>VYXB01002426.1:12364-22888 GCA_013397135.1 Pachyramphus minor
AAAGGACCCCACAGGGACAGAGGAAAGGACTCAAAGCCATTATCCCCTATAACTGTGACATAGACCATAATGGGGTAAGAGTCCCCTTAGAAGCCATGAGTCCTTAAAGGAGGGGATGTATACCCTCAACCCTGAAGTTATCATATAGCAGCACCAGCCGAGAGAAAGAGAGAGAGCAAAAGGAATTTCCAGCTACGACACACTTCAACCTGCCGTCCTCAAGATAACAGAAAAGACACTTTACAAGTGCTACAGTAACTGTTTTAATGGAAGAACCTTTCTTTCCCTTTAGACTGATATAAGAAAGGGGAAGAAATGCTTTTGTAAATACTTAACCAAAAGAAGACACCTTTCTCTTAGACTGGAATAAGCTAGGAGAAATAATTCTGTTACATCTGGCACCCGGCCAACCGTCCAGCTCCACGGAACAGGGAAAACTTCCTCCCCTTACCTTGCTTTCCCAAGGCAATAAAGACTGAAAGTCTGTGTAGAGCCACCAAATTTGTATATGGCAAACTGATATTCTTTCCATTAATAAGATAAGTAGTACTGTTGTACTACATGTTGTTTCTATAAGATAAGCTAGTTTGAGTAGTAGTGTTGTAGTATATGTGATTTCTTAGTTTCTATCTTTTTAGTAATAAATCTTAGTATTATATCCCTTAAGTCAAGCCTCTGTTTTGTCTGTATAAAACCTCTCTTAACTAATAGTAATTGTGTGAAGGGGGGAGTTCAAGAAAAAGGGATTGAATCCCTGGTAACCCATGACACATACATCTGATTTTCCAAGATCACTCCATCCAGATGAAGAGAGGTCAAAATTTATTGTCCTTCTAATATTGACTCTGTGGCAGTTATCAGAAACAGAGAGAGAGAGAGATAAAACCAAGGGAGTAAAAATAGGCCTTTATGTAATAAAGGCAGCATGCATGAGGGCCTGAATAAGATGTTTAGCTATAAGGATGGAGATTATAAGAATTGTTCTTTGGAGACGTTGAAGACAAAGAAGTGGTAGGTTTTTGGAAATGGATATGTCTTTAGCAACACTAGTGAGAATGGTATCAGTGTGAAAAGACAGAAAGTCAGATTGGAAAGCATCCAAAGCAGATGAAAGGGAGGAAATTGTTGTATTTTGCAGTATAATAAAGAATGTTAGAAAGAATGGGAGGGAGACAAATGGGAAAAAGATAGAAGTGGGCAAGAGAAATCAGGGCTGATTTTTTTCAGGAATGTGGAATCTTGAGATGAGAGCTGGAAAGATATATGAAAAAATTTGTGTAGGACAGTAAAGTAAGAGGAAGAACCTGATTTCCTTTCATGACAGTGTACCCCTCTACCTGATCAAGAGAAGACAGTTGATTATCTTTTTGGATTACAGTAAAGCTTTCTCTACTGTCTCTCACAGGATCCTTCTGGACAAAATATCCAGCACACAGCTGGATAAACACATCATGTAGTGTAAGCAATTGGCTCACAGGTTGAGCAGAGAGAGTAATACTAGATGAGGTGACATCAAACTGGCAACCTGTAACTAGTGGGGTTCTACAAGGCTTCATCCTAGGCTATTGCCTAAAATCAAAGAAAAATTCTCTATACAATTTTAATATAGTAAGGTAGAGAGCAGGTATTTAAAATGCTTTAAGGTGTATAAAATACATTTAGTACAAGCCTACAGAATAGGTTTTACATTTTTATAATATTTTTTTTTAACATAACTGTCATATCTAATGGATACATCCATCCTGAAAATCTGTCCATCCCCAGGACCTCCCTCAGGCCCACCCTTAGGCTCACCTCCCTGAATTGGGTGGGTGGTCTCCCATGACAACTCTTTCATCCCATTCATCATCTTCTTCAGGTCTTCTGTCCTGCTTGGAACAAATTCAAGGATTCTGGGCCTTCTGAGTAGTTTTGACTAAAGTTATATCAAGGAATGCACTGGATATATCTCGTTCTTGTACTCTCTGTACAGACTACATATATTTTAGCTTGCTAAAAAGTCTTTATCTATTGAAATCCTTGATGAGAAACATAAAACAATCTTTTGGAATTTGATACAAAAGTATTTAGTTAGAAACTCTATCCTAAAATTACTAAAAGGCTGAAAGCTGCATTAAAATCTATATACTTACAAACCTTAAGGCATCAAGGCCCTATGCTCTTCAACATCTTCATAAATGACTTGGATGCGGAACTGGAAGGGCTACTAAGGAGGTCTGCAGAGGACACAAAACTGGGAAGAGCTGTTGACTACCTCAAAGGCAAGGAGGCCCTGCATAGAGACCCTGATAAATTAAAGGGCTGGGAAATCACTGACCATGTGAAGTTCAACAATGGGAAGTGTTGGATTCTGCACCTGGGATGGAGCAACCCTGGAGGCATGTACAGACTGGGAAACAAGAGGCTAGAACGCAGTGTCACAGAAAGGTACCTGGGGGTCCTGGTCAAGGGCAAGTTGAATGTGATTCAGCAGTGCCCTGTCAGCCAGGAGGGCCAACTGTGTCCTAGGGGGCATCAGGCAAAGCATCTCCAGATAGTCAGGGGAGGGGATTGTCCCACTCTGGTCTCCCCTGGGTTGGCCTCACCTTGAATATTGTGCGCAGTTTTGGGCATCACAATATGAGAAAAATATTAAGCTATTAGAGAGTGTCCAAAGGAGGACAACAAAGATGGTGAAGGGCCTTGAGAGAAAGCCATATGAGGAGTAGCTGAGGTTACTCAGCCTGGGGAAAGGAAGACTGAGGGGAGACCTCATTGCAGTCTACGGCTTCCTTGTGAGGTGAAGAGGAGGAGCAGACACTGATCCCTTCTCTGTGGTGAGCAGTGACAGGACCCAAGGGAATGATCTGAAGTTGTGTCAGGGGAGGTTTAGGTGGGATATTAGAAAAAGGTTCTTCCCCCAGAGGGTGATTGAGTGCTGGAACAGACTACCAGAGCAGTGGTCAGAGCACCAAGCCTGACAGAGTTCAAAAAGTGCGTGGATGATATTTTCAGGCACCTGGTGTGATTCTTGAGGATAGTCCTGTGCAGGACTAAGAGCCGGACTCGGTGATCCTTGTTGGTCCCTTCAATTCAGCATATTCTATGATTCTCTGATTCTGTGAAAAAGGATGGAACACCTGGCACACAGATCAATGCTGAGCAATAAGGCAGAAGAAAAGCACAAAAAAGAGAAACTATTTGGTAGATCTCAGAAAGGCTCATCAGCAGGAGTCTGATTTTGCGATAGAAATAACCCTTCCCCGGCATCTGTATTCAGAATAACATCACATATTTTCTTTGGCTGTAACAATAAATGTGATTTAATATATATTTGAAACCAATCTCTGACCCTGGTCTTGTGCCACAGAGAGACCATATCAACATTATTAAATCCTCTTACCTAGCAGTTCTGTACAAATTGTCTGTATTTCCTCTTAATTCATGAACTTTTAAAGTTTTATGAAGTTGCTTGTATAAATGTACAAATCCATTCCAATCAGTCCAGAGTTTCCTACTGAAGATTATATATGTCTTTTTGTGTAAGGTGTATGGCAACAGAGTGAAAAGAGTAGGTTCAAGATGCTGAGAAGGCACAGCAGGTGCTGACATGACTAATATTTTAATCCTTACCATTTCAGATTAGCAGTATATGAGATTGTCTTCCTCTGGTGTGTTATTTTCATTCTTATCATGTTATTAAACTATTAAACTCACAGTCTTCATGGGGACTGAGGCTGTAAGTTTAATGCAAAATTAATCTACCAGATAAAGAATATTTCACATTCACACACTCTGGAGAAAAAACCGGAACCTGTCATAACAGTGGGCTGTTGCATCTGTGAGTAAGCAACAGGCTCATTCCAGTTACTGAATTTCTTTTATAAAAATCAGAACAACTATCTTCCTCTCAGTCTTTCTCTTCTCTATTACTCTTCCTCTTTTCTGCAGCACTAGATCTCCAAATGTCTTTGTGAGGAATCCTCTCTGAGCTGTAACTTGACAATCAGAGTGTCAGGGTTGTCATCATGGTCTCCACTTCAACTAGCTATGCTATATAAAAAAAAAAAGTTTTTCTCTCTTCTGCTAATAAAAATATCCAATTACTGTGTTTTTGTTGCAGAGACATTGCAGTTATGTGAGAAACTCAGAGAAAAGCTCTTCTTTTTTTAAAATATTCATGAACCCCAAAAGGTATAACTTAAACAGAAAGTGTTATTTCATATCCATTATGTCCTTTAGAAAGGCAGTTATCCAATGTGGCAGTATAAACAATGCAAACACAGACTTCTAGAAATTTGATGCTTCTTATGCTTCATGGATTAAGATGAAATGATATCTTGACCAGACTTTTCACGCATAGTTGTTTTTGTTTCAGTGTCTACTCTTGAATCATTGCAGCCCATTGTCTGGCAACAGATTTTATTAATTAATATTTGGGACAAAATAACTGTAAAAGGATATAACTTATAAATAAACTGTAATAATTTTTACAACTATGTTATAAAATCATAAAATAAAATAATAAAAAAGTTCTGATCAGTTTTCCAAGGAATTTCTGTCCCAAAAGGAATTAAACTCATGAAGAAAATTTGCCATAAGTATCATCTTGTGATTAAGGTTCCTGGTATAAGGAAGTTGCATATAATATTTTGAACATAGGGACAAAATTACTCTTCTGGGTATGTTCTTGCAATGTGACTCTTGGTTTTCCTCTTATAACAGGTGATGGATGTGGGTTGCAGTATTTAGGGATTCCTAATGAAAAATTTAAGCAGTTCTCTTCACCTTTGTTTTAATTTCTTAGGGAATACTAACTTCAAGAAGTCCTTTCCGCTTTGTAACCCCTCTATCTTGGCTTTTCCCCCTCCCCTCATCCTTGGTTTCCAGCAGTGCATTTAGTTTCTGTCTATTAGTAGAATTACTAATACATTTGATCAGTACACTTGTGCTGCCATTCTCTATGCATGTTCCATAGTAAAAATTCCTGTAGAATATTCCACATTTCTAGGTATTTATCACATATGATATGACAGGGAGAACCAATGCCAGAAAGCCATGATTAGCCTTCGAACAACTTGTAACAAGGTAGGGAATTATCCCAAGAGACATACTTCATTTCCACAAATTTCATTCAAAGAGTAACAGTTCAATCAAAATTAAACTTTTGTGACTTGCATCATTAATTCAGCTGGGCTAGGGACACTGAGAAGTTTTTGTTAGAGCTCTTGTAGACTTGACCCTCTGCAGGTGGTGTGACAAATCCTCCCTTGTTATGCAAAATTCTGCTGCTGCTTCTGGATACCAAATGCCAACTTTTGAACCTAATTCAAAGCCTATTGAAACTGCAGGAAAGACTTTTGTTTCAAGAACTGTGGGTTACTGTTTCATTTCATGGACAACAACAAAACAACAGAGAGTTGTATGAAGCCCATGAAAGTGAGGTGGAGCCACATAATGTACTACCAAAGCTAACCCACCTACACAGCAATCAAATCAATTCAAATTGGTACGAGCATCAGCAGGAGTATTTTCAAATACTTTTTGCCTCCGAAAGCATACAAATATGTCATTTAGAAAAAAAATAAAACCTTGTCAGTGGTGGAGTTTATAACAGACTTACTCAAACAACTGCTAAGCTATTTCCATTCATTAACATTCAAAATGCATTTCAGTAGATGTGGGGAACCTGCAAAATTCACTTTGCAGAAAAGGATTAAATTCCTTAAGTCAGTTCCTTTCAGCTTTTCCTAATTTTGCTAAATAGTTTCCACCTTACAGTTTTTCATTCTTTTGTGGCTTTTTTTTTAACATGAAAAAGATCTAGGATGGTGATGATAGGAAGAAACTCTTAGGAAACTCCATGAATAACAGTTTAATAAGCAGTGGAAGTTTGCAACTAGTAAAGTCTGTTTCTAGGTTTCTTTACATGTGATTGATGATAGAAAGCCAGAGACAATTTGACAATCAAAATGAGGGGCAACAGTGCCTCTCCAGCCATTTCTTTCTTCGTGCTTTTAGAGGTGAAAGATTGTTCTCAACTATTTCAACACAAATACTAACTTCTTGGCAAGTAAACTATTCTAAATCAGACCTTTGCCCAGAAATAGAGAAAGTTATTTCAGTTGATGCTTTTTAATGTGACTCACTGTAGAAGGACTAGTAAACTTCTCTTCTGATTTAATGTATTCTTTCAAGTATGATAATACAGCATTATCAAGAAAAACTGTACCATCACTAATTCAATATATCAAGGAATTCTAAATATCCTAGCACTTTGCCAAATCTCATGGGAATTTATGCAAAATCCTGCTAGACATCATAAAATGTACTTGAATGTCATGGTGATTCATACTCNTATTTGGGACAAAATAACTGTAAAAGGATATAACTTATAAATAAACTGTAATAATTTTTACAACTATGTTATAAAATCATAAAATAAAATAATAAAAAAGTTCTGATCAGTTTTCCAAGGAATTTCTGTCCCAAAAGGAATTAAACTCATGAAGAAAATTTGCCATAAGTATCATCTTGTGATTAAGGTTCCTGGTATAAGGAAGTTGCATATAATATTTTGAACATAGGGACAAAATTACTCTTCTGGGTATGTTCTTGCAATGTGACTCTTGGTTTTCCTCTTATAACAGGTGATGGATGTGGGTTGCAGTATTTAGGGATTCCTAATGAAAAATTTAAGCAGTTCTCTTCACCTTTGTTTTAATTTCTTAGGGAATACTAACTTCAAGAAGTCCTTTCCGCTTTGTAACCCCTCTATCTTGGCTTTTCCCCCTCCCCTCATCCTTGGTTTCCAGCAGTGCATTTAGTTTCTGTCTATTAGTAGAATTACTAATACATTTGATCAGTACACTTGTGCTGCCATTCTCTATGCATGTTCCATAGTAAAAATTCCTGTAGAATATTCCACATTTCTAGGTATTTATCACATATGATATGACAGGGAGAACCAATGCCAGAAAGCCATGATTAGCCTTCGAACAACTTGTAACAAGGTAGGGAATTATCCCAAGAGACATACTTCATTTCCACAAATTTCATTCAAAGAGTAACAGTTCAATCAAAATTAAACTTTTGTGACTTGCATCATTAATTCAGCTGGGCTAGGGACACTGAGAAGTTTTTGTTAGAGCTCTTGTAGACTTGACCCTCTGCAGGTGGTGTGACAAATCCTCCCTTGTTATGCAAAATTCTGCTGCTGCTTCTGGATACCAAATGCCAACTTTTGAACCTAATTCAAAGCCTATTGAAACTGCAGGAAAGACTTTTGTTTCAAGAACTGTGGGTTACTGTTTCATTTCATGGACAACAACAAAACAACAGAGAGTTGTATGAAGCCCATGAAAGTGAGGTGGAGCCACATAATGTACTACCAAAGCTAACCCACCTACACAGCAATCAAATCAATTCAAATTGGTACGAGCATCAGCAGGAGTATTTTCAAATACTTTTTGCCTCCGAAAGCATACAAATATGTCATTTAGAAAAAAAATAAAACCTTGTCAGTGGTGGAGTTTATAACAGACTTACTCAAACAACTGCTAAGCTATTTCCATTCATTAACATTCAAAATGCATTTCAGTAGATGTGGGGAACCTGCAAAATTCACTTTGCAGAAAAGGATTAAATTCCTTAAGTCAGTTCCTTTCAGCTTTTCCTAATTTTGCTAAATAGTTTCCACCTTACAGTTTTTCATTCTTTTGTGGCTTTTTTTTTAACATGAAAAAGATCTAGGATGGTGATGATAGGAAGAAACTCTTAGGAAACTCCATGAATAACAGTTTAATAAGCAGTGGAAGTTTGCAACTAGTAAAGTCTGTTTCTAGGTTTCTTTACATGTGATTGATGATAGAAAGCCAGAGACAATTTGACAATCAAAATGAGGGGCAACAGTGCCTCTCCAGCCATTTCTTTCTTCGTGCTTTTAGAGGTGAAAGATTGTTCTCAACTATTTCAACACAAATACTAACTTCTTGGCAAGTAAACTATTCTAAATCAGACCTTTGCCCAGAAATAGAGAAAGTTATTTCAGTTGATGCTTTTTAATGTGACTCACTGTAGAAGGACTAGTAAACTTCTCTTCTGATTTAATGTATTCTTTCAAGTATGATAATACAGCATTATCAAGAAAAACTGTACCATCACTAATTCAATATATCAAGGAATTCTAAATATCCTAGCACTTTGCCAAATCTCATGGGAATTTATGCAAAATCCTGCTAGACATCATAAAATGTACTTGAATGTCATGGTGATTCATACTCCACAGATGTTGAGGAATGTGGAACATTCCCGATTTTTAAATGGATATTTTTATAGCCTAAACTTAATATTTTGTTAGCTATCCCAGCTTTATCATGAGACAGATTTCAAGAGCTGTTCTTACCCTTAGACTGATCAGGAAACATTAAAAAAGACAGCTCAGGATAAGGATACCTAGTGTTCCTTTGGAATTGCTGGTTGAATATGACAGGATATTGGCTGAACCACAACTTGAGCTATGCTGTTAATGTAATAGGATAAAATATGTTTTGGAAAACATTAAAATATCTTGAACTCCTATATTGAAAGAGAAAAGCCCAATTCTTTCATTTTACCCTAAAGCTGAAAGGAAGACAGACATGCTAGTAAAATGTATCAGTTGTTACACATCGGTATCATAGAGTCTGAGCCATCTTGAATTATCTTAACTACCTGATATTATCATCTGCCTTGTGAATTCTCTCCTTTAAGCCTCAGGTCCCTTAGTTTTGTAACTGAACAAAAATCAGAGCTTTGAGAGAAAAAAGTTTCTAGCTTTCACATACAAAGAAAACGTTGAAAGTAGGAACTCTGTTCTTAAACGGAATGGTAAATAGAAAAATTACAGAGTGCATATTTTCTTAAAGAAATTTGATTTTCTATTTGCTTTTTGGTATTTAATCTTGCTTGCTAGGTACACCGGTCTTGTAGCACCTATCTTTTCTAAGTATGACCTTCATCAAGCAAAGACCTACATAACCTAAGTTATTGTTTAGGTAATTATTTAGGCATGTAAAATATAGCAGCAAAGTTTCTTGCTGATCACTGTTGGCATATTTGCTTCCTATTTTCCATTTGTTTCCACTATCTTAAAATACTCAGTCACATGAAAATTTAGTTAAGTCTGGGTCCATCTAATAAATCCTTTACACTTTAACAGTGCCTGTTATTCCTGATGCCAGCTGAATTAGCTAAGTGTTGCTAACTCCAGTACCTCAGAAAGAGTCTCACAGGGTGTCATCAGGACTAAAGACCTCTATTTAAGTTTTTCAATATCTTTTGACTCTTTTACCCAGTGGATATGGAAAGCAATCAATTTTTTTGTTGTTGTTTTTTGGGCCAATCATCTCAAGTAAAGAAAGTATAGTGATTTTAGTAATATTGCACTCCCAAATCTGCGTAGCACCACAACTGCCTCATCTACTCCTCTGCAACAGTTCTGCCCTCTTGGGCTCTCTTCCCTCTCCTACAGCTTTGGAGTTGTAAGTAGAGTCCCATCCCCATTCCTCGTCTCCAGGACTGTAAATGTAGAGGAGTACTGGCAGACCTGCTCTGTATGTCTTCTTTGTTCCGGTATAGCCAAGCGGTGCAGAGAGGGACTGTCTTACCTATCACTCTGCTTGAGCTGATTGTCTGCTCTGCCATTTCAGTATATGCAGGTGGATAATTTTATGGGGAGTCTGATATGATCGTGTCTTCCTTCATCAGGGAGTTGCTATGCTCCTTTCTTAGTACTTGGCTTGCTAATCGTGGAGAAAGATTCTTTGGAATGTATATGCCAGCATGAATTTCAGAGAGTTAATTGGCAAGGCAAATCCTCTTTTAAACTTCAGAAACACAACTAACACCTGCTTTGAGCTCAGTCATACCATCTGAAACATGAAAGTGAAGGGACTAGCTGGGCAGCTTGAAGAGGTGACATTATGGCTGAGGCAAAAAGTGAAGTGCCCCAGCTGAGACATGCAGCAAAGTGGAGAAGAAACTCTATACAGAAACTGCCCAGCTGAGATGTGTTGCAGAAGTTCCAGCCCAGCGGAAAGCAGAGATAACATGAAGCCTCCAAGGTCAGTGTAACAGGAGGCGGGAGCAGAGGCGCAGGGGAGCCCCCCCTCTCCCACTCCAGCAGGGGAAAGACTGAAAGTTGAAAACCCCTGCTGCCTGTAGATTACTGAGGTGCAAAGACTCCCTGCAGCTCGTGAAGGAGTGTACGCCGGAACATATGAGTGCATACAGAGGCTGTGGCCCCTTGTGGGAGGTCTAAGATGAAGCAGAGNTGCAGCTCATTTGTGACCCTAAGGGACAGCAGAGTATGGAAGAACTGCTGCCCTGGGGTAAACTCACACTAGAGAGGTCCACCTCTCTGAGAGGTCATGAGAAGGGACCCCACTGAAGGAACAGGGGAAAAGACTCAAAAGTCATTAATCCCCTCTAACCATGTTGCAGACCATGGTAAGGCAAGTTGTCCCCTTACAGTCCATGGAAGACCTCACAGAACCAGTGTGTGCC
>VYXB01002426.1:22980-34313 GCA_013397135.1 Pachyramphus minor
CGAATGGAGGAGGGGGCAGGCCCAGTCTTGAGGCTGACGTGCAGCAGAGAGAGAGATTTGCAGCTACAACAGATCGGAGCTGTCACCCTAGCGATAATAAAAGAGAAACATTCCAGTGCTGCAGAATTGCTTCAGAAAGAAGAGACTTTCTCTTCTTGGACTGATACAGGGGGAGAGAAGTACTTTTGTAAATACATAGCATTTTCTTCATAAGATAAGAAAGCTTAGTTAGAATTGTTGTATATATTATTCTTTAGTCTTTATCTTACTATTAATAAATCTTAATATTATTCTCCCACATCAAGCCTCTCTTTTGTCTGTACAAAACCACTCTTAACCTGTAGCAATTCTGTGCGGAGTTTTGAAAAATTAGTCTAGAGTGAACCCACAACAGAAGTATATGCTTTTAGTATTTCAAATTTTAATTTTTTATGCTCTTTACACAGTGAACCCATAACCTGTTTTGATAACTCACATTTTCTTTTAATGAAGTCTTGCCCTTGACCTGTGTAGCCTATTAATATGTTATATGTACTGTCTACATGGAGTCATTCACATATTGTGAATGTGTTATTCCTTGATGTGTAATTCATAAAAGACACAATAAGTTGGAATTTCAAATATCTACAAGGGGCAATATTGGACAAAATTTTATTTCTGTTGCCTTCTTAAGCCGCTAGGAAAATCTGGAATGAGAGCACCGGCATAAGACAGTGGGATTTTCCTAGCTTCTCAGTAGTTTTATTAAGGATCTTTGTATTTAGACATAAAGACCTGCTTTCCATGAGAGATATTAGTGCCAAATGTTAATGACTGCTTGAAGTATGTTTTTCTTTCATGTCGTAGGAACTTCACACAGAGACAGGATTTTCTTGATATATGGAATGCTATCATCACATTTATGCAGCAGAATGGAGGAGACCATGCAACATAATTGCTTCAAAAGCAAATATGATCTTCATTTTTCAATTTAGAAAACTGTTGTCATTTTAAAATAGAGGTACCAGAAGACCTAGAGGGTGACAGTATAGGCAAGCACATCAGTACCATCAAAGTTACAGTAACTGAATCCATAATGTCTCAAGACCCTCTTGTATGTTGCATTTGTATCCCAGCATGCCTTTGAATCTCCTGTTTTCAGATAGGAATATCACAGTAAAATAGATCTTCCTCTATGGAAAAAAGACATTTGGGCCCTTTAGAGGGTTTGGGGCAGGGGAATGGACGCAAATAGATGTGTCAAAGGGATTTACAGATTTTTAGGATTAGGCAAAAGTTTTAAAGACCTACATTTTGCACAAAAGTATCTGAATCTCTATTCTTTGATTTTAGAGGATCAACACATGAGATACACAGTGGTATTTTCCATTTAAATTAGTGGGTCTGTGCCAGGCTTTAATCCCAAAGCACTTTGTATCTGTTTTCAGGAAGAGGACCAAAAAGTGGGACAACAGAAGTCCCTCATGTTCACACCTGATGCCTGAAGCCAATGGAATGACCCATGGAATAGGAGCAAAACATTAGTAAGGGCTTTCGAAAATCCCACCAGAGCCTTTCACAAGAAGCTATAGCAGATGGAATCCTGTAAACTGCTGTGTTTAGAGAGTTTCAGATAGATGCCATTCACAGAAGGAAAGGGGATAGGGTGTTTTTTAAGGATTTTTTTTTTTCTTTTAAAGACAAACTTGCTGGAGAACTCCAGAACAAAGTAAGTCCATGCCATTCAGCAAGTAACATACACTTGAAGACAATCTAGTGTCTGAAATGAGATTGAAGGAGGTTATAGCAGATAGTTTACTTTCTCAGGCAGTTGAAGAGATCTTTTCAGATTAAGTATATTTACCTACATTATGACTACATCTCTAAAGCAGATTCCCAAATAGTTTGAATGAACAAGAAAGAGTGAATTCATTTTAGAAATGTTTTGCCAGGCATTATCTTTCTTCTTCGTGCATGAGTTTAGAGTACTGTGAACAAAGCACTGACATTATCATTGATTTGCCATTGAAATCGTATTATGTACTCCTAAGTGCTGACACTGAAAAATCCACTTGCATAAAACCTAACTGCTATCAGCAGCGGCTACATAATGGAAAGGAATTTCAGAAAGCATGTCTTTTAGTTGTAAGACAGTAACTTTAAAGTAACTGCTTTACAGTAACTGTAAACAGGTTTATGTGTCTAAATTACTCGAAAAAATTGGGATTTCCAAATATACATCAATAATTTTCTGTCTTCCAACAGAAATAACAGAACTTAAAATAGAGTATTACATTCAGAGAGACAAATATAAGAGAAAGGTTTTGAGGCTGGAAAGGGTCACTCATATAGTTTAATCCAGAATACAGGATATCCCTCATTTTCTCTCCTTCTTCATGTCCAACAATGGTTTAAGAAGAACAAGGGAATAGTCTGTCTTAATTGCATAGATAGTCAGAGAAAGTATATCTGTCATAGCCTTGGTGGATTTTTAAATTGAATATTTTTTAATTTAAAACCTTTTAATCTTATTCTATGTTTGTTAAATGTATGCTATAACTTTTCAGGTTCTCAGGCTGAGCAAATCAGACTTTAACCTCCTACATGTAATAAAGTGAAAGAGTTCCTTGAATTGGCCACTATACTGATGCAACTGTGTCATACTGAAGAGAGGAACAAATACTATGAGTGGTTAGCTTATTTGATTCACAGAATGGACTGCAAAGTTTGTGAAATTAAACTATCAACAGCAATATTAGAAATGTATTATCACCGATGTACTTAAAAAACTGGCACTTTATGGTTTCGGAATACCATCATCTAGCAGATTAGATAAAAAACTGGAAAGAAGTTCAGGTTTAAAAATGGGCCCTAGAGGAAAGCCCAGAAAATAGATGCTGCTATTGGAACCCCACACATTAGAGTGAGAAACAAATGTGACTTGAGGTTGTAGGACAGTAGTGAAGACAGGAGGACCAGCACACAAGTCTCTTTGTACAAATAGTCCCTTGACACAGGCAGGTATGCCAAGCTTTTCCTGGGCTCATAAGTAAACACAAAGTAAGTTATTCAGCAAAGCAGCATCAGGCTTCTAACTGCTAGATTGCAAAGAACAGACTACTACTTTGTCACCCTGTTTACACCAACTTCATTTAGGTCTAACAATTAGATTGAAATGTATCACACATCTTACTCTGGAGACTTGACCTGTGTAGCAGCCTTTTGACTTCTACAAGCTGCACCCAAAGTTCAACCCCACCACAACAGGGTGTACTTTCTGATTTCTCACATCTTGCAGAGAGCATTCACTATACTAGCCCAGAAAACGAAGATTCAGGATTTAAATGCATGAGTTTTTGTACTCCTCAGGGAAGAGGAAATTTCTTCATCTTTGGTGGGGCAAATATGTATTCGGCTGAAGCCTATAAGTAGGCTGAAGAAAACTATTCTACATTACTAACACAGTGAAATAAAGACAAAATAAAATAAAAATTTAGCCATATTAGTTGAAATTTAGCTTAAAATGTGACTTTGCAAATTGTAGCTGCCTACAAGTAGGGATCTGCCCAATTGTGGGCAGTTAATATAAAGGGGAACTATGGCTTGCATGAATGAATGGACGAGATAAGAGACTGACAGGGAAAGTTGAAAAGAAGGCTTTTAGCACATAGCAAGAGTAATCAACAACATCGCAAGGGAGTCAGGAGATGGATGTGGGGAACACAGTTGCTTGAAATGATAAACCTTTATGTAACTACTCTATAGTAATAAAAACAGGGATAGGTAACCGAATATATATTTAGATAAGACAGACTGTGTACCATTCTCAAAGAATGTATATGATAGATAACTTTTGAAACATACTCCTTCCAAACTGTTGGGTTTTTTTACTTAGCATACATGCACATGGAGGGAAACCCCCTGCATGGCCCTGCCCAAAATAAAAGTATGCTTTAAATATTTTTTAAGGATTTCTATGAATCAAAAATAGAAGCTCTGTAACATGAGCTCTGGATCAAATTGGGGGAAAAAAACCAAAACCAAACAACAAAGTCCCAAATGTTTAGTTTAGCATTCGAAACCTGTCCCAGTGTTGACAGTCAGATATACATCCAAATAAAAAACCATAGTAAAACACTATAACACAACATCTGGGCTTGAATCGTCTATTCATCTACTCAATCTAACATTCAGATCATTAAAGGAAATGCCCTGAAATGTGGAATCATGTCAGGATTTATTATTTGTAAATTAATCCACTTAAGGATTTGTATCATTTGATTGCAAAACAAATTATTAGAGACTACAGTCTACAGTCTACATCCATTCCAGCCTTAGAAGTAGAATCGCAGATAATTTTGAAAACAATGACCAGGATTATAGCCTATTAATAACAGTAAATACAGTTAATGCTTTACAAATCAAGACTCCTGCCTCAAGCAGTCCTCAAGAAATTAGATAAGAAGTCTTCATTAAACCTATATGCAGTTCCAGGAACATTTTCTTTCTTGCCAGGAAATTTTGTTAAAATTCAAGGCTGGGGAAGGTGAGGGGAAGAGAGAGGAGGAAATTCTTCTAACCAACTGTTAAGGTCCAATTATTGTGATTATTAGAGAGATGCCCAAATTAAGGGACAAGTGAGACCATATGCTGAAGTCTCATTTTTTTTGGCAGTAAATGTGAGACTGAGAGAAAGAAAGACATAGTGGGTGGGGAACAGAAAGAGAGTGACAGAGAGGCAGATTAAGCAGAAAGATATCACCACCTGTGGATCAAAATGGCATCCTGTTTGTCCTCTTCTAGTCTTCTGTGTGGTGTGGGTGCCTCTAAACGTAGAGTTCAATGGGTTAATATACATTCAGTAGATGAGGGAACACCCAAGCACCTCCCCCCTTGAGGAGAGTTTTACACTGTTTGTTGCAACAGTGTGAACCATGAATGGTCCTTTGGTGGAAGGCCTCAGACATTAGTTGGGGCACTTCAGGGTCTTTGATGGTTTATTTCCCCTTCCAAGATATGATGGCTGCCTCTCATGTCAGCACAGTTGAGGCAGTTATGCCCCTTTAGAAGGGATGAATACCTTCAGACCTATGAGGTGAATGGGTTACGTGTATATGTGACCTTCTCTGGGTGGTGCAGGGGGGACTTTTACAACTGAGCTAGTTTGTGTAAGAGAGGAAAATTGGCATGATAAAAAACACCATCCCACTTCCACAGGGTCTGCTTCTTATCTGGCTCAAAACCTAGAGCCTCCAGTGGGGAGTATTCACCCCTTCTGCCTTATGTGGATCAGAGGTTTTGCCACAACACACCCAAAAACTCTTCTCCTTCACTTCAGGGTGTACAAACCAGGCCACATAGAAGTACCCTGTTGTCTGTGCAAATGGCCAAATGTTTGAGCTGTTAACCATTAAAATTTCTGGCTCTCACACCAGCTTACAAAGTTCATATATATATCTATATCTCAAACTATATGGTTTGATTTGGGCTTAAGCAGCTGGACTGCAAAGCCTTTTGCAGAGGACATTGAGTTTGGAGGTCTGAGACCAGGCCCTGAGAACAAAGAGAGCAAGCAGCAGAGGAGTATACCATTCCCATGAGAACAGATAAATGGCAGGGGAGTGCACCATTCCCATCGACCAGAGAAACATAGGAATGTACTAATTGTGTTTTCTCTTACTGTAATCAATGTTATTATCTAATACACTTTCACCAAAAGCAAAACTTTCTTAGACTAGAACTCACCAATGGAAAAGGTGTTAGGGTCCTTTACGTAATAACTATCCAATCAGCAAATGACACAGTTGCTGGACATTTTTTATTAATATTGATGCCTACTCGAAAATAAAGCTTCTTATTCTCTCATGGTACCACTTGTTGTTGTTCCTGTTGGCCACATCGACATTCTTACTGTAACAGTTTGACTAGACATTTTAGTGTTACAAAAGGGACTCTTTGCAGGTATGAAAACCTCTTTTCTTCCTTTAGGGAAAAGTAAGAATGTTTACATTTAGATCCTCAGAAACTGTAAGTGACATAGCTTAAATGGGACATTATTATGATCCTGGGAGTCTCCGAGATGCTCTGAGTAGGTGGTTCCGAAGCTGCTTTCTGCAAATGTTGCTTTGGATTCCTTTCCTTCCTTATCTGATATTCTACTTCTATTTGGTCTCTACTTTTATTCTGTCCTAATTACTTTCCCTCTGAGCAGCAAAATTTTTCCCAGTATAGAACAGCAAGTGACCAGTCTTTATTCCCAGGATCCTTTCCAGTGATTGCAATTGCCTTTCCTAGCCCATCCTGTTTAGCCATAGTCAAAACTGCAGTCTGTGTGTCCAGGTAACCCTTGTTTATCTAGTACTGATTGATTATCCTTTTTTTTTAAAGTTTCTCTGAATTTTTTATAAGGGAGAACAATTTTCTCAGAATCAGGGTTATCATCTTGCCATTTAAGTTCTCAGTGTATGACAAAAAGATAAATGTTTATAAATTTGTGAGAAAAATTAAACCAGCTGATTGGTATCCTGAAACATACAATATTTTTGATTTGTATTACTGTATTTGAAACTGACTATATCTAAGCGACAATCATGTAATAGCAAGGATTGAAGATTGTCTTTAGTTTTCAGAAATCCAATCTACTATTAGATGGATTAATTTTTACGTTCAGAAAAGTGCTGATCACCTATTAGTCAGAAGCTGAGAAGGAAAACAGAGGACACCATTTACAAAGGTCAGAATTTTTCATGTGGTTCCTTGGGAGTAATAGAAGAAATAAATTGAGAAATAGAGTAAATACTGCCTGAGAAATAGAAAATAACTTCTTTAAGTTACAAAGTAACTCTGGTGCAATGAGAGAACAAGAGCTTTTATTCTTTCTGAGACCATTGCAGCATAGTCGAGAATAGGCTGGATTGAAGCATGAATAACAACTGTCACTGTAAACACTTTATTTTGCTTGTCATAGCTGCTTTGCTGATTCTGTTGAGGAACTTCTTTAATTTGTCATCTTTCCAGACATTTTTATATTCAGAAGTATTTATTTTTAATGATGTAGAAAGAAAACCAAAGAAATACCTAGTAAAAGGAACACTCCAAAAGTAGCAACTATTAACTGATATTGCTGTATGTCTTATTCTGGAACTTGAAGACAGGAGGGAGAGAAACATCAGCAGTGAACAGAGAGAAATGCACCAGAGACTGAACAAAATATTTTTGTCTTGTTTTGTAAGAGGAAATAAAATCCCCAAATTAATAACTGCATAGTCTGCATCAGATCAGATGGGGTTGGAATTTGATTTAACAACCCTACAGATGTGGGCAAATATTTAAGTTCTTCCTCTTGTTCCCAGCTGTAGCAAATAGAATAACTGTTCACAGACGTTAAAGTGTTTTGCAAAGAAAGCATGCTTTGCTTTTTATGGAGAAGGGAAAAGCAGAGCAAGTGGGTAAAGGGGATTAGTTAACAGTCATAAAAAAACCAGCCACACTTCAGGGATGCCAGGACGAGGTCAGGTGAGAAGATCAGTTGTTTCAAACTGAACATAGAAGAATAGAGTTGATAATAGAAGGCAGGTGCCATAAGGCTATAAGAAGTTAGAACCAACAGTACAATCTTCATTGCTGTGGGATCTAGCCCTTTGTTCCTTGATTCAGATGTTTGGGAATAATTGGATTCAGAGGACCTGGGAAACAAAATGCCTAGGTATTGCAGGACAATTTTATATCCAACAAAACAGGGCCAGACGGAAACTGTCATTGAATTCTCTTAAATAAAATATCTTTGAAATACATGTATCTTTTTGATTTCTTAAAAGCCATACACTTCACTTGCAGAAATGTTGCCAAGCTCATTGAAGCCTCAAACGACCAGGCCTCATGGGATTCATGGTTGGATTTACTCCAAATGTATTTTAACAAGGCTTTCTACAACTCTGGGAAATTTGATTACTTTATTAACATGCTCCAGACTTGTATGATTTTGACACATTTCATTTTATCATATCTACACCTTATTGTAACTAATAAACGAATGTTGACAGGTTGACAATTATGAGAAGTTGTCAAAAGTGCCTGAAAAATTGTAGGTCTTCATGATGACCTGTAACATTTTTATTAAAATGAATGCCACATAAAACTAAATGTATTGCTATAATCCAATCTAGAATTTTCTCTGAAGAAGCAATGTATTGACAGTCTCTTCAGCATCAGATGGTGTTGTTTCTCCTTCTTGGTGCAAAAAGGAGAAAGCTTTGTTCAAAAAGCTTTTTTCAATAATCTTAGTTCTTTATATTTGCACAGGACAAATAAAAGGTCTTTTCAAATCCTGAAAAACATACCACTGCCTCTGATACTGCATGGTTGGACTAATATAAAAGACATGGACATGATACAGCTCTAGTTCTGCATTATTTGAACAGTAGGGTTGCTGTGGCTCTAGGCAATTTTAATACTTCACCGGGTTTTCATAGGGTTGTTGGGAATACTCCACAAGAGGTTTATATGTGGTGGACAACAACATCTGAAGAGAACTGAAGAAAAGACAGCTTTAATATACAACTGGATTACTGGATAACAAATAACTTCCTACCTCAGAGACTGCTTTTTCATATTATAAGAGTGTTACGTTTATTCAATTTATTAACAATGTTGTTAGAAAAAAATGTTACTTTGTATGTAATCTGCAGTTTAAGCTAATGTTAGCCCCTTTCCTATTCACTGATTGTAAACCCTTTGCCTATTGGCTCCTGTTAGTTAAAATTTATAGCTTTCCCTCATTTTTGTATCTCTCCTTACCCATATTTGGATATATTCCAGCCCAATTCCCATGGATATTCCCCTGGCACAATTCCTCCCAAATTGCAGGCATTCCATGCCCTACGAGATAAAAGCTAGCCCATCCTTAAATAAAGAGATTCATTTTGTCTTCACGTTGTGTGATTTCTGTGCAAAGTGGATCTTTTCATGGCCTCACCTTAGGGGGTTCACAGCTGTACCCCCAATATAGGGTCATTCATATAGTCACTTATGTGCAAAAGCAATACAAAATCTGACAGGTAGAAGCTGTTTATATTGGCCTACCATTACTCTAAATCCATTGATCCATTGACCTCCACAGTGTTACTCCTGATTTATACTAGTTTGAGTCAGTGATGAATCAATCTTCATAACTTTGCTGCAAGTGTACATATTTTCAAACAGTTCAAATCTCTGTTATTGCAGAAATGCAAGAGAGTTTCTGGAATTATATAAGTAAGACAGATCTTGTTACCAGTTACAGAGAGAATTAAAATGTACTATCTTAATTTTTTAATTACTTCTCTGGATGAAGAAATCAAATTACACGTGTCTGGTCTAATTAAGTAGCTCAGTCTTGTTTCAAACATTTATTGGAAAATGTGTCAAAAATTTTATGTGATCTTCACTGAAAAAATAATTTGCCTGGAACACCACTACCAAAAGAGATGTAAATATAATGCCGTGCAATGAAACAAATCCTTTTCAGTCTGAAAAGTGATATGAACTCAATTCTTTAATGAAAGCTGATACCTCTTCCCTCTGATCAAGATGACCTCTTGTTCCATCAAGCATTTTAACCTTAATATGCCCAAATTTAGTTAAAACACACGCACCTTTTTTACTTTGGTGCTCTACACCCATGCGGAACTTTTAAAGTATTTTACAATTTTTAATGCAGATGAGAAAGTAGAAACTTTCCAGGACTCAAATACCAATAATAACTGTGGAGTAGTGAAACTGTCTACATGATGGTCAACATGTTTTGGCAAGTTCTCATGGGTTAGTATTGCAGTCGTGCACTATAAAAAAAGCCACTACAGTTAGGATTGCTGCCAACCAGTAGCTCCTTCTGGGAGGGATTCTACCTCCCAACAGACATTGCCTTTCAGCAATAGGATGACATTGCTTACCTCTGTGCTTGGACCTGAATCAAATATTTGATAAGATAGATATCTTCCACTTCTTTCTATCCATAGTTTGTCATCAGCCTTTAAATGTACTCCATTGCCAACACCAAGGTTGAAGCAGTGTTCTGGGTTTAGCTGGGGTGGAGTTTTCTTCATATAAGCTAGCGTAGGCCTATACTTTAGTTTTGTGTTGAAATGTGTTTTATTTACTGTTGAGTGATGTTTACACATCTGCATGGTATTCTCTGTTCCTCAACCCCCCCACACAAGAGAGAAGGCTGGGGGTGCACAAGAAGCTGGGAGGGGATGTTGCTGGGACAGCTGACCCCAACTGACCACAAAGATATCCCACACCATATGGCATTGTGCTCAGGATATAAAGCTGGGTAAAGAAGGAGAAACAGGAATGCTCTTGGAGTGACTGCTATGTGTGATGGACCCATCCTTTTCTGGCGATGGATGATTTTGACAGGTAGGACACCTGCCATCACATAGGAAGTGATGAATGAATTTCTTGTTTTATTTTTCTTGCATGCATAGCTTATACTTTACCTAAAATACTTTCTCCCTTTTATTCTTCAGATTCTCTCACCCATTCCACCAAGCAGAAGAGAGTGAACAGCCACGGGTAACTTAGCTGACAGCCAGGATTAAACCACAACTACCAGGCTGTCAGACATCATCATTTTCCTGCTGAAAATCTTGTATGTTACATCTTCCATCCCAGACAGGTTGTCTCTGCTCCTTGGTGAACCCTGGACAATCCCATTTGCCACTATAAAAGAGGGCATTAATTACTTTGATGATTATCAGATATTTTCAAAATTCACTGTTGAAGAGGTCTAGAGTTTTCATGGGTTTGCCTCTAGACCTTTTGACTGGAAGAGAGTGAGCCAAAACAGAACCTCTCAAACAGTCAAGAGACACACATCCAAGCCTGGCGAGCTAAGCATGTTGTTCTAGCAGCACAGTAAGAGACTGGGATAGGGACATGTTAGCTTCGTTATTCAAGGAGGTGTTGAAGACTTTGTGCAGCACAATAGCAGTGCTATTGGATTGTAATGGCACTCTTATGCACAGGTAAGAGGCTATGCATGTGAACTGTCACTATCCATCTGCACTCCATTGTGAGCTCTTCACCATGTCAGCCGGACGGCCGCACGCAAGGTCCCTGCCTCACCTTAGAGAACACTCTTTTGGTCAGGTAAACCTAGAACTGAAAAGAATCTTTCAGGAGTTGGCTTCACGATCAAAAGCTCTATTGTCTCTAAACTTGAAAACTTACCAACAGGTCATTCTGATCTCATTATCTCTCTATGCCTTCCACTACACAACAAACAAATGTTGTTCTCTCCAGTATATATGCCCCAACCCTTCAAGCAGACCCTGACAAAAAGGATAAATTCTACACCAACCTACGCCGCCTTA
>VYXB01002428.1:2178-14662 GCA_013397135.1 Pachyramphus minor
TCCACCGTCCGTCATCCACCCGCCATTCACCCATCATCCATCCATCCAGCATCTGTCCATCTGCAGTTCATCCGTCTGGCCGTCCATCATCCATCCCTTTATCCATCTGTCCATCCATCCATTCATCCGTTGTCCATCCATCCACCACCCATCCACCCGTCCATCCATCCGTGCATCCACCCACCACCATCCATTTATCTGCCCACCATCAGTCCATCATTTGTCTGTCCATTCACCATCCACCATCCATACATTCATCCATCCATCCATCCATCCACCCTTCCACATGGATGCGTGTGCACACAGGTGCACACTGACATGCACACACACGCCTGGGCTCACACATGTGTTTGTCAGCATCCAGCACACAGCAGCACAGACACGTGTAGGCACACGGCCCCCAGCATGTGTGCACCCCGAGGCACACATGCACACACATGTGCGACCACACATGATCACATGTTTGGGAAACACAGGCACACGTGCACAAACAGATGCACACACATGCTGGGACACACGCATGTGTGTCGGCATCAGGAGCACAGGCACACACCCCATACACCTACACAGCCCCGTGCACGTGTGCAGCCAGAGACACACACACGTGCACACACATGTACATGCACTCACACACATGTATGCACACCCACACGTGTGCACAGACACACATGCACGTGTGCACACATACATGCACACACACATTTGTGCACACACACATACATGTGCACACACACGTGCACACACACCCTACACGTGCACGCACACATACATGTGCACACCCCCACACATGCGCTCACACACATACATGTGTTGCCTTGGAGTTTTTGATTTTTTAATTTTTATGGACTTTAGAAGTAGTTATGTAGTGAGTGTAGATTTTAATGTAACTGTATTATATCCCTTACCCTTAACACAGTAGTTACACGCAGCTAACCCTGTTACCCCATCCCGTATCAATCCCTCTAAAATTCCTTTAGTGTGTTCAGTCTCCTTTTCAAGGTAGCATTGTAGAAAAACACCCTAAGGGTTGGACCAGAAGATATCACACAGACACAGCAACCTTCAAACCCAGAACTTTGGAAGAACTCCAAAGACTGTACATACTGCAAAGAAGATGAAGATGAGGAGGAAGAAGGGGTCCCAAAGACCCCAGACCCAGTTCCTGAGGGGATGTGCTGAGGGTGGAACAGGGCAGAACCAGGGGGTGGATAAACCTGGGATTGGATGGAAATCATTATAAAAATTGTAACACGCTAAGTTTGGTGTGCATGGTATGTATTCCCCCAGGCCTAAGGACTCATTAAAGGACCAACTCTCTTTATCTTATCTCCTGTACTAAACTGGCCCAGAGTCTTTTTTCCTCCGCAGCCTTTTAGGCCACAATATGTACCCGCACATGCTCACACACACACACATCCACCCCCCCCCACATACATAAATACCCACACACGCTCACACACACAAACTTGAGCACACACACACCTGTGTCCCCCCAGGCATCAGAGCACACGCGGGGAGCACACGCGTGGAGCACACGTCCCTGGCCATGACATGTGGGACACACACGCCCAGCTGGGCCAAAGAGCAGCATGGCCGGGCCACAGGAGCAGAGGGGATTTGTCCCTGTCCCCATCCCAATCCCTGCCCTCACCCCCTCACGGGTGACAGTGGTGCATTGTGCGGGCGCCCCAGTTACTGACAGAGCTGATCCACTGGGGCGTCACTAACCTAAAATGGCTCCAGCGGGACCTGGAGGGATGCGGAATTCCCTGGGGGCTCGGAGCCAATCTCCTCCTGGGGCGACAAACACCCACGGCTTAAAGAAAGGCAATTCCCCTCCCCCCGAAAAAAAAACCCAGCCAGACACTCGTCTTGATTTAAAACTGTTAGAATGGAGTCAGAAGACCCCGTTGTGCAGGGGGGGTTTCCATCAGGAATCCCCGCAGGATCCCGGGAATCATTTCATCCCATTGAGAAGTGACTTTTCCATGGCCTTTCCGCCCTGCCCAGGCCGGGGGTTGTTTTTGCCGCCGTCCCGCTGTGGGGAGCCCCCTTAATCCCTGCTTAGCCTTATCCATCCCGTGCATCTGGCAGGTTTAAGCGCTCGGCAGCCTCCGAACGTGGATGTGCGGTGGATTTGTCCTGCTGGATTATTGCAATGGGTTTGTCGTTGGATTTATTTTGTGCTTTGGTTGTGGGCTTGGGTTGGTTTGTTGGTTTTTGTTTTGTTTTGTTTTGTTTTTCTTCCCCCCTTGATCTGAAAGTGGGCTTGGCAACCTGGCTCTGTGTAACCCCTTCCATCCCAGCGCCGCAGCTTGAGGGCAGATGCGTGGGAAGGATTAACTTGATCCACAGGGAGCAGGGACAGCTGCCAGTGTGCCCTGGAGCCTCCTCCAGAGCTGCGACCCCCACCCAAAAGGGTTCTTTTGGGTAAGTTCTCACATTGCTGCTGCGCCCAGCTGCCCTCAAATGGGGGCAGGACAAGTCCTGGGTGCCCATGGCCTCCCAGTGCCCGCTCCACTGCATCCCAGTTTGGATTTCCCCTCCTGCCTTGGCCCCCGCTCAGTGCCCCCCAGGGAGGACGTGCTGACTCCAGGGAGGGTTTTGGGGAGGTAAAGGCTGAACCTTGCCCCCTGCTGTCACCGTGCTTCTGTGGGCAGTGCTCAGCCAGCCCTGGCTCAGTATTGGCGGGCAGCACATGATTTCCCACCAGGATGGATATTTCCAAGGAAAGAGCAAAATTTATTGGGGTTTTTTCACAGAATCACAGAGTGGTTTGTATTGGAAGGGACCTTAAAGATCATCTTGTCCCACTCCCCTGCCATGGGCAGGGACACCTTTCCCTAGACAGGGGTGCTCCAAGCCCCATCCAACCTGGCCTTGGACACTTCCAGGGATGGGGCAGCCACAGCTTCTCTGGGCAACCTGTGCCAGGGCCTCACCACCCACATCATACAAAACCTTCTCCTTGTATCTAATCTAATCCAATTTTCCATGTTTATGCTGTAACGAAACACCTCCTGTGCCCCTTTTTGTGTCCCAGCCTGGAAAAACAACCAATTCCCACCCATTCCTATCAGCAGCAACAAATCATTCCCAGCGCCAAGATATGATCTCGACCTCACTGTGTCACACACACCCTACAAAGGAACACTTCTTTAAGGGTTAAAAAAGCCTGGAGGGTGTAATGCACCAAACCCAATTAGCCAAGGAGAGGTGTCCACCCCCTCTCTCCAAACCCATCCCCACACCGTGATGGATGCAGGACGGTCTCTGGGGGAACCCCAAGGGTATAAAACACTCTGTTGTTCCCTCCATGGTCTCCTGAGTCCACTGCTGGCTCCGGGCCAGGGGTTGCAGCCCTGCCACCAGCCCCAGTTGCCTGAGGCAGCTGCTCTGGTGGCCCCCAGCCCCGCCACGCAGTTGTCGTGGGTGTTTCACCGGGCTCAGCCCTCACTGCTGTTGCTTCACATCCACACACGCATTCCTCCCCTTTCCTGAGACACTCGATCCATCCCTGGGGCTTCACATGTCACGCAGATGCCTCAGGCACAGGTTGGTGTTAAAATTAGCCCTTGGCTCCCTCCTGCCCGCATGGCTCCTGCCTGTTGGTGTCCCCCAGCGCAGCTTCTGTGGTCCCAGTGCCCCCAGTCTGGGGCATCTTCCTGCTTTTGCCCCAGGCTCT
The DNA here is from genome assembly GCA_013397135.1 of Pachyramphus minor. Taxonomy (NCBI): domain Eukaryota; kingdom Metazoa; phylum Chordata; class Aves; order Passeriformes; family Tyrannidae; genus Pachyramphus; species Pachyramphus minor. The sequence continues at coordinate 5,864 of VYXB01002428.1, forward strand.
CCTCAAAGATTAACACTGTGGAATTCTGCTCTGGTGTGATGTTCTCCAGCCTCATGGGTGTCACATGTGACACCCGTGAACCTTTGGAGATGCTGGAGCACAGGGACTGAGGACAATGGACATGTCTCACCCCTCAGTCCCATGGGGAGGGATTGTTCCCTTGGCCAGGCACACATAGGGGATGTTTGATAAATATAAATGTGATACAGAGCAGTTGTGAGGTGCTGGGGCACATGTGGCACATCAGCCACCATCCTCAGGCAGCACTGAGGGTGATCATTACTCCCAGCTCATCGCCAGACCCTCTGCCCACCTCAGAGCCCTCAGTCAGTTCCATCTGATACGGGACTTGTCACCACCTCTGCAAGGCCAAGCTGAGTGAAATCCTGTGAGAGGTCAAGATGGGATCAACTGGCTCAAAATTTGATGAGCTGATTTTCTTCAAACTTGGTTGTGTTTTGTTTTTTTTTTGGTTGACCTTTGGTAGGAACAGTGGAAAGGTCCCAGGGAAGGACACTTTCCAGCCGTTTTGAAGCCATGGTTGGCTCAAGGAGGACACCTTTCACCCTCAGATGCCATTTTATGGCAGGATCATGGAATCATAGAATCCCAGAATGGTTTGGGTTAGAAAGGACATTAAAGTCCACGTCATTCCAACGCCCTGCCATGGTCAGGGACACCTTCCACTATCCCAGGTTGCTCCAAGCCCTGTCCAAACTGGCCTTGGACACTTCCAGGGATGGGATTGATGGCCAGGAGAGAACTGATGCCTCACTCCCAGTAGGGATGAAGCACGTGGATGGTGTGACCTCTTTGCTAACCAACATTCTGAGAGTCTTTGATTATCTGCTGGTCTTCAGCCGCTCTTTGGATCATGATTTCCTTGGCACCACATCTTGGTGTGTCCATGGTGATACAACCAGAGCAGGACCACAGCTGGAAACTTGGTGGTGCTTCCAGGCAAGGCTGGTGGGTCTCACAAACCCCACCACAAAGAGCAGGCCAGGGGTTTTGAGGGTCTCAAGTCTTAGATGGGGGAGGCAAAAATCTCTTGGGCTTGGGGGACAAACACTGGAGAAACTCCAGGGAAAAGTGACAGTGGAGAAATTTAAGGGAAAACAAGGAATGGATAGGGTGAAAAAGGAATGGAAATCTCTGCAGTAAACCCTGTTGTATCATCCCATGCTTGGGAGCAACAGCAACCCACACCCAAGTGGGGATCAAGAAACTGAGGGGCTTGTGGTTCGAGGAGAGGCTTTATTTGGGATTTATTTACACTGATATTTAATCTAGGGTTATTTTTTCCCCTTTATTTTCTGTGTCCCTGTAATTTCCACTCTTCTGCTTTTTACCTCCTTTTTTTTTTTCACTTTTCTCAAAAAAAAAAGGCAAGGTAGAGGAAATCATGATGCATTTGCTCAAAATGTAACATTTCAGCATTTCAAATATTCCAATTTTATGGAGAGAAAATAAGAAAACAAGTAAAAGCTTCAGCTCCAAAGAGCAGCAGCCATTTGGGAGGAGAGAAAGAAAACACTGTGTCACTATTTTGCCATAGCAGATGGGGTGTCACGGGTCCAGAAAAGGGAACAGAGCTGGGGAAGGGGCTGGAGCAGCAGGAGCAGCTGAGGGAGCTGGGGGGGCTCATCCTGGAGGAAAGGAGGCTCAGGGGGGACCTTCTGGCTCTGCAACTCCCTGATAGGAGGGGGGAGCTGAGGGGGAATCGGGCTCTGCTGCCAGGGAACAAGGGACAGAGTGAGAGGAAATGGCTCCATGTGGCACCAGGTGAAATTTAGATTGGATATTGGAAAATTTCTTCATGGAAAGGGTTGTCCAGGCCTGGCAGAGGCTGCTCAGGGCAGTGCTGGAATCCCCATCCCTGGAGGGATTTAAAAGCTATGTAGATGTGGCATTTGGGTCAGTGGTGTTCTTGTCAGTGCTGGGGAATGGTGGACTTGAGGACCTTGGAGGGCTCTTTCAACTAAAGTGATTCAATGATTTACAATGCCCCCACTTATGTCTTATCCTTTTGCTAAAATGGAATTATTTTGCTTTGGGAAATTTCATTCTCCTTTTGCATGGGTATGGCAGACAACAGAATAAAGATGGCTTTTTTTCTGACACATGAGAGTTGTTGGAAAATGGGAGTTGTCCATGTTTCACTGCACTGAGTCCGAAGTGGGATATTGGGGCTGATTAAATTCTCACTTTCAGTTAGAGTTTCAAGCACACATAGTCATTATCGACCCTGTGACTTCCCAGGAAACAGGCAGGGACTGGACTTTGGGGTATGTCACCCTGTTTCAAACAGGATGACCCCAAATTCATCCTTTCTCCTCCATCCTGCCTTTGTTTTTAGGTCATTTGGTGTGTTTTCCTTGGTGGTCCTCTGATGATCTCCCCATCCCAGTATCCTGCCAGCTCCCTGCAGCAGCAGCTTTGGGATGGAACCATGACCCGTGCAAGAACTGGTGTGAAAGGAAAGTCCCCTTCTGGCAACAGGCTTTGCTGCAAAACCCCACAATTTTTGCCACCAATCAAGGACATTGTGCTATTTTATTTATGAAATCCACTCCTCGGTTTGCAAGGCAAAGGTCAGTGACCCCTGTCCACCTTCCCAGATCCCATGCTTGATATCTGGAGAAAGGACTCTCCATCTGACTCATCAGTGGTTGATTACCTCAAAAATCACAGCTGGTTAGTTTAATTTCAGTATTCCATCCAGGCGGCTCTATTTCTTTTGCTCTTCCTGGGGCTCTTTTCCCTGCCTCAGGATGGATCCTGGCTGAAAGGACAGGGCCTGGCCAAGGCAACAGAGTCCAGCAGGGTTAGCAGAACAAAAAAAAAAAAAGTGGCCTTTTCACATCCAGAAGCCTCTTTGTCTGTTTTTGAAGGCGCTTTCCCCCATCCTGGGGGATGCAGAGGAGGCTGCCATGGCAGCCAGGAGCCCATATCCTCCGGCTTTGGTGCCATCTAGTGCCTTCCCAAAGGCTGCTTCCAGCCCAGGATTCCTGAGATAAAATATCCGTGCCCAAATTACATTAAAAATCATTAATATTACTTCCTTTGCTGGTTTCTGCTGAGAGCACTGATCTCCACCCACATGCCCCTAACCCAGACTTTCCAAGGGGTTGGGAGCAGGTCAAGCCAAGCCTGGAGGACCAGGAATTAAGGGAATTCCTCCCAGGGGCATGGGAATAGAGAGGATACAGGTGTAGAGTTAATTTAGAAGCGTGTTTGAGCAATTTTATTAGCATTTTAGAGTTTTGCTATAGCCTCGCAAAAACTGGGAATGCTGCTCCAGGATAAGACCTCACATGGGCCATTGAAGGATGAGGGAGCTCAGCACCACCCTTCAAAAACCCCACCAAAACCAGTCCTGCTACTTACTGGGATAATAAATCATTATATGAAGACTTTTTTGGCTGGCAGGGAGCTCAGCCCCTCCTGCAAAACACACTCCCTGCCTTGTGCCGTGGCCAGGTGGGACTGCTTTAAAAATTGCCCTAAAATTCTTCCTCTTGACAAGCAGCTGGAAGAAGGAGTGATTGTGGAAAGAGCCAAGGATTCACCAGCTCCAAAGGGGATGGGGTTTTTAATGGCCTGAGACGATATTTTCACAGTGTCTCAACCACAGAAAAGGTCCTCAAATGCTCTTGGGAGGTGTGGAGGACACTCAGGTGTGCACCAGAGGCCCATCCTCCTTTTGCAATGGGGGAGGACCAACTAAACAGCATTTTCAACTTGACAAGTCTTGCCCAAGACATGTTACGAGCTGCCTTTTGATATTATCCCCCTTTTTATTTGGATTTACTCACTGTGCTTTTGACTCCTGCTCTGGGTGTCAGAGAAGAGAAGGCTCCAGGGAAACCTGAGGGAAACCCTTCCAGGGCCTAAAGGGGCTCCAGGAGAGCTGGAGAGAGACTTTGGAAAAGGAATGGAGGGACAGGACAAGGCGAAATGGCTTCCAGCTGGCAGAGGGCAGGGTTAGATGGGACATTGGGAAGGAATTCTTGGCTGTCACAGTGGAGAGGCCCTGGCACAGGTTGCCCAGAGAAGCTGTGGCTGCCCCATCCCTGGAAGTGTCCAAGGCCAGGTTGGACAGGGCTTGGAGCAACCTGGGATAGTGAAAGGTGTTCCTGCTCATGGCAGGGGGTGGAACTGGGTGATATTTAAGGTCCCTTCAAACCTGATTCATTCAGTGATTCTGTGAAACCTCCATCCTGATCTTCATTTTGCCACTGTTGACTTTGAATGGTTTGAGTCTGCCCTGGGTTACCCCAAAGCTCACCTGCACCCATCTCCCCCACCTCTTCAAACTGAGGGAAAACCCACTCTGATGAAAATAAGCTGGAAAAAGCAAAACCCCTCTGAATGAAGAACGACATTGAGACTGGGTTTATACCTCCCTGCTGCACTGGAGGGGCAGCACAGTGCTCTCCATGGACTTGGCTGCACAAGGGGAGCCCAAGAGCTGAACTGGGGTTGCCATCAGGAACACAACCTACAACACACCAGTGGCAATGAATCCATCAACACAGGTAAACTCCCAGCCTTCAGTTATTCAAGGGAGGGCATCTGCTTACCCGCTGCAGCCTGAGGAAAGCACAATCATCTGAGCAGCTCCACACCTGCCCTGGGGCCAACAGGCACCAAAAAGCCACAGGGCTGTGTTAGGTGTTAAGGGACAGGCTGAGTCTGGTTGTTCAGTACGTGCTGGGGTTGTCAGAGTAAATTTCCCCCTGGCCCTGAGCACTCAGGGGAGGCTGTGCTGACTCCTGCCATGCCCCTGGCTTTTCCTGGGTCAGATGTGGTTTGTGGACATCTAGTGACACACAGTGATTGGATTTTTCGTCACAGAATCACAGAATATCCAGAGTTGGAAGGGACACACAAGGATCATCAAAGTCCTACTCCTGGCCCTGCACAGGACATCCCCAAAACTCCCACGCTGTGCCTGAGGTTCATCACTTCAGGGACTTTTTTTAGGGAGAGGTATTTTGGAGGTTGGTTGGGGACTTTTTTTTAGGGAGAGGTATTTTGGAGGTTGGTTGGGTAAAACATAGAAATGGGGGTGTTTCTACAGGCTGGCACTCCCACATCCCACGGTGTGCCAGGATTTTGTCAGGATAATCTCCACCTCTTACCCGCCTGGAGCTGAAAACTGTTTTCTGAAGAGCTCTGGTCCTTTGACAGGTTGAAGGTGAGCTCCTGTCACTGCCTGTCAGAGAATCCCAGAATGGTTTGGGTCAGAGAGGACTTTAAGGCTCATCTCATTACACCTCCCTGCCCTGAGCAGGGACACCTTCCACTATCCCAGGCTGCTCCAAGCCCCATCCAACCTGTCCTTGGACACTTCCAGGGATGGGGCAGCCACAGCTTCTCTGGGCAACCTGTGCTAGGGCCTCACCACCCTCAAAGTAAAGAATTTCTTCCTAATAGTCCATCTAAGCCTTTCCTCTGCCAATGGGAAACCACTCCCCCTTGTCCTGTCTCTCCAGGCCCTTGTAAAAAGGGGCCTCTCCATCTTTCCTGTCAGCTCCCTTCAGGTACTGTCCAGCCCAGTGTTCACCATGGAATTGGAGACATGACACCAGCAATCCCAGGGAAGATGCAGCATGCACAAAGAACCATCAGAAACAAAAATGACTTCACAAAACACCCTAACCTGCATCTTTCTTCCTTGGGATGCATCTCACAGGCAGGTTGGGCCCATTTCCCACCCTCGCTGAGAAGGTTAGAGATTGTTCTCACCAGGGATATGTTCACAAGCCGGAGTTTTGGCCACATCATTCCATTGTGCTGGAGATTCCCCTTCTGCCCAGGGGTTGGGGATCTCCTCCAGAAGCAGGAGGCAGAGCTGGGGGAGCAGTTTAGGAGTCACCCAGCATCTGCCCTCAATGACATCCCACTCCTGTGGGTCCCATCCTTGTTGGCACCCCATGTTGCGAGGATGCCTCCACCATTCCCCCAATGTCAGCAGAAGGGAGGTGTCAGTGAGATGCCAGGAAAGATGTCTGAGGTTTTTGGACAGTGATTTGTCACTGGCAGATCTCCTGTGTGGGTTATTTTTATTTGGTGGTTTTGTCACATGCGGTCCAGGGAGAGTGTAAATAAATGGATCTAAAAAGGAAAGTGTAATCATGTGGAAAGGCAAGAAAATTACCCTTTGATGCATCTCTGTCATAACCCGTGCCAGGGAAGATGAGCTGTGTGTGAGAACACATAACAGGAGTGACATATTTCCCATTAGGATCTTAAAAGCATCACTCCAGCCCGGCCACCCCAGACTTGAAAGCTTCTCCTTGGGTTTACAGGTCCACTGCCAGATCATAACACCACGGATAAACATCTCCTGTGTACCTACAGTCCCACAGAGGGGGGTTTGAACATGCCCTGCTTCAAAATGGCAGCTTCCTATGGAGATCCATGTGGCCAAACACTGAGGCATCCAGAGGGTCACAGCTGGAAAGATGAGGGGGGAAAAACTGAGAGTAGATTTGGACGGGATATTGGGAAGGAATTCTTGGCTGTGAGGGTGATGAGGCCCTGGCACAGGTTACCCAGAGAAGCTGTGGTTGCCCCATCCCTGGAAGTGTCCAAGGCCAGGCTTGGAACAACCTGGGAGAGTGGAAGGTGGCCCTGCCCATGGCAGGGGGTTGGAATGAGATGAGATTTAAGGTTCCTTCCAACCCAAATCGCTCTTTGATCCTATGATTGGTGTGACATTGGAGTTGAGCAATGTCAAGTTTGAGGTAGACATGCAAGGACCTGGAAGAGAGGAAATGGGAAAGGTTTGGGTGTCCTCGATCAGGGGCCAGACTGGAGCCTGAATCCACAGAAAAGGAAATGCCATGCTCAGCAGTTCGTCACAGGCACATGTAGGAACGCCCCTGGAAAAGGCACCAGTCAGGCTCCAGGAGTTCTGCCTTCAATTCACATCACTACAGCAATGAAAAATGAATTTGACAGAGAACTATTGCTTCTTTTCCCAGCTCTGGTGTGGTTGCCCTGGATTCACCCAAAGCTGCCGATGCAGAGAGTATCTGTAGGGAATTATCTGAAGTTAAACTTTCAGACAGCTTTCCCCTGCCCACTCCAGCTTTGCCCTGAGATTGTCTGAAAGATATTTCCTTCCCAGTGGCTGGCACTCAATTCTAATTTTAAATTGACTTGCAAATCTGGATGACTAACTGGCTCCAAGAGAAAACTTCCAAGGGGGATTTATTAATCAGCAGTCGCAAGGACTCTCTCAGGAATGCATTTACTTCTCATAAACTCCCTGGTGTCAAGATACAAACTTGGTGGGGGTCTGGATCCTCATCTGCTGTTTAGTGTAAGTAACAGGAGGATGTTAATTCACCTTATCTGCACCAAAGACGAAAGTAAATGCAGTGTTTGTCTCTCCCAAGTTTGCATTTTGCAGGTGTTCTGCTCCTTTCCTGTGCAGACAGGAGGGGAAAAAAAAATCCCTGGAATGCTCTGGAGAGAAAGGCACAGCAGCTGATATTCACAGATGACAACCCTAAAAAGGAGAGGGGAAGCTGAGTAGTGTTTCAGCCAATGGAGGTGATGCACTCAGCAAAGGACAGAATTCACAGATTCTCCAGGGAACTGGGGAACTAATCCACTTAGCAAAACCCTTTCAGTCCTCATTTCAAGGCAGACAAACTAAATTTTCAGCCACAAAATTAATCTGCATCGCAGCAAATTCACTGGGGAAAGCAATACCAAAACTAACCTGGTTTTGGGTGGTTTTGGTCAGTTCTTGTGTTTGCCCCAGAAATGACAATTACCACAAAGCCAAGTGTGGCTTTGTGGTAATTATGTGGCTCCTACATAAAGAGGTGCCAAGTGCCACAGGAGAAATTTTAAGCTGTTCCTTCAGTGTATCCTGAAGTCTACAGACTCTGGGTGTGACTTTGTGATGGAGAAAAAAATATTCAGGAGATACATCATCTGTCCTCTTCCCACATCTGCACCAAACTCCACAACACATGATACACATGAAATAAAACCCAAGTCTGGTGTCCACCTCCACGACCACCACCAGACCCAGAATTTGTTTTTTCAGGCTTCATAAACCCCATGGACTCAGTGGAGCTGAAAACTGACTCTCTTCACTCTCATTATCCATACTGATATTTAAAATACATGGATAAATGGCCTTCCTCATTTGCACCGAGAGCTTCCTCATGTAATAAATACACAGTAACACTAGAAAGGTACTGAATTATTATTATTATTATTATTCCCATTTCCATTTTGCCTATGAGAAGGCTGGCAGGCAGCAGGACCCTAAGTTCAGCACAGTTGTACTTACCATCCCATTCCCTTCTTTCCTCGTTGCTGTAAATTCCCTGGTGTAACACAGTGGTTACTGTTCTGACTGGCACCACCTCCTCGTGGTCAGTGAGGACCTGCCCAGAGCTTCACAGTTGGTCTGCACCTCCTCTCCCAGCAGCAGAAGGTCTGAGCCTGTCAGCACTGTCTGGCTGTGTGAGGAAACCCCAGTGTCTCACCAGTCTCACTGACCAGCAGGAGATGCCTGGGAGGATGGGACAGGGGGATACAGTCAGAGAAATAACAGTGTGAAAGGGTGCTCGGACACCTGAAAGACTGAGGTGAGTGGGGAGGTGCAGACTGTGCCAAAATTGCATCCCTGGAGGGGATTCTGCAGAGCACCCAGCACAGGGAGGACAAGGAGCTGCTGGAGAGAGTCCAGAGGAGGCCATGGAGATGCTCCCAGGGCTGGAGCCCCTCTGCTCTGGAGCCAGGCTGGGAGAGCTGGGGGGGTTC
>VYXB01002428.1:22186-36748 GCA_013397135.1 Pachyramphus minor
GTTCCTCCATGCTATCCAGTTCATCAGTCTGCCAAACAACAAACCCTCTCTAAATACAGCAAGTGTGGCAGGTTTTTGTCTTTCCTGCCAAGTACCACTGAGAAGGTTCTGCACCCCAATTAGTGAAGCTGTGTTGAGTCATATTAAATAAAACTTGCATGGAAAATACAAAGCAGACAAAATTATTATTTCTTTCACAGGAAATAGATTTTTAAAAAACTCAATTAATGAAAAGATATAACTTCTACTCTTTTTTTTTTTTTTTTTTTTTTTTTTTTTTTTTTTTTTTTTTTTTAAAAAAAAAAAAAATTTTTTTTTTTTTTTTTTTTAGAACAGTGATATCATTTTCCTTACTACTATTTCTGCTCTTCAAGAGGGATAACAGCTTGTGAATCTGTTTATTACTCTTGACATTTTACTAAAATAGCAATTATCTATTTCAGTTTAAACTTTTCTGGATTACATTGCCTTAAGAGCACTTTCTGAAGGATGAAAACGATACTTTAAAAGTTTCAGAAATACTAGTTCAGAAAAAAAAATGTCATATTTTAGTGTATCATATTTTGAGAAAAATTAAAAGTCCGAAGAATTTTAAAGCATGAATCAAAACATAGCCTGTTCCATAGACTGAAATGCTTTTTCTTCACATAATAATTCATCTGTTTGACACTGCATCTATGTACAAATATCTGTTTATTTTACACATTTTCTTTAGTGGATACATAACATACAAAGGATGTCACTCTGGTGCATGGCTCAAAGCACAGGTTTGCTCTTTGTTTTCAATTTCTCTGCTCCTATGATCCATCTGTTGCTGGTAGGGTGTGTGCAGTGAAACAGCACGAAACNTGGGGGGTGCTGGGCTGCCCTGAAGTAGATGACACTACCAACTTCTTAGAAACCACTTGCTCAGCTGTATTACACAGGGGAACAATCATTTGTTGAGCAGGCAATTTGAGAGGAGGTGAATATTTTATGTGTTATCTCGTTTGAGTGGACACATCCTCAGAAGATGAGAGGAGGAAGAAGCAATAACGATCCGCAGGATTTCAAAGGTGTGTGAACATGCAGAACTGATTATACCCCCAGGCAGATCAAGAGGACAAAGAGAGAAGAAATTAAACTTGAAACAAGTGCCAGGGAAACCTTCTAATGACTGCTTTAAGCACTTGGAAAAGATGCAAATAGAATCACAGAATGCTTTGGCTTGGAAGGAACCTTAAAGCTCATCTCATTCCACCTCCATGTCATGGGCAGGGACACCTTCCACCAGTCCAGGTTGCTCCAAGCCCTGTCCAACCTGACCTTGGACACTTCCAGGAATCCAGGGGCAGCCACAGCTTCTCTGGGCAACCTGTGCCAGGGCCTCCCCACCCTCACAGGGAAGAATTCCTTCCCAATATCCCATCTAACCCTGCCCTCTGGCAGTGGGAAGCCATTCCCCCTTGTCCTGTCACTCCATGCTCCTGTGAATAGTCTCTCTCCACCTTTCTTGTAGGGACAGAGACACTGCATGTTCAGTTTTTGGAAAGCCAAGACCCCTGGTGCAACATCTGATCAGGATTAGCAAGGGAAGGAAACTCGTGTGCTGCCAGGTACCTGAAGGAGTAATTTCCACCTCACAAGACAAAAAATATTTGTCAGCTTAACTTAAAATGAATTAATAGCCCAGGCAGAGTTTTCCTAACATCAGAGTTCAGCTGAAAGTTTCTTGGCAAATATCACTGACTTCCAGAAAGCCCAAAAGTGGGTCTATTAGAAGTGGCTGGGCAGACAGTGAAACATGACATGGGAGTGCTCAGAGACTTTGATTCATGTGCTGGTCAGAGGGCAGGGTTAGATGGGATATTGGGAAGAAATTCCTCCCTGTGAGGGTGGTGAGGCCCTGGCACAGGTTGCCCAGAGAAGCTGGGGCTGCCCCATCTCTGGAAGCGTCCAAGGCCAGGTTGGACAGGGCTTGGAGCAACCTGGGATAGTGGAAGGTGTCCCTGCCCATGGCAGGGGGTGGCACTGGATGGCTGTAGTATCTTGTATTAATGCCATACCACCCTTCTGCACCTTTTTCTAGACAGGCTAATTTCTGACAGAGGAGTAAAGCAGAGCAGCTCTTAAACAGCCCCAAAAAGAAGCCCCAGAGGTATAAATTTGGAGTCCCAGAAGAGCTTTCATATATTACCATAATTTAAAGTTCTGACAACAAAAAAATAATCAGCAGTAGTGAAACCATGATTAGCAGAGTAAATACTGCAAGATTAGCTGATGTAAATCAGGATTACAGCACACAGACAGATTTACAGCCCCTGGCCATACAAATTTCATGCCTTATAACATGTCCATGCTGTTAATTCCTTTGCACGAATGTTGTGATGACGCCCAAAGTGATGCTCTGTTTGCCCTACAACACCAGGGCTTGCAAAACAGCCCCAGATATTTGCCTGTGCACAAAGAGGTGATAGCACAGTAAGAGTTTTCACTGAGATAGATCTTATGTTGCTGTTTTCCCACAGGAACACATTTTTTCATGTGTGCTAAACTAGATGCTGGCTGGAGATTAAATTTGTGAACAAGGTACACAAGATTTGAAAATTCTGCTTTCCCAGTGTGCAACCCTAGACAGGGTAGGAAAAGGCCAGGACTGACAAAGGTGCAGTCAGATGTGCACCAAGGCTACAGGGCCCTGGGGCAAGATGTGTGCAGGAGGAAAAAACAGATTCATCCTCTCAGCTGCTGACATGGCCAAGGCACCAGGACTAAATCTGCATGAACATGTTCCCACAGGGCGAGGGATGAAGAAGTTTCTTGAAGTTTTCTAGTTTTCTTTTACCAGCCTCTTCCTTGCAAGTCCCCTTGGATATAGGTGGAGGAAGAAAGAAAAATTTGTACCAGCACTGCAGCATTTTAGGTGGAAAGTGGAAGAAAGCTGGGTAAGCAAATTACTTTTTATTTCCTTTCCCTCCTTTGCAGTACCAATCCATCAGCTGTTCTAATTGTTTTAAAAATCACTTGACAAAGGACTGGGCTTGGTAGTGGCCAAACAACTCTGCCAGTCAGCTGCTATCCTGCAAAAAACACCAGTGAGCTTGTAAAACATAGGTGAGCTTCAAAAAGGCTGGAACAACATCCAGCCAGGGGCAACAGTGAAAATAATGCAAGTGGATTCTCATATTTAAATTATGGACTTGTCAACTCCACAGTGATGGAATATCTCTTTTAAAAGGCCACATATTTGTATTTCTTTCAGCCTTATAGACAATGAAAAGTATCTCAGAGCCACCACGACACTCCCAGCGTGGGTGCCCTGTGGCAGGACATGTTTGGAAAACACAGCCTAGAACACAAACCTGTCATGCTCCATCACAGCAGGAAAGACTGTGTCTTACACAGCTAAAGATCCTGAGATGGGTATTAAAATACTAAGTGGAAAGGAAGGCAGTGTGTTGGCATCAGGCTGTGGGATGAAGTCAATAGGAAATATTCCCTGGTGGCATCCAAAACACAGCAATATTTGACATTGTTGTTCAACTTTTTTGTTAGTGAAGCTGAACAACTTTTATGAGCTACATGAACTTCTCTGAATTCTTCCACAGTACTCCTGCTCTTGCTTTCCTGAAGGGAATTTTCTTTGCTGTATCTAGATGCTAAGCCCACCTACCAGCACCTCTTCACCCTTCACCTTTACCTGATGCTGGGCTGTCCAATTTTCTAAGGGATGCTGGAAATGCAGATGGAATACGGGAACAATTAATGCTTGTATTTAAAAGATATAAAGAGATGAACAAAAATAAAAGACATACACAGACATTTCCAATATGTAAAATGAGATTATGACCAGTTGACTGGCTGGTGGCATGGGCCATCACAGTTAATCATTCAGGAACAAGTTTAGTTCATTTTCATTTAAAAAAACGCCCAACAACAAAACCCCACACCTAAACTCCCAGTGGTAATTAGAGGGAAAAGGAGGAGAAAAACGTAATTAAGAAAATTAGTGTTAAAAATACATTGCAGGAATCTTTCTCAATTTTTTTGAGTTTTATTTTGGAATAAATGTCACACCTTTTTAATAAGCACTTGCCCTGTCTTCTCACAAAATCCACACAGGGAGCTTTTATAGCTGTATAAACTATAAAAATACCGAGAAGCAAGAAAGGGAGAGACACCAACTGCGATGCTGGAACAAATGTCAGAGGAAGAGAATTTAAACAAACCTGTATCAGCACTCATTTCATCCAGCAGCCCTCTGGTTCTCCAGGCAGATCCCGACTCTTGATTTCCTAGAGAATTATTGTGCTCTTGAACTACTGCAGCCGCCAAGAGATTGTCCACATTCACCACTTCTGGGTCAGAGTTTGTGTCTGATATATCATAGTGAGCCACAATGGGGGGTCCATCTGCAGGAGAGAAAAGCAACACGGATTAGAAGAGTGAAAGGCACCTCTGAAAGTACAAATAATTTGTTTAAGGATTAATGCAACATCCTATGTGGAGCTCTTACAGTTTATAGTGATGAATTATATGAATTATTAAACTTCAGTTCTGAGATTACAGAGACATTTTAACCTTTGCATACACAGAAAGCACAAGTGTAAGAGAAACACGTTCATCAAAATATAAGTTATTTTTGTATTGTCTTTTACATTAACCCATAAACACCTCCATATCTGACAATGTTACAATCTTTAAAGGATAAAGCCTCCAGTTAAAAGTAAAAAAAAATAGTAAGTTACAGGACCTTAAATTTGGCAGACAAGATATTTATCTAGAGAATTTTACAGAAGTCAAGTGACAGGTTACATTATTTTATTAGGGCTGATTGAATAAAACTAACTTCTTCATATAACTGATCCCGTAACAATAAATTTAACATTAGGCAACTTTCCTTTCATAACATTTACCTGTCAAGGGCAGGGGAATTTTTCAAAATTGCAATTTTTTTGGTGTTTTGTTTTGTTGTTCTTTTTTTTTTTTTAAGGTCAAGAATAACACGAAACAAAAATAAATGTACAACGATAAATATGCTTTTCATTCAATAGGATTACCATATGCTATTTTGGCCACCATAATAAAGGAGGAAAGAGGGAGATAAAATTGCTTACGTGATTCTGAAATGTGTTCTTGAGGAATAACAAAATGCCATTTTTGATCTACTTTGTTAGCACAGACTAAATTCTTTGTGATGAATGGAAGTCACTCATAATTGGAAAGCATGCTAGAAACAGAAGAGACTCAGAAAAAAAAACCCAGGCAAATTCAAGACAAAGATTAATGTGAAAGCAGAGAGAATGGATAAATAATGCAGTTCTGGAAGGATGTGGGTGTTTTAGCTCAAATGCCTTGCCCCAGCTACAACTTATTGACTCAGAGTGGATGAAAGAGCCTGGAGTTCCCCATCCCCAAATGAGAGGATCAAAACTTTCCTTGGGCCAAGGCTTCATCCACAAAAACAAGGATGAAATAGAAACACAGGCTGGGCCAAAGCTCAGCAGCTTTGCTGCTGCAACTCTTCAGCCCCAGGGAGGTTCTGGAAGTTGAGTGTCCACAGGACTTTTTCGTGTGATGCACGGAGGGTGTAACTCGTAAGGGATAATACAAAATAATCATAAACTAAGAATGTGTTCAGGAAGACACGACCTTCAGAGTTACAAAGCGACTAAAGAAAACCTTTAAAAGTCACAAAGAATAAAATGAAAAGCCTTCTCAGGAAAAAATTTAGTTTCTTTTAGGAGAGTTAAGTGGCCGCTGAAGACAGAAAGAACACGATGAAATAGAAGTCTCAGATTTAATTCTCTGAAAAGCTGTTCCTCTGAGGTTTTTATAGTTTGGGGTTTTTTTGGGGGAGGGGGTGTTTTAGTAGCTTGGTGCCTGAACTATAATTCAACTCACTGTCTTCAGAAAAAGCCTATTTTGTGGTTAGCAACACATTTCATTAAAGAGTAAGATATTGCTGAAGTCATACTAAAGATGAGTTTGGCAGCGAGGTACAAAGAAAGTCACAAAACATTTCCGATCAGACCTGCCTCCAAAACAACAATTCCACCATGAAACAATGTTACATTACAAACTTAAAAACAGACCCGACAAAAATAAATGAGTAGTTAAATGCCAATGTATTTAAAGACCAAACTGTTCGCAACGTGAAACGCTGATGATCATGACTGGAACAGAAGCCCTGATAATTAACTGAAAGGCAATCTTTGTCTTTTTAAAAGACAACTACAAAATAATGGAATACAGAGTTCAGAATTAAGCTGGCTGGTGTTCAGTTAATTATTTGTGACAGCTGATGATTAAATTACATGCAGAAGTTATGACCAGACCGAGTCATGAGAGGCATGTTTTCCTTCAGTCTTATCATCAGAGTTCAGTGTGAACATATATAATGTGAGCTATAAAAATAAACAGTCGAGTGCAGAAGATACGAGGGTCAAGTACAATATTGACTATTTGACCATTTTTTCAATGGGTTATCTAAAATTTCAGGAGCTCTGGACTGTTCCTTCAGGCCTTTGTTTATCTCGCTTAGATCTTGCTCAGATCTCCAAAAAGCAGAAGCAAAATTTGATTTTTAGATAGACGTGTCTAAACGAGTAGAATTTGTATTTAGACAAAAGGCACCAATAGTCTCAAGTCAAAATTCTACCACTCCTACATGTATAATCATGCAAAAATGTATAATAAATGTACATACATGCAGAGCGATATTCTCATCACCTACCCATAGAAATAACTTGTGTGAAAGTCTTCATCAGTAGGAAATACAAGCATAAACTTGTTATCTGTAGCTCCACTCTTGTATCTTCCACACTTCCAAACAGCACACCTTATAACTTAGCTTAAATTCAGTATACATCAAACAGACAAAAATATTTTCAATATGATTTACATACTGCAATTATATTTGTCAGCATAACAGCCACCAATTTAACAATCTGGGGGGGGGAAAAACCAAACAAGTTGCCTATTTACGAAGCAGTCACAGCAGAGATCTATATTTTGCTTTTCTCAGCCTTGCCTTTCAGGATCAGATTTGGAAATGAAAGGCACCTGACTCCAGGTTTATCCATACCTATCACTAGCAAATGACCTACAAAGCCAAGATAATGGCCCTGATGCTGCAACAAATCCTGGGATTCCCAAAATTACTAAAATAACAAGTAAGGCATAAATGCTGACATGTGTTCAAAAAGAAAAACCCCAAAAAACAACAACAACAAAAAAAATAAGTTGCAAACAACTACAACCAGATGAAAGTTGCAGTGAAAGCATATAAAAAAATACATCTTCTAAAACTCCTCTGTTCCCAAAAGCCTGTTTCTTTCTTGAGTGCTACATGGTTGGAACAGGAGTGGTTAAATGTGGAAATAAATAATACTTTCCTAATCAACTACATGATCCTCCAATGATGTGATACAAAGTGAATGTGTGGTAGCAAACAATAAGGACAACTGGCTTCAGCTAGGAAATAAAGTGAAAAAATGCTTTCAGGTCAAAAAAATAAAAGGATTAACTACAACCAAAGGTGTAATTTATCATCTTTTCTTTACAACAGAGACACTCCAAATAATTACTGACTGTAACAGGATTTCAACAGATTAAAAAACAGACACCAAGACAAACCATGCCAGAACCAAAACTTAATGTAGAACAATTAGGAGGTTCCCTGGTCAGTAATTTAAACAATCTACTTAAGAAAAATTGCATCTTTTGAGAACCCAAGATAGCTGGAAGACATACATTTCCCTGGTGACAAGCATTAATTCATTTCTGAAGCAATAAATGCTTGAAAAAGGCAAGGCTGAAAGTTAATAAGTACCAGCAGCAAAATACAGCTGTTGACATTTAATGCTAACAGGGGGAGGGAAAGTCTGCTCTTTTCCTTTATTTTTAAAGAATTCAGAGGGAGAGGTCATCATGGGGACAGCATTTCCAAGTATCCAATTCTCCCTTAATTTACACAGCTCATCAAAACCAATTCTGCTCAGAACAACTGAATCAGAATTCACATGCACAAAAATCCATGTCTACACAAATCAGTTGTCATTTTAAGCTTGCAACAGAGAAAATTCAATAATTTCTCATCTGCTACCTGCTCCTGTGCTTTTCACAGAGCCACATCTCAGCCCTCAGCAATCTAAATGACCATGTAAGCTCCACACTCCTGTCACCCTTTGCTTCATTGTAATGGCAGCACAGGCAAAAAGGGAGGAATCAAACATAAAATTTCAGCCTTAGTATCAACTGCACAGGAAACACAAGGTATTAGCTGGCAGAACCTGAACGGGGAATTTAGTCCTTGAAATCTATGGAGCCAGGCTGGGAGAGCTGGGGACATTCATGTAGAGAAGAAGAGGCTCCAGTGAGACCTGAGAGCCCCTTGCAGGGTCTAAAGGGGCTCCAGGAGAGCTGGAGAGGGACCTGGGACAAGGGATGGAGGGACAGGACAAGGGGGAATGGCTTCCCACTGCCAGAGGGCAGGGTTAGATGGGATACTTGGAAGAAATTCTTCCCTGGGGAGAGGCCCAGGCACAGGTTGCCCAGAGCAGCTGTGGCTGCCCCATCCCTGGAAGTGTCCCAGGCCAGGTTGGACAGGGTTTGGAGCAACATGGGATAGTGGAAGGTGTCCCTGCCCATGGCAGGGGGGTTTGAATGAGATGAGCTTTAAGGTTCCTTCCAACCCAAACCATTCTGTGATTGATTATAAGCCATTATTTCTCTTTAGCTTTCTTATTCAGTCATGCAGTGCTGAGCTCATCACCTAAATTCCCTCCCACCGTAGCCTGAGAGAGGAAGTTCAGCCAGGTAATCTCACCCTGGAAACTGCAGCCTGGAGCATCTCCACCTCCCCTCCTTCCCCAGCAAAGAGAAAGAGCTTAGGCACCTCCTTACCCAAGACACCTCCCTGTTACAGTGCTCAAGTCTGGCAAGATGAACTTCTGCCTTAGGTATAGAATACAAACTTTGCTATGTTACCTCTACTAGTAGTGGAAAAAGACAGAAATCTCCAGAGGACTATCCTGGTTAAAATAGTTTAGAAATTAAAAGCCTAATTTCTGTGGTCTGAATTGCCCTCCGGAGTCATCAGTGACTCTGCACGGGAGAGACAAGGAGCCACATTTAGGTTTGAGTATCACCCCAAGCTTTAAGACACACAAAACAGGTACAACAATAACAGCAGCAATAATTACAGCACCTTGCTCTTACAAAAAGCTTTCCATTAGTGGACCTGGAAGAGCTCCAAGGTGGTTGTTAACCTCCATTTCCCCAGGGGGGAAACTGAGGCAGGCAGAGATCTGCAGGTTGCTCAGGGCTAACAGGCAGAGGAGCTGGGCTTTGCTGAGAAACAACACTCCCCTCCAATTACTGAGCTACTTTTAAGTGGTGGGGTTTTTGGGGGAGTTTAAAAATAGTGCCTAGGAATGCTTTTGCTAAATGTGCAACTGCTAAAAGGGGTACACAAGAGGTAATGGCAAGCCTCACCTCGACAACTTTGCTATGATTGTGGTGGTCTCAATATCAGTAGTCTAAACTGCATTTATTTCTATATAACAAATGAGAATACTGAGATATTTTAGGATAATAAAATACCTAAGAATGCCCTCATTTACAGCTGGCCCTTAAATTTAAGAGATCATCTCATTTCCTGCAAGATTACACAAAACACAGAGTGGATTTTAATGCTCATATAAATTTTAAGATCAGCTGATTGTTACTGTAATAGAAATAATCATATTTTATGTGGCAAAACCTAAAAGATTTATCTTAAGTGACTTGTCAAAATAGCTTTACAGTAGACACATTAGTAACTGATCCAAACAAAAAGTATTGATATACAAGACTGTAAGTTACAGGGTTTTTTGTTTTAGATAAGCAATACAAACCTGGTATTCATTAAAAAATGACCCAGACCTGCCATTTCAAAAGTATGTGAAGTTCAAATGGCACTAACTAGCTCAACCCTAAAACAATTCCCAGAGGGGGATGGGGACAGATCATCTCTGCTTTTTTGTGTTGTTTAGCAACATGAAACACTTCATTGCTATTTATATTTATTTATTTATTCCAGGTTACAGTAGTTACATTTCTAAATTTACAAGGTTAAGCAAATAATACATTGTAAATACAATAAAATCAACAGTAGTGTAACAACATTCTCTCTAAAATTATAAAGTGAACTTTATCAGTGAATCCATTTTCCTCACATTTTCTTTCATTTCACACATTAAAGCTTTCGTGTTTAGCTTTTTTTTAACCCGTGATAATAAAATAAAATCAAAACAACATGATCAAGTTATTATCTGTTCTCAGACTGCGCAATTTTTAATGCATCACATGAAAAGAGATCTCAAAAGTTCAAGTCTTGCTAAACAACATTCATTCTTTCAGGCTTTTTAATGACTAGATGGAAAATATCTCGGATTCTTTTTACCAAATTATAAATAAAGATATTAAAGAATTTTTCATTGTGCGTTAAGCAAAGGCACATGGAATATGGCTGTGGATTGAAAACACTGGGAAGTGGCATCCACATTATATCCCCATATAGGATTTATTTTCTGTGATGCTGCCTAACAATGCATTGATTATGGTAACAGACATATCAGCCAGATCTCTTCCCCAGTTTCACTTGCAAAAGTGCCTCAGGAGGGTTTTGGAAACCATCCCACCCTTACATAGCCATGACAGGTAAAAAATAAATAAATAACTCCCTGTGTAAACACAAGCTACATTAGGAAAGGGCAGCGAACACACACCCCTCCTGAAAACACCACATTTTTGCAAGGACAAACCGCATCTTTCCTTGGAAGGACTGACACAGCTTTTTGTTGGTCCAGAACAATCCCCCGCTCCGTCAGCCTGTGCTTGAAATCCCTCCTAACTTAACAAGCCTGTTTTCCATGTGCCTTCCCTCTGCTGATCCAACGCCATGAGACCAATAAAGTTTCTGAGAAAGACCCATTTCCAGCTCCGTGTTCTGCAAGGTACTGTCCATCTCTATCAATCAGCCCAAATGTTTTGGCTCCTACACAGCCCAGATCACGCAGAGCATTTGTTCCAACGCCTCCACGTGTAGCTGCAGCAGCCACACTGCAGACCCTGATTACTTCAAAAACATCTACTCAGCTGGCCTGAATTACACATGGACTCCCCTTAAGGTCAGCTGAAGGATTATCTTGCCAAAAACTGCAGAGTAAATTCAATTTTTAATGAGATGAAATGCCAGCCCCACTAAAACCAGCAGAAAATTTCTACTAATATCAGTGGGGCTAGGATTTAATTTCTTAATGCCCTTGAAATATTATTTTAAAAAGAGATTTACAGTATGTGGATACAGGAAGAGATAAAATATGTTAACAAGAGAAACCAGTGATAATAAATATGTTTCAATTTGTAACATAACTGTCAAACGTAATCCCGTTTTATTGAAGTTAAGATTAGTTTTCCAGTCTCAACTCTAGCAGCTCAGATAAAATAACCTAACAATCCTGCACAAACACTAAAAGACACTAAATTTAAAAAAATAGAGATGTGTATTTCTGCCTGAATTATTTTGTCCTAATACTGTTAAAAATGACACTGAAGGTTTTACATTTTGTCTTTTTTTTTTTTTCCCTGCTCAGTTATTTTTGCAATAGAAAAAGCTGAAAAAAGTTTCACTGCCTCAACTTGAATTTGGTTTATATTGTATGTTAATTTTTTTTCCTAAATAAAACCTGACCATTCAGATGTTTCATCTGAAGCAAAACCCCAAATCCTCCAAAAAATCAGTGCGTGAAGGGTGGAAATTTCTAAAGACCTTCCTTAACCAAACCCAACTGGAGCAGAGGGAAGCAGCACAAACACCTGGGGAAGAACTTGCAGCCAAGGCTGCAAAACTACTGAAGCCCCTGGACATCTAAGGACTCCTAAAAAGAGACCAATTCTAGGAAGAAGCCCTTTAAGTTTTTATTTACTGAAGTGTCAGTTTGAGATTTAGTAGAATTTAGACTGATTATCTGTATAAGGACTTACTTCCTTTACCTGCTGCTAATTCCAGCTCCGGGGTCATACAGGTATTCCACTGCTCCTTTGCTGAAAACAGCCCCCACATTGAAAACATATAGTTCAGTGTTCAAAATTCCAATATAGGAGCTTGGACCAGAGAAGCTGTGGCTGCCCCATCCCTGGAAGTGTCCAAGGCCAGATTGGACAGGGCTTGGAGCAACCTGGGATAGTGGAAGTTGTCCCTACCCGTGGCAGGAGGGTGGAAATGGATGAGCTTTAAGATCATTTCCAACTCAAACCATTCCACGATTCTATGAACAGGCCAAGTAGTTTAAACATCATCCCTGGAATTACACCAGTCTACACCAGCTGCTCTGACTCGATGCATTCAAACCATAAGTAGAATTCCTTAAAGCAACTAGAATGTTTCTTCACACCACTCTGAAGCATAAAACCCAGGGCAATTAGGGGAACTCTAAATTGTCATCTGTGGTTCTCCTTGTCTGACCAAAACTCCTACTGACTTTTCCTCTACTTGTCAAATTTGGTGGCTTTGAAGTAATTTGATGAGATGTGAGCATAAACATACATTCAAAATGCAACTATGGGTTGGAAAGTGGAAGAGCTTCCTTCTGATAATCCTAAAATAGTCTTAAATAAGTCAGACAGCTCTCATGAAACATGGAATGGGTAAGATTAAAAATCTTTGTCAAAATTTCAGCTGAAGAAATTTTAACTCCCTGAAAGTTTCTAGTCAAAGCCCTTTGGAAATAAGAGCTTGTAATGGAAATCATGACAAACTTAACTGCAGCCATGTAATATAGTAGAAATATTCCCAGGAGGGAAAAAAAAAAATAAAAATCTGAAACTCTATATTAGGAATCTGTTTTCTCAAAGAGATGCCAAAGGCTGCCACACACACTTAAAACAGAGACTCATCACTAGTATTGGAATCTGAAGGTTGGTTTCTGAATCTCTCAGATTTCAGAACACAAAGGTAGGAGAAAGATGCTCCTGTTTAATGGCACAGGCTGCCAAATCCTTCACCAGGTAGGTGATACTACACCTGAACAGCAGAAAGGAGGGGTTCCCCCTCTCACTTTCAGGTCAAACATAATTCCTCACATGGAAACCCAGCTCATGGAGCAGATATCCAGCTGTGTGAATCGACAAACACCTTTCATTCCAAAGGAGATGATTTATGACAAAGCTGAAGATTCAGCTCCAGTTTTGAGCCAAGTGCAAAGAGTGACCAAAGAATATTTACCATTTACAACCACAGGTGTTCTTAACACTAGGTAGCTTTTGTGGGGAAACTAAGTTAAAATTACACCTCATATGAATTATTCTCTCAGTCTTCTGGGTGCCTTGAGATAATTATAACCTAGAAAGAGCACAGCTTCAAGGTCTGTATTCTCAACTTCTGTCATCCTCTGCTTGTTTTCTCATGTTTACAGCTGCTTGTGTTGAAAATAACAACTAACAGTGATGATAAAAATAAGAGGTTTTCATTTGTTGCCTGCAGTAACCAAATCCAAATTGTTATCTATCAATACACTGAATTACTTCAGGGGTTGTTTTTCTTTTTCTTTTTCTTTTTTAAAGACTACCTGACCAACACATTGAAGATTGGCAGAAATTCCACTGGCTACATCCCTAATGAAGTTATTATCTGTTTGTGAGATCCACATGTAAAGGTGTTTCAGCCTGAGAGATAAATAAGTTCAGCTGAACTCCTCACACAATTTATTCTGAAATACCTAATTGCTCTCTATATATTATTTTACAAAAAGAGGTTAAAGGCATGCTTACAGACATACATGGTAAAAGAAACCAGTCACTGCAAAAAGCTGCTTCTGCATGCAGGGGGAGATTTTATAAAGTTGTCATGCTTTAAAATATACTGCTCTTACTGTCATCATAAAGGTATTTAAATATATATATAGATACAGATATCAAATCTATGAACACCAGAAGGATCCATTTTGGTGATTTTTTATATCAGCAAATATTCTTCCCTGAAGGATCTTGTGTTTTAAACAGATGAGGACAAAAGTTAATCAAATTGCAATCAAACACAGAACAACT
Organism: Pachyramphus minor; assembly: GCA_013397135.1. Classification (NCBI taxonomy): domain Eukaryota; kingdom Metazoa; phylum Chordata; class Aves; order Passeriformes; family Tyrannidae; genus Pachyramphus; species Pachyramphus minor. Next base: position 36,257 of record VYXB01002428.1, read on the forward strand.
CGTTTAATTTTTACCTAAAATGCACACAAGTTCAGATGAGAGAGTTTTCTAACAAGTTCATATCAAAATCTTTGTATAAAAATTATGCATGAAGGTGATCTGGAAAGAATTTTATGCCAGTACTTAAAAAATTATCTCCTGCATAGTCTTTCAAACAGTTACTTTGAAAATAACACAGCTCTCTAACCTAAATTTTCTTTTAATGATGGCATCACATACTTGAAAACAAAAAAAGTAAGTCTATGACAAGAATAATGTTAAAACACCAGTGTGAGTATTATGCTGATAACAAAAAGCATTTCTTGAGTTCCTGTTACAGGTTTGATCCAAACCGTCACATAAATTGATGGAGAAACTCCCACTGACTTCGGGGAGGGGGGGGAAAAAAAGCCAGATCTACAGAAGATACTGTGGTTACTTCCAACAGTAAGTAACCTGTTGGAAGAAAAGAAATTACACTAAAATAACTAGTAAAAAAGTGACTGTGGTTTA
>VYXB01002431.1:0-36994 GCA_013397135.1 Pachyramphus minor
AACCCGCTGCAAGCGCCGGCGCTGACAGCGGCAGTGCCCGGCACTGCCCACCGGGGCCCCGCTCCGATCCCGACCGCGATCCCGCTCCCGGCCCCGCTGCGGGCCCGCCTCCCGCGCACGCGCGGCCGCTCGGATGTCGGGGATGCTTTGTGCACCAGAACAGCCCAAAAAGCGCCGTGTCGGAGTTTGGGGGCGGCGGAGGGGGGAGGCTAAAGGAGGAGGAAGGGCCGGCCCGCGGCCGCGTCAGAACCGCGCTCACAGGAAACACCGCCCGGGAGAAGGAGGAGGCTGGAAGGCGAGGAAGCGGCAGCCGCGGAGCTGAGGGGCCTCCTCCGGGCACGGGCACAGCACAGCAACTTTTGAGTCGTATGCTGATCCTTCTGTTTAAAACTAATCCTGACTCTTCAGCTCCTGTTTCATTCCCTAGCACGGTCTCACACATCCCAGAGCCTTACCGTGAAAAGTAATGTGGTTCTACAGCAAGAGGACAGAACATCAGCCCTGGAATCACAGAATGCTATCGCAGGAATGATAAATGGAATCATAGGAATGAGAAAGACAATTAAAATTAAAGGAGCGTGGTACAGTGGCCATTTCCCCATGTATATATAGTTTTAAAAGGTTTCTGTCTATGTATATAAACAGGCACTACACACATTGGTGTGATTTTGTCAAGGCACAGCCACATAGGATTTTGTAAGGGCTATTAGCAGTTAAACATTCTGGACTCTGGATCTTTAACAGCTGCCAAAGCTCCAGTTAGGTGACAGAAAAGATGATGCTTTGCAGTAACTGGAAAGAACACTGGCACACAGCAACATTTTGATCAGATGCTGATCCTTCTATTTTAAACTGATTCTGACTCTTCCATGCCTATTTCATTCCCTAGCACGGCCTCACATATGCTTTACAGTGGTGGCACCTTACAGTAACAGGCAGAACAGCAGCTCTAGAATCACAGAATGGTATTACTGGAATGATAAGTGGAATCACAGGAATTAAAAAGACAATTAAAGGCACGAGGTACAGTGGCCATTTTCCCATATAGTTTATATATATAATTTATATATATAATTTTAAAAAGTTTCTATCTATGCCTATAAACAGGCACTGCACACATTGCTGCCATTGCTACGATTCTGTCAGGGCACAGTCACATTGGATTTTTTAAGGGCTATTAGCGGTTAAACATTCTGGGCTCTGGATCTTGAACAGCTGCCAAAGCTCCAGTTAGATGACAGAAATGATGGAGATTGGTGCTGCAGCCCTCTCATCTCAGGATGTGGTCTCTCCTTCTGCACTCCCAACCTTGATCAGAAATGCTCTGGCTGCTTATACAGATGTGTGTGACTCATCCTGAGAGGGCAGAATATCTATATGGGTGTCAGCATGTGTTATCCCTATGGGCATCGGTCTGCATTTCCTGCAGCTCATCAGCACCTGAAGTCTGGGCTGATAGAAAAACACTGGGGAAGTTTGGTCCAAGACAAACAAAAAAAGCTACTGGAGTCCTTATCTTCCCTCTCCTCTCTTAGGCTTGGAGGCTCATCCCTGTCTCTCTGGGATGGAGAATCTTCATGGTACACACGAGAGCAGAGAGTGAGAACCAGTAAAACATTTTTATTTCCACCCTGAGAACTTCTTCCCTCTGTTAGAGAAGGGAAAGATAGGACATGACAGAGGCAACTCATGCAGTCCCATTTTGTGATGGCATTTTGAAAATTACTGCTTGAATGCTCAGGGTATTTCAGTAAACAAGGTAGCTAGTTTAGTTAAATTTACTACCAGTATCTACTGAATCTTCTAAGAAGATTGCCTAGAACCTAAATAAGGTTTCTCCTCACTTAAGATACACAAAGCAGTCCTGTATGTTACCTACCTAGGTGCTTCAGCTGAAGGAAGGCCACTAACAGCACTGAATTCAACATAGCAAGAAACAAAGCCCCAGAATGGCTGGGGAGTTGAAGGTCAAGAAGCCCTTTACTGATTATTTATATACAACAAGGGCACTTTCCTAATTGGAAATGCTATTAATCTGCACGTAAAAATTTACGGGTACTTAATGCTGAGGTAACAGCACTTTTCTTGGATGGTACCTAATAAAAAGGTTGCAGTTGTTTTTTCACCTCACAGGATTTGTTACTGCAAAAGTTGCAACCACACAGGCCAAATTAGTGCATAGTATTTTCGAGAGAGAGAAATATTTATAATAATGAAAAACTCATTATGGTTTTTAAGTAGGGGCCTGGAAGTTTTGCATAGCAGACCATCTTGTGGATAACTCAAAGATATTCTACACCACTGCATCAAATTAAACCACCAGCCATCTAATAAAGGCACCGAGAGATCTTAGCCCTTTAAGATAAAAACTGCAATAAACATCCACACCTACAACGTTAACAAAAGAGAGACACATTTCTTCACCATGAAATGCAAGTTTCTTACATAAGTACACAAAATATTTTGGGGACAATATTTTGATATGTACAGTTTTTAACATAAAGAGCACCCCTGAATTTAAACTAATGCTACACTTTTATTGGATACTTGAGAAGGATAAGAAAAGATAAGTATTTAATTTTTCCAATTTAAAATGCTTAAATCTTTCTGGTAGGTGCAAGTGATGAGGAAGAAAACACTGGTTTTCTATGCTCCCTTAGAGTACTGGCCTACAAGACAGGGTAAGCACACTGCGTTGGCTACACACGGGCATAACAGTTCCAAGGCCAATACGAATTCTCCTCTATATTCAAGGATATATATTTCTTCAAGCTGTTTGGAAAAGCATGGTTGGATGTTGTCCGCATATACTTAGTAGTGCTGTCCAGACACCAATAAATAAGTTAATTCTTCTTTATGAGACCAGTTGTCACTGGTGTACAGGTTTTTAGGCAGTAATGATCACTGTTATGTGAAATGGCTTTCAGCAGCACAGTACACTCTGATTGGACTTGTCAAATGTTGTCTAATGAACAACTCAGATGCTTCATAATAAATAATAATAAACTGGTACCAAATAATGGGAGCTTTATGAACTTCTAAATTCAAATATCTATGCTGAAGATAAGGTAATGCCTAGTGAAATAAGGGGGGGGAATTACCAATGTAAACATATCTCTTATATTACATTTTAAATCCAAAATCCATTTATAGGAACCCTTTCTTTGAAAGAAAACTTATCAGCTCAACAAGTCCAGCAAACATTAAATACTGACAAGGTCACTATAAAGTACTTGGTTCCTGCCAACAAATTCTTGATCCAGATTGCTCTAAACAAGTGTTGATTGTTCATCAAACACTTCCCCTGTCTGAGGCCTTCCACTGAACTGAAATCAGTAACCAATGCATCAGCAGGCTGGATGGAACCTCCACTGAAAAACAAGCTATTAACATCCCCTAGGACCTTCATTAGTTCCTTCTGTTCTTCTACATTATTGATAGTTGCAAACACAGTTACAAGCTGTAGTATCTCTGCTTCATGTTAGCTGGAGTACTTCCTACAGGATTGCACATTTTTTCCTCCCGTCATGCAGATAAATACCCAGATCTATAGATCAAATGTTAAAACACTAGAACTTTAACACAACAGCATCCCCTAGAGGTAACGGGAAATCCACAGGGCTTAGAATCACTGAGGACTTCACATGGGAGTTGATTCTAATTATCCCACAAAGCAGATAGATAGTGATCTTCCGGTTCACTCTAATACAGGAAAGCAAATTCAGTTTTCGTACAAGAATGTCCTATCACAGAAGTGTATTGAAGCCAGGATAGCAAAATATGGAAAAAAAAGAGATTGTTCTAATGAATAGAAAAATCACCATTGTCAAACCCAGATGACTAAAAGTGTCTTTTGCCAGTTACTCATAGAATGGTTTGGGTTGGAAAGGACCTTAGAGATCATCTAGCTCCAAGGCCCCTCCATGGGCAGACACCTGCATTAGTCTGTGCTTTAGGGTGGAGTCTGAAAGATTTCTGTGCCCTTCTACAGTTCTCACAGTAATAAAATACCAAATTCTCTCTCGGAGCATACAGTGGTGTGGAGCACCTCGAGCAGTGGTCTCAACCTTCTCTGCTCCACGTGTTTTCCCTGATCTGGCTTTTATTCAGACAGACAGACCAATGTCTCTCAGGAGCTGAAGCACATCAGGGGCACCCTCACTGCATTTCTCCCAGCTTCTTTTCATCTGAACAGTTCTAATCCATGGCCATCACCCCTCTGTGATGCAGATCAAAGAAAGGAAATCACCTTTCCAAAGAGTTACAGTGCATGTCACAAGTGTTATTGAGTCGCTGATTCCTAATGCTGATAAAACTTCTCCATGATAAACACACAGGCCTGACTTATTTGAGCAATAATAGGACTTCATATAAAAATTACAGAGCCACAGAATATGCTGAGCTGGAAGGGACCCACAAGAATCATCCAGTCCAACTCCTGGCCCTGCACAGGCCCATCCCCAAGAGTCACCCCCTGTGCCCCAGAGGATCATCCAAACCCTCCTGGAGCTCTGGCAGCCTTGGGGCTGTGCCCACTGCCCTGGGGAGCCTGGGCAGTGCCAACCACCCTCTGGGGGAAGAACCTTTTCCTACTATCCAGCCTAAACCTCCCCTGACACAACTTCAGGTCATTCCCTTGGGTCCTGTCACTGGTCCACAAGAGAAAAGATCAGTGCCTGCCCTTCCTCTTCCCCTCCTGAAGAAGCTGTAGAGTGCAAGGAAGTAAAATTGTATATATTCTTTACTTGAATTTTCATAGGGAAAAAATCCTTAATATATCAAGTCTATAATATCAGATTTGACAGTAAGAGTTTACAGGGTTTTGACAGCACTTAAAACATACACTGAGCTGCTTTATGTTTTCAAGCAAGCTACCACAGAGCTCTGCTATCTGCCTTTTCTTCGCTGCCCTCAGCCAACAGATTAGTGCCCTTTCCCATCCTCTCCTCCCTCTTTATTCTCACACTTGCTGCTGCCTCAGGCAGTAGTGCTGAAGAGCCTGAGAAAATGGCTTTGGTGGAGTTTTATCAGCTTGGCCTCCACTCCACACCACACAACATCTTTCAGTAGGAATCAACACCACAAAAGAGAAACAACTGAAATTTCAGCCTTGATCATCAGTAAGGAGCAGCTATTTATACAGTGAACAATTTTGCAACTTAGAGAAAAAAATAGTCTTTATAGAGGTGAGGCAAACTCTGGTGTGTCTGTGTGACCATGCAGTTCTGCTCAGTATAATTTCATTTTTTGAATGGATAATTATCTGCTGCAGCTCCTGAGGTAACGACACTGCACCTACTGATACCTCAATATGCACTAAGGAGGTAGTGGAGGAATAAAGCAAGAGCACTTAAAAACAGGTTTTAACTTTTTTTTTTTAATTAACTAAGCAATGAGCAATTTGGAGTTGCCAGCTGCTAGGTGGCGATATGCCTGAAGAAAAAAGGCTGCTTTTCTTCTTCCATGCACTCCACTACAAAACTGCGGTGCTTCACACCTCGATTCTTTCAGTTAGAATGCATTTCATAGGGAAAAACAAAACAAAAATCGTCTTTGAAGCAAGATGTGTTGTTTGCTTTGAAATACATTCAGATTTGTTGAGGAAATACATTTAAAATTGACTGAACACACAGGAAGTTCAGAGATGCGTTATAAGGAAAATTACATTTAAAGTTCCTCCTTGCAAGCAGCTGTCTCACAGCTGTGCCTCTGACACCCACAGAGAGCAAAACACAACTCAGCTCTGCTCGGTGAGTCAGAAATGACAAAACATACCAACTTTATACACTTCTTATGAAGCGTTAAGAACTGACAACTGCACCAGTGAGCAGAAGGTATCAAAACACACGTTCTTTCAGATGTGGACTCTTCCTTTTATTTTTTTTAATCACAAAGGTACATTGCAAATAGATTTTAATCACAAACTACCTGCTTCCTTTCACAGCCTTAAAAAAAAAGCCCCACCAGTTGGACCATCTCTGAATAATGTTAGTGCTTGACTTCTTGTTTTATTTGTCCTTCACTAGCTGAAGGTTTCAAAAACATGCCAGACATTATAGAACACAAAAGACGTTTTTGCTATTATCAGTGGAGCTTCTCAAGACTGAAATAGTAGACTTACGCCCAACATTAAGTTGTAACAAAATAATTTGTATATTCTTTCATTATTGTCATACTCTAACTTACTCAATGTTGCTTTAAAAACCCAAACACAGTATTATCTAGTAAGGAATTCTGTTTATGAGTGTGTATGTATACTGGACTCACAAACTGCTGGGTAACTTACATTAGGAATCACTCTATTCCCAGAAGGACCAAGCCAGCAGACACCCTGGCTCCATCTCCCACTGAATAAAATGCCAGAGAAACCAAAAATATAGTGATACCCAAGAGTATCTGAAGTTGCAAGCTCTTCTGGGGCCCAGGAATGGATGGTAATGGCTTGTCTGGACTGGCAGCTGGATTTTTTTAATTATTATTTTTTAAAAACTGTTTTGCTGTACTGCAAATCTCATTCCGTATTAGTTTTTTGAAGACACAGATTTTAAACAGCATATCACTGTGAATGTAAATAAAAAATTCAGATCACTTACTTGTAAATAGATTTAGAACTAGTCATTTCATATCAGATCAAAAAACTCTGAGGCACTTAACAACTCACAGAGCTTTTTGGTTAATTAAATCCTGTCCTCATCAGCAAGAGCCCTCTCCCTCTATCTTTCAGTTTCCCCCACATCATCCTCAGAAAGCCATTTGTCTCCTACCCCAAACTAAACACACATGCTCTCATACCAGAGCCCATTTGCACAAGGGAATTGAGGACAGAGTGAGGGGACAGAAAATCCAGGGCCCAAGGCAGGGCATAGGCAAGTCTTCCCTGAGCTCCCACCTGGGTTTGGTGAGGTTTTTTTGGCAATAGCAACATTTATCTCCATGGGTGAATATATAAAACGGGCACAAATTTCCTGTGTGAGGCCTCTAGCAGCAGCTGCTGCTCCAGTAGGTACTTTGCATCTCCAAAAAGACACAGCTGGCAATGGGAAGCAGCCACTTCACTCCCATCAGTGGGATCACGCTGACCCAGGACTTGAGCTGTGTCCTTCCATCACCTTATGTTCTCTGGCTGTGGCACAAAAGCTGTAACTCCTGGTTGTTTCCAAGCTTTAAGTGCTTTTAAAAGCTTTTAATTGCTGGTGAGCAGGGGCTTGGAAAGCACACGATCTACTGTTCCTTCTGGACTAAAGAATTATTTTGCACCTGCCAAAGGCTGTGGGGCAGCAGAGGGAACAAACCAGAGGATCACTTCCAAATACTACCCAGTGGAACACAAACGAGAAAACTCGATAGCACCTGATTTATCCTGATCTTATTCTCTGACTGCATGTTCAAATTGAGCAGCAGGCTTGAGATCAGGTTTACCAAGAATTTTTGTCATTTCTCAATGGTACCTTGCAATTCACAATTTGCTGGTGTTTTTATGTTTTTATTCTCTTAGGCTGGGCTGACAACACCTCAATAATGTGGCTAGAATACATAGCAGATAACTGTAGTTTATCTAGGCTGAAAAATTGTTATGTGCTAATTAAAAAACTTGATAATCTTTCCTGTTATTTGCCTGCTAATATAAATTTCTGAAGGGTTGATGATAATCACAAACATAATTAAACTTGATCTACAAGGAGTCTCAAACACCATCAGAGCCTCCAGATGCAAACAGTGAAGTGCTAACTTTGCCATTCCCTGCTACTGTGCTAACAGGGCAAAGGAAACACTTCATGTTCTTCCAATATGAGAAATGAAAAGATAAAAAAATAAGAGAGTATTAAAGAAAAAAAGCCAATTCTAAAACAGCTTGATGCTGAGGCATTTCAAATACTTCTAACTTAAATAGTTAGGAGCCAACCCATGTTCAGAGGTTAGATTTCAAAATTACTGTGCATATCCCTCAGGTTTGGGAAGAAGCAAATCCAGTTTCCAGAACCCACTAATTAGAGGGTTTAGAAATAAAGCAAAGAGCTCTAAGATTACTAAAGTCTTTGAGAACATTTCCCCTTACAGCTCCCTTGGTGAGACATTATATATATATATAAATACATATATATCCACACACAGGGCCTAATTGAGCTTTGATGTCGACATACGTAAATCTGTGGAGCTGACCTTGCTTGCACACAAACTAAATATTACAGTAACCCAGGTAACAGCCTTATAAATGAGATAAAAACCCCAATGCTATCCCATGTAGTAAAATCAATCACAACTTTTCTTATGAAACAAATTTAATTTGGCTTCTAAATGTTAAAGCAATTACTTATCCTAAATCTTAAGATGAAAATATTAATAAATACCTATTATAGAACCCAATTTTATAACTTGCAACCTACTTCATTAACTTAAAATGAAATTTCACTAAAGTTCTAAGACTATCCTTTTCCAACTGAGTCTCTTGTTCTCTAATAGTTTTTAAGTATTTGACTGCAATAAGTTGGTTTTTATCGCATTAAGAAAAAAACCCCCAAACTCTAAACACACTCTCACTTATCCCAAATTTGCTCATAAGAACCCAGACAGCCAGAGAACAGCACCTTTGCTCATGATGCTGATGGATGTCCTCTGGATCAAATAGAAGAAAAGAAGAAAAAAAGAACCATGAAGTGTTGCTGTTGCATTGTTTAAAGTAGCATTACGAGAAAGAATATGTTGTACCTGTATAGGATTCATACACACATACATATGTGCCTGTTATGTAATACACATGTGGAATGTTAAAAATTGTACTAATTCCACTGCCTACTGCAGAGGATGCCCTCACTGTCCATAAGCACAAATCCACAGGTCTCAGAAATAGAGAAATAACGCCCCCATCAGCCCCTGTATAAGGGAAAACCTCACAAAAGTAGTCAAGCTCTTCCTGTTCCAAAAAACAACCATCAGCTTCAAACATGCCTGCTTTCCACCTGTGAAAAGTACTAACAGTGAATAGGAAGCCAAAATCCTCCTTTTTCCAATGGATCAAAGTTACCATTTCCAATTCTCCAGGTTCACACAAGGTAAGAAATTTTTCCTTCCAAAAGGGTCGTTTTTAGTCTGAAACTCTGAGATTGCTGGAAATTCTCAATCAAAACTATTTTTCAATGGCATAACACTAGCTTTTCTTGTTGTGCTTTTGCTGTTTTCACTCCAAAATGAAACAGAAACAAGAAGGATTAAATAATTTTTTCATTATTTGCATTAAAAAGACACTTATTTAATCATTATTAATTTCCAGTTTTCTGACAAAATCACCGATTCTATATTTACATGTATTTCCCAGAGCTTCCTTGTTCTTCTTAGGGAACACAGTGCTCACAAGGATCACTCACCACCTTTAATGGAAGGGACCACTGCACAACATGGAAAGTGTAACTGCAACATGGGGCTTCCAAACTGCAGTGCTAAAAATGCCATTTTAAACCCAAATGTTAGGTTTCCATTGACTATAAAGTCATCAAACTTCCCCTCTGATGAACACAGCCCATGTATCAGGTGTTACTCAACTCTATTCAGTGCCTCTCAAGCAAGACATTTATTCCGTAACATCCCCAAAATTTCCTCAGCCTTTTAAAGTGTTTCCCATTTCATCATTCTCTTTCACTTATTTACAAGCTTCTCTGTATCCTTCCAGTGATCCCAACACCCTCACTCCAGAGGTGTTCTCCAACTGCCCTAAATTCCATCCTTCTCCTCCTGCACTAAGAATCTACTTTTCTCATCAACCTCAGCTTACCCAGAGCCTCTCATCCTCCCTCACCACAAATTCCCAGCCCTCCCCACTCAAAGTGTAATACTTCATAACCAAGGCTTTAAAATCCCCTCTGCCTGTTCCCCTCTAAAGCAGCCTCAGCTACTCAGTTCCTCTGCTTCTGGTTGCTGCCCACCCTGGAGCCACAGGACAGGCCCAAGCACACACACTATCAAAAGATACACAATCCCGGGATACTGATGCCCCAAACATGAAGTCACAGGTCACACTCTTAGCCTTGCATTACTTTATCTCTCTTTGTCTTGGCCCTTTTCCTTTTGACCTTTTATTTCCTTTCTCTTGAGCTACAGCTACTCTCATCTACAGGAACAGGGACTCAAGATAAACAATGTTTGCTTCTACTAACCTAGTGATATACCATCTTCTTCCCAAAGTGCTAGAAAAAGAGGGAGTCATCCTGGGTATACTGGAGTTCACATACTCCTTTCAAGAGGAGAGAGTAAAAAAGGAATTATTTTGTAACAGGACTGGTGGCTAAAGAAGAAACAGTCCCAGCAGCTCCATCTGATAAAGACTCCACTGTAGATAAAATTTCCCTATAGACAGATCCCAGCTCCTAAGCAAGGGAAAAAAAAAAAAATTCAATTGTAGGAGGTGAGCTCAGCTAATTACATGAAGTCATATTGTTGCCAAAAGTTCTGGGCTTGCTGTTTCCAGAAGTTAGAGAAATTGAACTGTCATATGAAAACAATTGCTCGGGCTGGGCCAGGACAATTAAATATGGAGTCACATCGCTGGCCTGAACTGCTGATTTGTTGAGACAATGATAAATGAAGAGGCAAATAGACACAACATGCACCAACAAGCATTTAAACCATACATCAAAGTATGATATTGTATCCTCAAAATCAAAGGCTCTCAGTTTACGAGCTTAATATTGAGCATAACTGAGTTTATGTCAGCCTTGGTAATTGGTCTGGAAGCAAGACTGACTCCAAGGTGTGTGAGCAGCCCCGACTAACTGCTCCATGAGCTACATGGCACCAAAATGCGCGTGCACACACACACACACACATCAGGTGAAGTCTGGTGTTGTCAGCATTTTTAGCTGTGATTTTGTTTCAAAAGAAGTAGCACCAAAAAGGTTACAAAACAAAAAACAATACAACAACAAGAACAAATCCTGAGCTGGAGACATCCTACTATTTCCATGACATGCCCTATGAAACATATCTTATGTTTAAAGGATACTATAGTGATTGTAAAAATCAAATACTGACAAATGAAAAAAAATACTGCTTTGCCACTGCATGATTACACTTCATTACCTTGCAGGCTCTATTCCCATAGGACCTCACCACATTTTGTGTAAAGAAAGATTTACTGGCTCTGGTCCTGAATAATGATTGAATTGAATCATATCAAAAAGGGGTTGTGAAGATTAATTAAAGGTTCGTGAAGCTTTGTGGCAGCACAGTGACAGGTGTGATTGTGGCTTTGTGGCAGCACAGTGATAGTCATACAAAAACCCACAAGGACTTGAACAATCCTGACTGTTGGGCTTTGTTTGGACAGTGGGCAGAAAATAAAGTTTAGGTTTCACACTAAGCAATGCAGAAAAAAACACCCAAATATCAAATAGTTCTTTCACTGTCCTCTCTCAGCAAGTGAGATTATGGCCTTGAGTGAAAAAGCTTATGGTCAAGAGTGCTCTATACCCTGCATTTTTAACAAAGAAGCTGAATTTAATGACCATCTTCAAAATTTCAAAACTTCACCACAGGACTTCAACATATAGGCTTTCCCTAACAGGACAAGTTGCAAAGAATGGAACTGTCCCCCAGCACTGTTCCACAAAACCAGTACCCACAGAAGCTAAGAGTGAGGCTGAACCCTTCATATCCACCAAGCAGGCAAAATGCTTCCCAGCCCATCCTGCCCATCCCGTTTTCCTCCTGTCCCACTGCCCTCCTTCCTGGGCTGCCTTATCACCTGAGCCTCAGACTCCCATGTTCCTTTTCAATGATCCTTGACTAGTACCTACATGTCCGAAACTCTTGCCTAACCAGTGCCAGCCCCTGTATTCTTCTGCCAACATCCACCGCTGCCTCCCAAAGCATGCCCTGCACTCACACAGCTCACCTTGCTCTGCTTTCCCCTCTGTCTGCCCATCTCACACCTGAGGAGTTCAGTATTGGAGACTCCAGAGCCCAGCAGCTCCTTCTCCCATGCTGCCAGCACCAGGATCCACAAACACCCAAAATATGGGCGCCAACACCTCTGAGCTTCTCCTTAACTTAAACTGATTTTTACAGGGGCAGTAAAAAGTACACAAAGGTCAGACTTCAAATCCCTCCTCCAAAACAGATCACCAAAATTAATGTGAGGTTTTTATAAATATGGAGAAAATAATTCCTGGGATTTTCCCTATTACTTTCTGCATTATTCCCTATCTTTTTTTGGAAATAGGTAACTTGCTCTGAGGGAAGTTACAGGTTCTGTATATATGTGTGTGTGTCTATAATGACTTCTAAAACCAGGTTCATTTTACTCAATACGTGAAATACATTCCCATATGCATGCATAAACAAATACAAAAAATCCTAGCAATATATGTCTTGAAGAAAATTGATGACCCTGTTTCTCTTTTTTTTTTTTTTTTTTGGAAATGCTTAATTTTATCACATACCTTTTTTCAAGTAGATACTCTACTAAATCATTCTGTGTTCTTGTAAGTATTTTAAAATACACTTTTGACAATGGTACTTAGTGGATTAAGAAGAAATGTAAAACCATTTAAAACAAGACAAATTCAAATTATTCTTATTTTTCACCAAGAAAAATTCAAATTATTATTTTCTATCTACAGATGCATAAATCAAATCCTCCACAAAACAATGTTAAGAACCTGTATCAAAGACAGCAATATTGCCACCAAAATCAATGCCAGGGGCTAAAGTGGAAGAGGGTTAGTGACACAATTCACTGCATCTCCCATAAGTCACAATGTATTTGTCATACCACGTTAAAAAACCCTGTAATGTCTTTGCACCTATTTGTAGCCTACAAAGTACAATAACAAATTTGCAACTAAAAGCGTGGAGCCAGTAAGTAAAACCAGTGGACGTTCCCCATCTCCCAGTGTTTTATTTCTCCGAGCCCCATCTTTGCCACCTTTTCGGAAGTGGGTTTAAATGTCCCAGTGGTAAAGCTGCATTTAAAAGAAAAAAACAGCCCAAAGAGGGATCTCCACACAAAGCCTAAAGTGTCCCTGTGGAACTAGCCCCAGCTCCAGCTCATCTCCCTGTGCCCTGGCTGTGCCAAAGGAGCTGACAGGAGCTCTTCCCTGGAGCTGGAGGGCAGGGTGAGCTTGCACAGTTGGAGCCAGCACCCAGCCCTGCTCCTCCGCAGGAGTATCACACCCTGCTGTCTACACCTGCCCTCACACGGGCTGCAAATCACCTCAGTAACCAACGATTCAAACCTACAGCACTGGAGCTGATGATTTCCAAGTATTTCATACATCTGTCTTAAGGAAAAATCAACTCTAGCAGAGACGTGACAGTGCTGACAGAACAGAACCCTGAGTGGCCCAGAACAGTGTTTACTTTCATATTTTGAGTATTATAATAGACCATGTAAAGTGAAATGAGGAGACTCCACTCCTAAAAAACTAGTATCTAGCAGTGAACTCGTCCTTTTTTCCCCATGCTCTTTATGTTGCAAGTGCATGATATTGCAAGGTTTTGCAATATTGATGTTTTTCTCAAAGTCCCATTTCTCCCATGGGCGTCTGAAGACATTGCACACATTTTATTTTTGTTTTCAGCTTTTAATTAACAACAAAAAAAGAGCCATGTAAATCAGGCCTCAAAGTGAATCCATGAGTTCAAAACTAGAAAGTAGTTAAAACTTCTTTAACTGAAAATTTCTGAAGGTCAGTTGTGAAGTGCTAAAATGTTTGGGTTGGCAGAACACAACAACTTTTAAAAGGTATGGATGGATAAAGACTGTCAAAATACATTTTCTTCTTAGGTGTCTCATTCATCAAATACACTCAGTCATGTAGATATCTGCTATTTCAGGAAAAATTCACCATCTTAAGCTTTCTGTGAAGTCAGATCCTCGGACATCCATAACAAAATTGAAGGAATTATATATTTTCCAGTTACTTTCCACAATGAGAAGAAACAATGCACCTAAATTGAAGCCATGTGATCAGTGTTTTTATTTTTAAACAGGTTAGTTTTCTAACATGTAATACAGACAACATATTAGAAATACTATGTGCATAGAATTTCTACCTGCAAGGAACCTTGCAAACGTGAATATATTTGGCTTCCTCCTGAGGCAAGTATCACACCTCCATCACAGCTGGAGAAATCCAGGCAGGAAGACGAGATTCACCTGAAGGCACAGAAGCTAGTCAGATCCTGACTCTCCTCCCGGGCCAAAGGCCACACCTTGCTTTCATCCACTCTCATAATTACAAATAAAAGAACTCTTGGTCTGTATATTCTTTTCAGGCAGAACCTGTCTGACCTGTTCATTTACTGACAGTGTATTTAAAAAGTCACCAGCCAGCAGAGAACCTTTATTAAAAGAATCCTGGTGCTGCACTTGTAGAGTATTGACCTCCTTTTCCTTGCTCTGGGCTGTGCTCATTCTCCAAAACACTCTCTTTAGTTTTGTTGATGGGGGATATAAACTCAGATTCTTCCAGGGACTACGAGAAAGATTTGAACTCACACATAAGTGAAGCAGCATTCACCCTCTGCAAAGTCAATCAGATTCTTAAAGTGAGTGAGGCAGCTAATTCCTGTCTGTACATCCCAATTTGCAAGCCCAGCACTGCATCAACAGGCCTTGGGAAACTAGTTGAACTGCATA
Organism: Pachyramphus minor; assembly: GCA_013397135.1. Taxonomy (NCBI): domain Eukaryota; kingdom Metazoa; phylum Chordata; class Aves; order Passeriformes; family Tyrannidae; genus Pachyramphus; species Pachyramphus minor. Next base: position 14,633 of record VYXB01002431.1, read on the forward strand.
TCTTCTGACATTCTTGGATTCTTGTGAACCTTTGCACATCTCACTAAGCACAATCTGCTTGTTAACTCCAACAAAAAAACTACAGCCTTTGGTCTGAGACTTTAGTCTCAGAAAAATGTAATTTCACAGTTTCTTTGTGTATAAGATACACCAAGATCAAAAATAAGAAAGCTAGTCAAAATGAGGACTCCATATCCACAAACATCACAATAATTAGAATTAATTGCTGTTCCTGGGAATAAGCATTGGCAAGACAGCAGCCTCAGAAAAAATCTGCAGTGCAGATGATGCCAAGATCAAAGTTCACTTTACAGACTTATCAGCAACAGTATTCAGCTATAAAGGGAAACACACTACCAGTTATATCACATATCCACACCAACATAGCTCTCCCTGCGCACACATCACTTCCATAGGGAACTGTACTTTCATAGGGTCACCAAAAGAACCTAAACAGTGTGCTGAAGCCATGCCAGTCAATTTTCCTAAATGAATAATTCTCCCAACTCTAAAGCCAGAAAGTGCTTTATATTTTGTCAGGTTGCAGCAGATATGCCAAAAGTAAATTAATGTCACTAATAATATAAAATAGCAGATCAACTGAACTGCCAGTGTATAAAAACTGGCTAACGCATCATCCCTGTCAAAACTGCTGCCTGATTTTTTATTTTTATTGAATTTTATACCACAAAGAAACTCCATCTCTGATGAGCTATACACCTTCTCAACATTGCTGCCATTTTTCTCTGAACACAAATGTGTACATGTGGAACATGAATTTTCAAAGTTCAATGCAATCTTCACAAACTGGTAGTGACTCTGCTACCACTACGGTCACTATTCTCAGATCACTCTTACTTACTGATAGGCAGCAGTAGATTCATTTTTATATACCACTTTCTCCTCAGGTTTTCCACATCCTGAACAAATACTGAACACTCAGAGCTCTCACAGTTTCAGCAGCATTGGTAAACCAAAGCTTCTCTCCAGTTAGACAAACACAAAAGACAGTCATCACATTATAGAATGATATTTGAGCAACAGTGTTTCTGTTGGGCTAATCTAGGCTTTATTCTGTACTCCCAGACAGGCCAACCAACTCAGGCTAAATCCTACTTGATTTAGGTTTCCTTTGCTCCCTTGAACAGTAAGTTTCTGTCAGGAATGTCTGTGCAGTACAGGCAATCCCAAAGAAACCAATTAGCCACACCAGTCTGCTCAGCAGTTGGCTTGGAATTCAATATCAGGAATGCAATCTGAGCACTGTCAGAGGTTATCATATATCCGACAGCTTGCAAAGTTTTGAGGAAAAAAATTACTATAAAAAAAGTGATACAACTCAAGTTAACCGTGTTGCATAACAAACATTCAAAATAAATTCTGCCTCTTTGGATGTCAGTGCCAGAAATTGTGCAATATTGTTTACTGTAAACTCAGCACAACGGTGACTGTAGACAAACAGGTCTAAGTGCAGGATGTCAGCAGATGACAGTGAGGCCTCCCAAATGCAATAAGCACAGAGGAAATCTAATAGAAACATCAAGTTCTTGTCTTCACACGTCTCCTCCTCTAATATTCCAGTTACAAAGTTTATTCTTGATCTGCAACTGCGGTAAACTGTATGAAGGCTTGAATCAATTTAAATGGTTGTATGTTGATCATATGAGTAAACTCACTAAACTGACCATACTTTGTCACAAAGGTCTACACTAATTCCACGAAGTTGGTTTTGTGCATTGGTTTCCAAGTAAAATTGATAAAACATCTGTACACAGCCTAAAACCGAGAACAAACTGGAGGGGATGTCTCTGTTTAAATAAACAAACTCTGGTTCCTTTGCAGTTGTGGAGAATCCCACTTTCCTCAGTGGGCAAAAAAAAGAATCAGAAACAAATAATATCCTCAGCAGAAGTGCTGACTTGGCAACAATTTTCAGAGGGGAGCATCTCTGACTCTTTGTGCCAAAGGGATCCCTGGGCATGGAATCAGATCCTGTACCCACAGACAATAGGGAGCACAGGGAGGCACAGCCCATTCACTGCCAGTCACTGAACCCTCTTCCCATGAACAAACACACTGGCCTGTGGCCACCCAGAAAATTTCTGCCAAAAGCATGGTCGCACCTCACCGGAAGTTTTTCTGGAGGATTGTAAACTGCAGTTAGGAATGAAGCTGGACATTCTAGTTACTTGTGCACTTCGTACAAAGTATAAAATTCTTACATTTAGTGACCTCTAGGGTGAAAGCTGGCTGGAACTTGGCCATCTATAAAGCAAAGACATCACAGTCCACATCTCAAACTCAGCGGGAACTGAACAGCCACCACGTTGCACTGTGTTAATTTTAACCCTCTTATTTGTCTAACATTGCACTAGTACAGCCTGCTGTCATTTACTTAAATCATAAATTCAATACTTGCTTCGCAGTGTAGTGACAAAAAACAAACCCTACAGTCTGAAAAAAACTGTATCAGCTAAAATATGACTGTAGTAGACATTAGAAAATAATGTTGCAGCTCTTAATGGTTCTCTTAAGTCATTAATTCCTTTCTCTCCACCCCCTCCATCCTCCACTTTAATTCCATACAAAATTCCCTATGCTTTTCCAACTTTCTTCTTGTACATTTACTTCAGAATGACCTGAACATAATGCCTTATAACATATTTATAAATCTAAATACTTATGAACTGTAGGCTAAATTAACAATTCACACCATGGCAAAGAAATTGTGCTAAACATGCTAAGAATGTACTAACACATGACAGACTTGTCATTTCTTCAACCCCATTTTCACCATCTCTCACCTCACCTTTCACTCACTGTCAGCAATATACCTTTAAAAGAGCAACTATCAAATTGTAGAGAGGTATATTTCAGTTAAAGCTGATGACACAAACATCTCTTCCACTGTTCCAGGAATACCTTCTCAACTGAAACAAAAGTACCTTCCAAATATTTCATCCTATTTCAGCAAAATGCAAAAGAAGCTCACATTAAAAAAAATATTGGTTAAAAGCATTAAATATTTTAAATGTGTCATTAGATTAATACAACCAATTTCAATGCCATTTCTAGAAATTAATCTCAGTTACTTCACATATGGCACCACGTGGATTTCCTTGCAGCCACACAAAAGAAAGGACACCATGTGTCGAACATAGAATGTAATTCCAACAATAAGTTGTACACTCATTTTCAGCCTCCAATCTATTATCACACGTACAAAGAACAAAAGAATAACCACACACCACTACCTCCATAATGGAAGGTTAGAAAGAAAATAAAAACCAAGACCTCAGAGAATGCAGGGGGCCAACTGAATTGAGGCTTTAAAAAAAAAAAATCCCTCATTTATACCATAGCTTCTATTTCTCATAGGAAACATCAGTTATTCTATAGTCAGTGGAGAAATTATTTACCTTTTTTTAATGTGATAACAGTCAAAAGAAAAGAAGTCCCAAAGTAGCATTGTTTGCATAAATATTTTCCACTTACTTCAGTGACCATGCAATTTCACCCATAAAATGAGAATGACAACCTATTTCCAATTTAATGGGGAACAGGAATCCAAAGAGAAGGAAATGAGACTTTAGTAACTAAAAATATATCTGAAATCAGATGGAAAAGCTCTGTCCCGGATGAAACCAGGACAGAATCCAAATTAAGAAATACATAAAAGGTCTTCCACAAAAATCTTTCTTTTGTACTTGACACATGTTCATTATATTCATAAAATATGCATGGAATTCCATCCTACACACAAGTCTGCTAAGGGGTGAGGTGAGCAGACCTTTCACTGCAGCCCACTGTCCACTATTTCCTACCTTGCTGGCACATCACCTTTCAGCTCTTTGTAACCATCACTAAGTCCCTCTGGAGGGGCAGCTCTGATCTCTGCTCTCTGTGACCAGGGACAGCACCCAGGGAAGGGCTGGAGCTGTGTCAGGGCAGGGTCAGGTTGGACCTCAGCAAAAGGTTCTTCCCCCAGAGGGTGGCTGGCACTGCCCAGGCTCCCCAGGGCAGTGGGCACAGCCCCAAGGCTGCCAGAGCTCCAGGAGGCTTTGGACAATGCTCTCAGGGATAGGGTGGGATTGTTGGGGTGTCTGTGCAGGGTCAGGAACTGGACTGGATGGTCCTTGGGGGTCCTGCCCACTCAGGATAGTCTATGATTTCACGATTCTGCAGGTCATCTCTCCTCACATTCCAGCCAGGACATCTGTCCTGAACCTCCACTGTGAGCAGCACACACAAACTTCCCTGGGCAGGTCCTACCTACACCAGCCTGAGATCACCTGAGTGACAACTGCTCCGTTCTTCCAGAAATTCTCTGCCATTCCATCCAAAATTCTTCAGTTTTATCACATTTATCCCACGCTGGACCCATATGCTCAAAATTTTACAACTAGTACAACACTGCAAGGCAGCAAGTGTATATCCATCCTGTTTTACAAGTGACTTGAAATTACTTGAGCGCTACCAGAAAGCTCAAACTGCTATTATTAATAACTGAAGTAGGTATGGAGAGCAGAAGGGCACATGTTTGAACAGATTGGTGGTCGTTAGGAGTTTATAGCCACAAGCAGTAGTAAAGACCTACATTGTTCTATTGTCAGTCTTCCTCTCATTACTAAATAATATTTGGATATGACTGAAAGCAGAAAGACAGTAGAATTGATGTGATGGTATTAAGGTCAATGGAACAGCTCATAATACCACTATGCCCTATTTCTGAGAAGTAAATAGAAAATTGCTTTTAGAATCGGCCAGATTATCAGATCAGAGAGGCACATGCATGCAAATACGAATAGATGACCATAAAAAAAAAAAAAAAAAAAAACAACACAAAAAAAGAGTCCAGCAAGGGAGAGCTATACTGGAAGCACTAACAATACAGGTAGATAATAAAGCTCAAGTTATGTGGGTGTACCAGTTTGCCTCTGCTCTACCTATAGACATGGAGATATTTAGCCTTGAAGCCTTACAAAAACACAGTACTTAGAACTCCAATGATTGTGCCTTAAACCGTTCAGAAAACCAACACATTCTAATTATTCATATAGTCTTTTCTTTTTTGGCACTGTCTTATCCTTTTAAAACGTGCTCTGCCAGTTGTTATGAAAGTGGGTATTGTGAGATTTGGCCGAAAAACTAAGGAAGTGAAAAAGAAATTAATGAAATTTCATTCCTGATGTCAAACTACATTCCAGCTGTGAACTATGCTGGCATGCTCTGAGAAGTACAGAACCAGCCTGGTCAGAAAGTTAAAGTGACCTTTAAAGGCAAAACATCTGTTGGGAATCATGAGAAGTTCAGTCCAAAGGATTAAGGCAGCTGAGACCTGGCCCTATGGAACCACAGGGCAGTCATGTAACCAACTCCTGCTGTAACTCAGATAAGTCTCTCAAGTACTCTCTCAAGTAGAGTCTACTCTCAAGTAGACAAGTCAGATAGCTCAGAGGTTTCCATTGAGAGTAGTTAATTATTATTGCACTAAAAAATGAAAAAAGCAACAAACACCTATCTAGATTTCTGCAAAAAGACTGAAATTTTCCAAGTTCCTTTTCCTTTCCACAGAAGACAGTGGAAAGCCCATTACTTTTCTTCACATTCAAACATTGACAAATGACATTTTGAAGCTTATGTTATTCACGTGTTTTATTAAAGAGATCAAGAAATTACTGATTTATAACAAATTTATTAGGTACTACTATAAATCTTTTAATGTATTTACATGCATAATGTTTAACATATTCAAAGATAATTAGCTATTCAACTGTACTTCTAAAAACAGAGCTAAAATTTTTGGAAATAAAAGAATAGTTTGAGCAGGTGAATGTAACATAAAATGATGCAATTATGGTAAGTGCCAGCCTTCTGAAATAAATAAATGAATAAATAAATGAAAATACATTCTGAGATACCTGCATAGCGAGATTACGGATTTCAACCAGAGGAACATATTGGAAACCTAGACCACTATTGGAAAACCACTGTATTGTCTAGTGATAACTCAGGATAAAACCAATTGAAAGAGGCCCTCATAATTTGCAGGTGAGTTCACAGGGGAAAGTAACATTTTTGCCTGTTTATATAATCTAATGTTTTTCAAGTGAGGCTAAGCAAGAAGCGCATTAAGATACAAAAAGAGACAGATGGAGCCATGGATGAACTGCCACTGCTGTATGAGCCAGATACATCTGGCTCTAAAGAAAGCAAATAAAGGCTGGAGATTCACAGAAATAAAGTTACAGCTGTAATACATAGATGTTTTCACACAAACCAAACAGACAACATGGGTATGACCCAGAAAATAAAAGCGGTTACTGCTACAGTTTCAGGAAAATTCAGCCTAGTGCGTGTATTAAAATTGCTTGATTTAAAACAAGAACACACAAAAGGCTATTTCTGTCCAACTACTGTTTAGAATTTCTCTGCCTTACAAAGCAATAAATGTGTATCTAAAGCAAATTCATTCCAGTGTTAAGAAGTCATTATCACCTAGTATGATACTGTTGTAGTGGATGCACAAAAATACTCTTGTAATACTGTGTATTACACGTTCCAATGAGTGTCATTAAGCTTAAAGTCAGAACAGAAGGGGAAAAAAAAAATCAGAGGAGATAATAAATCATTCTTTGCTCTTCAGTTTGCTAAATAAGAAGCATTTCTCCTTTTAAGCTTGCGGATGATGGAAGTTTCTGTAGTGACATTGTTTATAGATGTCCTGCAGATTTGTAGCCAGAATTCTGCTCACACACAAAAATGATTTTTGGTTCAGCAGCAAAAGAGGGGGAAAATTGAAAGTAAGTAATTTTCCTGTTTGCTTCTTGGGGGAGAAATATGTGCTCTTCAGCCTGAAGCAAAGTACTGCTGCTTTTTTTTAATTTTTTTTTTCTTAAACAACAGAACAAAAGGCAAGAGTTAGTAAAACAGTGTGTTAATTGATAGTATCCCCTTTTTATTTCATAAGCCATATAATTAGGACACTCATCTTGGATTGGGAAACCCATGTGCAGATCCCTCCTCCTTCAGGTCAGAATTTGAATGGCATACCATAAATTAAGTCTGGGATCCCAACAAGGCAAAAGAAAATACCAAACAGATGGTCATTATCTAAGAAGTTGCATATTGCATTTTACAACAAAACTGTAAATATTCTATGCTCATTTCACCGAAGACTATGACTGAACAAGTAGTAAAGATTGTATAGGACCACCTCAATTTTAACAAAATTCTAACTGGCTTTATAACATTAAGCCTAGTATAAGAGATGGTGTTACAGTGGCAACAAGGAAGCTGCAAGTACTCTATTCTAACCCTTTCAGACAGAGATAAAATGCTGAAATAAACATCTAAAAAACAAATACGGAAAAAGCAGTACACAATAGTAAATATTCCAAATCCAAAATATTTCAGAAATATTTTAACTCCTTTCCTCTCACCTCTTCTGCCTTGCCAGCTTCTCATGTATGGCACTGTCATTTCCAAGATTGTCCCAGCTCTCCGTATTCTTAAAGACATGTAAAGGACATCCTGGGAAAGCATCCTGCATTTCCCAAGTCAGCCTGCAGTCTTTATAATTAACAAAGAACTTAAAAAAAAAAAAAAAAAAAAAGAATCAACCAAATAATATATATAACACGTGAAGAATGGCCAGATTTTCACATGCCAGTATATTCTGTCAAGTTGGAAACCCCAGTCCATTTCTGTAATTCCACCCACTACCAGAAAACTCAGTGGACAAAACCTAATGAGTGAATAATTTCCCTGCATTGTTTGAAAATTCAGCATATAATAAATACATGTTATGGTAAAATAGACAAGCTGAGCACCCAGTTCCAAGCACAGCATTTCAGAAATGCCAATCATTTAGAAGCACACGCATCAACAAGATCCGTATACTTCTTTCTGGATGTGCTCACACACTTAACAACATGGTATTCAGCCAGCTGTGATTTTCAGAGCACTTGTTGGTATCTGATGACAAATCCTATCCTGGTAAAAAGATTCCTTCCGCTCCATTTGCCAAACAACATTTAAAGAGATAGTGTTCCTGTAAACATTATTTACTGGGAGGTAATGCCACCAGTCACTGCAAATATTTTACCACCAATTAGCTGAAAAGGATTCAGAAAGAAAAGCCACATTGTGGCTGCCACTGCTCAGGAGCTCGGAGCAGCCAGGGCAGAAATATCTGGTATGTTGAAGGATGCTACAACACGTTTACAAACTGTAGGCAGCTGAGCCTCTTGCAAATGTTTCTTAAAATTAATTTGAAAAAAACATGTAGACTCTTTTGTTCCTGCAGGCATTACCATCACTCCATTGCCTATGCTAATGGCATTCCCCTGCTACTAAAATACATCCAGGCGCCAGGCAGACAATTGCCTCATTTTCCAGCCTATTTAACAAGTTGAAAACATAACTCTACTTATTCTTTATTTCCTTGCTACAATCAAATTGGAGGAAAAGAGGGTGAAACTTTCTGGGGGTAAGAATAATATTTTTTTTAAACGAAACAAACCAAACAAGTAGTTTATCCTACTTAACACTCCTACTTTCAGGAAAATCCCAAAAATAATGAAATGGCCCTGACACCCCATTTACAGGAAGTTATCCTGTGAAATATCAAGTAATACAAAGAGCTAAAGGTTTTGGAGTCAGGAATTCACCCATTCTGATATTTTTGCAAAAAAAAAGATTAACTGATATTTAAAAACAGATGATATTGGTATTTTCTGTATGGTTCATGAATTTAAAAGCAGAGCACTATGCATGTTATTACTCAGTTTTATTATTTCAAGCTTTTGGTATTCAGACAGCAGCATCAGATGATTGAGGCCACACCTTAAGGATGGAATCACTTACATTTTTCCACCACATTATTACTAAACTGAAACATCACGTTTCCATACTTTTCTCCTGTCCAGTAAAAATAAAAAGATTATTTATATCACAGATTCTGCTCCAAAACTAACAGGACTCCCCTCTTCTTCTACCATTGATCAAACATTACTAAAAGGACTAGCTGACAAATCCACTTTTAACACCTCTCATGGGTGTTAAGGGATTACAAATGTAGATTTTTGCTGATGCTGTTTCTTAGAAATTAGAGCTTTTCCTTCAGAAACCTTCAGTTTCTCTCTTGCTGGACATCACAGACAAGCTCTGACCACAAGCACGGTAGCTAAATCATACAAGCTATTCCGTTACTTAATTACACATTAATTTCTGCAACTAAAGAATTCAGTGTATTAAACTGAGTTGCAGAACACCAAAGTCTAACCCTACCTCTGACTTTTAAGACCAACTCTTTGTGTCTATCAAATATCTGCCTCTTCTCTGAGCCAACAAACATATTCATCCAATCACCAACTGGGCAGAAAGACAACCAAATCAATAGTTTAACTTGCCATAAAAGAAGAAACAAACATCCACGTGAAGAGTCCACCTACACTCACATGAGAAATTATCACAAAGTACTTCTTACCCTCCTCTGAATCCAATGAGGGAAAAGTCCTTCTGAAGAAGTCAAGTTCTAAATGAAAGTTTGCACTGGATTGGTTAAAAGTGTCATCCAAACATTGATTAAAAATCCCCAAACTTCAAAAGCACTGAAAAACAACATATATGTAAAATACTGTTGAATTTATTTAGAGAATGCAAAAGAAAAATCTGGGTTAACGTGCTTGTGTTTCCCTCAACATAGCCAAGGAGGATTGCAACAAGTATTGCCCCACAAACCAAAAAATGTTTCATTGGAGGAGTACTGAAAGTCATAGGAAGGAATATTTTTAGTAGAAGCATCACATACAAGCTTTTCATTATAAGGTAAATTTTTATCTGGTCTAAACTGAGGAAAAAACAAGATTTAGTCAGCCTTGCTGGCAATCCATGATGATTCCCAGCTTGCCCTGGTAAAGGATCATAACTCAGCATGACATTCTTCAAAGCAAGGAATTCCTTAAGGATCCTTTCCCTGTGAGCAATTTCATGGTGCAGCTGCAAGCTTCTGTAAAAGGCAATCACCAATTCATTTCCTGAATATTCTGAAAGTGGCACTTCCAAGGCAGCAACAGTGTTCACAGCATCAGACTCTGCCAGGACTCCCGGCCACATTTTTTGCTCACCAGCACAGCTCAAGGGTTCAGAAGCAGCCATGGCATCAACGTGGTGGTGCTACCGAGAGCAGTCGGGAATGGCAGTTTGGAGCTTCCAGCCCTGCTCCTGACTCACGGGTAACGGAAAGCAGCCCCATACCACAACAGCAAAGCTCTGCTTCCTGCCCTCAACACTGCCTAGAACCCCTTCCCACATATTTGTGCAGCACCAAGAACTGCGGAAAACATTCACAGTCTCGACACTGTGGCAGTGAAAAAATAATCACAAACTACAGAAGTAATGGCAAAACAATAAAGACAAACCAGATTAACGGTGGTGTACTAAACTGTTCCATGTATTACACATATGACTGGGGATGCCAAATGATGAACACTAGCATGAACAAAAAATAGTTTACCACCAAAACAGTCTATATGAGAATCACAGTTCAGTACATAAACACATTTTAGATGTCAAAAGAACTCTAAATGTGCTCCAAGATGCCCAACTTGATTCCTTTCCACCCCTAAAGCAAACATTCCATAAATGAGAAGCAATACTGAAATTTCTCTTAATACTGCATGCCACTAAGACTTTTTCCATTTATTTCTTTGGTATAAGATTTGCTATTTTGGATATATATGTGCAAATAAAAATACAAACGGCAAATCACATGACAAGACTATGTTCTCCTGGAAATTCTTCTTCTTGTTCCAAGTAATATTTGCTATATAATATTTATCATTCTTGCTACAGGCACTACAATTCCTCCTACTTTTACTCCGAATGCTGTGAACTGGTGAATAGAAAATACTCAAGGACTGTGACATGATACTGCTTCTTCATTTCTGTGCAAAAATGCTGTCACTGTTCCCCCATTTTTCTGAAGCAGATGAATCTCTCAGGAAAAAAACCAAGCAAACAACAAAAAAACACCCAAAACCAAACCAACAAACAAAAAACGGCACCCCACAGAATCAAACCAATGCCAGGAAAACCTCAATCCGCCAAAAAACACAAATCTCAAACTAAGCAGATCCCTGAGACTTTGTACTAACTGCATCATACAGCAAGTTCCATACAATTTCTCACTTTCAGTCACTCAAAAACCCCTCAGGAAGGACCTGAAGTATTTTCAGTGCTGACTGAGTGTTCCCACAGTAGGATTTTAAAACTTCTGCACACATTGGTACTAAAACCTGCCTCAGGCTTACTGCCCATAATTTGCTATAAATTTACACAACAAACAGTATTAGCGTAGGTGGAAAGTCCTGGTGATGCTGGAAATATTTCATCATTAACATCTCTAAAACACACAACACTCAAGTCAAATTTTACTATAAATACTGCTTGTTTTGTATTTAAAGATAATAAGGTTACAGAGTTAGTGTCCTCTTCAAGAGTGCTAAGAAATAATTCATTGTTTTCACCTCTGCCTTGAAGTGATACATTTTTTAGAATCAGCTATTCAAAACAATTAATCAGTGCATATTTATTAATGAGGAGGTGGCAGCCAGCACAAAATTCCCACGTCTAACTATTGATACCAATGAAGAACACTAAAAACTGATTTGTAGGTCTTGTCTACACAAGAATTTTACGACAAAGCAGAATAGGGTAGGAATTTTAAAGCACAATAATTCTTCTCTACTAGAAATATCAGCTGTATGGCCTAATTACTTGAAGTGCATTAAACAAAACCACATAAGAGAAACTGTTGCCAAACAATAACAGTGTTCACAGGCAAGAAGTGTGGAATAGCAATTCCATGCACCCAGGAATGACACATGTGGCTGATGCCACATGTGCAAGAAGCATGGCTTGATCAAAGATAACGTTTTTTATTCTTGTAGTTCTCTATCAGTTTTTCAAAATATAAATCAAGACTCAACACGTATGGATTTGGTACAAGGCATTAGGTTGCTAAGTTCTTAGCCAGGACTTCATGTGCTATTTATTAGCTGTTTCCAAACCTTTCATTTCCTTATGGACGTATATTGTCTCCTGTTTGCCAACAACAGATTTTTCACTGTACTACCCTGAGAGAGTGGGAAACAACATTTTTTCTCATTCTTTCCAATATTCTTAAACTGGACTTAAATATTGGAGGAAAGTGTAAGTGTTACTACAAAATCAGCACAGGTTGAGTACTTGGTGCTTACAATACATTCTGCAAGCACAACTCCTTCTTAGTGTTTTCCTTCACTATTTTCTCAATAACAAGATTATGCTTTTAAAACACTGTTTATAACTGAAAGACCAGTTCCCAAACCTCTTATTTTTAAATAAGATACATACAAAATGATAATCCTCCTTACTGTTTGAACACTTTGAAATCTTACCAGCTTTCACTGTGGTCTTCTAAAACCAGCCCACTTGGACCCTGAACATATGAGAAATCAGTATAACCCCAGTTAGAAGAGTATAGGGAAAGACGAGGAATAAGAACAATGAGTATCAAGCATCTCACTGTAAATTGGATTTTTGCAGTTTACAATAACCCACATTCAATAAGGTTTATGGCCATGATAACATTCAAAAACCAGCAATCATGCACATCATATAGATGGTTACTTCATCTAAATCCCACTCCTGAAGTCCTGAAAAGAACCCAGAAAAACCTTACAGGTGCCACTTACAGATAAAATAGTTGCACATTACCTACTTCAGCACTGAACATCTGCTCATACACAACAAAGGCTTCCTGTGGCCTTTCATCCACTATTGACAAGTCAGAAATTAGTGACAAGCCTTTAAGATGTCTGGCTTATAATGACATCATTGTCTACCTTCTTTTGCTCAGCCTTGGGTTTGTTTTTTTTTTAAGTGCAGATCCACCGTACTATAACCTTAAATAACTGTTTCCATCACAGTGGTAAGAGTCATAAATACAAAATTGCAGCGGCTGTTTCTTCTCCCTAATTTATCTTTTCCATGACACATTAGTTAACCAAATGTGGTTCATAAATTTTGTTGCTAAAAAGTGCAGAATTATTTAAACTGGGAGCTGTTGAAATACAGACTATAATATAGTTCATGAACCAAACCAGAGATGAGACTGAAAGCAACACAAAGTACTAATGTATCACTGAGGGTAACCTTACTGACCCAGGTGCAGCTGTGAAAAAAACAAACTGAAAAACATCAAGGTCATATTTGCTTAAAAAACCAATGACCATTCTGGGAAATCTGCATTGGCATGTCCTGGTTGCAGCTGGGATAGAGTTAATTGACTTCCTAGTAGCTGGCATAGTGCTTTGGATTTAGTATGGGAATAATTGTGATAGAATTGCAGAATCCCAGAATTGTTTGGGTTGGACCTAAAGCTCATCCAGTTCCAACCCCTGCCATGGGCAGGGACACCTTCCACTAGCCCAGGTTGCTCCAACCTGGCCTTGGACACTTCCAGGGATGGGGCATCCACAGCTTCTCTGGGCAACCTGTGCCAGAGCCTCCCGACCCCCACAAGGAGAAATTTCTTCCTAATAGCCCATCTAAACCTACTCTCTGTCAGTGTGAAGCCATTCCCTCTTGTCCTGTTGCTCCAGGCTCCTGTAAATAGTCTCTCTCCATCCTTCCTTTAGGCTGTGGGCTCCCTTCAGGTACTGAAGGAATAAATACAATGTTGACAATACACTCTGGTTTAGTTGTTGCCGAGCAGTGCTTACCCGAAGTCAAGGACTTCGCAGTGACCCAAGCTCTGCCAGTGAGGTGGTGCACAAGAAGCCAGGAGGGAGCATGGCCAGGACAGCTGACCTGAACTGGCCAAAGGGATATTCCATAGCACACAATGCTGTGCCCAGGGTAGAAACTGGGGGGAACTGGCCACTGATCGCTGCTTGGGGACAGGCTCTGCATCGGTCAGCAGGTGGTGAGCAACTGTACTGTGCATCACTTGTCTTTCTTGGGTTTTATTTCTCTCTCTCTTTTTGTTGTCTCCCTTTTCATTACTGTAATTATAATATTTTATTTCAATCATTAAACTGTTCTTATCTCAACACACAGGTTTTATGTTTTATTCTGATTCTTCTTCCCATCCCAGCAGGGCAGGGGACATGTAAGTGAGCAGCTGGGAAGTATGTGTTGGCTGAGGCTAAAGCACAATAACATACATCTCCTTATGTGCTGAAAAGTTTAAAGCATTTGTTTTAAACAATATGAGATTTGTCTATAAACAAAGATATATGTGTTCATACAACATATAAGACAAAGACATTTCAATATTACTTGGTGCTGCAGTGAGTGCCCACAGAGATAAGAGGATCCTTCACTTTACAAAAAAATTATTCCTGCACTCCTGGACATGACTGGAATATTGGAAACTCTCTGTAGAACTCTGTGTGTTACACAAAGTGACTGGAGATACAGAAATATAGACAGGACCACTGTTAGAACTCCAGGAGCAGCATGCCAGGCACTTCACTGGAAAGCTCAAGGATAAGTGCTAAATTCAAGACTCAGACTTAACTTCAAGCCATTAGTATCCACTTTAACAAAGGGTGAAGTCTGGCTGGTGCCTTTCCACTAAAGCTGACACAAGAAAGTGCAACTTCAGGGACTGCTTTTTTCTTCCTCTCAGCAGCTCTTCTTACTACAGTTTTTTGGTGTGTGATTCACACAACAGGACAAGCTCAGAGACAGCACAAGTTAGAAGCTGCAGAGTGGCACAAATCTAATGAAGTCTAAGTGGTAGGACTAAAGGAATGTAAATTAGAACCAGATACACATCAGCTTCCTCACATGCAAGTTGCACTGAATCAGACTTCCTCTGGATTCTCTAAATCCAGCCCAACATTCCTAGCCCACGGAACTCAATACAAACTAGAGTCTCAGGGAATAGTTAACCAAAAAGAATGCATTTAAGCTTAAGAACATTGAGAATACATATTCATAATATATTTTAAAATGTAGGCAAAGCAAAATAGGTTAAACTTTTGACTTTTCTATAAATATATGTTAGTTTGCAAGAGAAATCTGCCAGGTCAAAATCACAGTTGAAACTATTTCCTTGAGGAGTTCCCTCACTATTCATTTTATCAGCAATAGTCAATAACTGTGGCAATCAACCAGGTCATCCGTCTACAGTGAGACCAACAAAAACTTGGTAATTCTCCAGTAGCAAAGTGAAGTGTTCTTCACTTGAACACTTGAAAGAACAGCAAAACCAACATTTATTATAAGGCTAAAAGCCAGTGACACAGAAGAGCTCATTAGGGTATGAAAGCTTCATTTTATGGCCTTCTGAAAGGGTGAGCTACTGCCTTCTTGACTATTTGAATACACACAAAAAATCTGGGACTTGTTGTCCAAATATACTGTATTTTTTTACTTCGTAATTACTTGAGTGAGTTGATTAACAACAGTGCATCAATTATTTTATTTAACATTCAATACAATTGCTTTTCAAAAATATATACAGAATAAAGGAACCCAGACCAAAAGAAGAAAAGCTGAATTCATCTTGAAAGGTGATTTTAGGCACAGAAGCTACACACAAAAGCAGTTTGAATCCAAAATACCATTTTCCTAGTTGGCACCTCTTCAGGTTGATAGTCAAGATGCACACACTGTAAACCAAGTGCTTGCGCTACTCAGAAAAACTTGGCAAAGACATTTATCAGAAAGCATGTAGGTAACAATTTGATCTACAAAGTAGCACTGCAGTTTGACAGAACTGAAAACATTATTCTAAACATTAGTTAACCCACCTGAAACATTTATCATGAATATTAAAAGCAAAAATATTACCCAAATGATGGGCTACCACTGACATCACTATGTTAAAATCCTGTAATCACCTTTTACTGGCAGCAAAGGGAAAATGAAGTGCTCATTACTAATGATAACAGTCTACCTGGTAGTTTTATGAACTGAAATCTTTGCAACCCACTTGTGCCCACACAGTTGTGCATTCTAAAATGAGAACAGGTCTACCCAATACTATTAGGAAGTATGAGTTCTAAAATTGGCCTTAGTTTGACATAGTTTCTTTACAACTTTTTGTCTACTCATGATGCAAATGCAATTGGGAAAAGAGGGACACCTTCATATGAATAGTTAAGTAATTTACAATAATGGGAATGATTCTGTTTTGCCCACTAACCAATTTCAATGCAACGTATAGGTTTTGCACCTAAGGAAGATAACATCTGAAGGGTTCCCGACGTTTTTCTACACATCTTCGATTCAGTAAAATGCCAAGTTTAGGGCCAACATCTAGGCTGATCCATAGTGCAAACATAATTATCTGGATCCAGCAAAGCGGAGAACTAAATTTCAGACTTACGTTTCTCATCATCAGCATGTACAAGAGATGCTGCTCTTGACAACACATCCAATGGAGTCTCCATTCCTCCTGGATCCTGGAAAATACAGAACCAAAGTTACAAATAGTAAACTCAGAATCCTTAACATACCAAGTGCTGCATCACCTGTTCAGAGCTTACACACATCTGGTTTTACAGAAGGAATGGAAAAGAGCATGGCAGCAAAAACAATCAAAAATCTAAGTTTCTGCAGTTCTTTTCACATTATACCAGCACAGGACTTATTAAAACTAAGTCATTGGTTAGTTTCGACAACAAGGAAACACTGGAATTGGCTTTCCCACCAACTACTCGCCCAAGCAGACCAGAAGACCAAATTCTCAAGTACTGAAGCTGATGACTGCTGCTCACAAATGTTGCAACAGGGTTATCTATTACATGTTTAAGTGGTTTTTTGTCCCACATGCCGCCCTTCCATCCCAATAAGGAGCTACTTGAGACAATATCCAAAGATACAACTCATTTGCAGTGAAGGTGACAGCTGGCCTTACTACTTGAGCATAAGACTGCTTTAGGCCATAGGATTCAATAAATTGGACCTCCATACTCTCTATGTCCAAAGTAGAATCAAAGTTTATAAGTCATTTACTAATGAACACATAGTTGAACTCTGGGTATGTGTATATACAACAACACAGACAGAGAACTGCAACCTGTATAATTGCACACCTCATTAGCTGCTTTTTCCCTGGTTTTAGCCCCTTGCAACACATAAATCCCATACACAAAAAATTAATCCTACCACATTAAAAATGTACATTTCAGTACTATATCAAGCAACAGACTCTCCCATAAAACCAATGACTGTATTGCAGCTTACATAAGCTTCCCAAAGTTTCACGTAGATGGCTTCAAAACTAAAAAAGAAGTTCCAATATGAAGTTCCAAAAATATGAAAGGGAAATAATGGCAGAGAATAACATGCTGTCAAGTTGCTTTTATTAAAAGGCTAGTAACTTATATGTGTTTTTAAATAAGAAGGCAACAGCATAGGCAGAACTGTTAAAAAAAAAAAAAAATAGAGAAAGAGAAAAACGAAGAACCGCTAATGGTTTTGTTGGGTTTTTTCCACCAAAAACTTAGCATGATCTTCTATTATAAAAACTGCTTACTGTAACTTACTTTACAATATAATCCTAAAAAAAAGAAAAGGTAGTAGCAACTACAGAAATTTCAAACACATGTATAACATGTACATAGACTTAACAATAAGCATACATTTGAGAAACAATTTCCTTGACTTTGCATTAAAACAATAAACTTCACTGTCTCCCCCTCTCTCTTCCCAAATAACGTCAAAGACTTTAATCAAAGGTTTTAAAGCATAAAAGAAAGGATTTTGAAGTACTTGGAAGTTTAAAAAATATATTTTTAAGTTTAAATAATTAAATCCAGCAATATTTCCACAGAACTATACAAGAGAAAAACTTGAAATAACAAAGCATAGCACTGGAGGATTAAAATGTGCACTTCCCCTCCCTGTCATCATCAGCTTTTGCTCAACAACAGTACTTTAACTAAGCTTTAAGTCAATTAACTCTTTCATTTAAAGACAGTACTTATGGGCAAGAGGTTTTAGAAAACAAGATCTGAGCTTCTTATTTTATTATTAAATATTTCTTTGTATCTTGTCTGGCCACATTCTCCTCCAAACCAAAGCAAATATTTGGCAGAGTGTTTGCTGGAGAAGCCTTCAAGCATCATTCCACTTTGATCCCTTAGACCTTGATGCTTAGTTTCTTTCCTGCTTTTTGTTTTCTTGGACTTCAAAATAACACTTTATTTCTCCACAGACTGTTGATTACCGACCCTCTTACACAAATTCCTCTAACAGAGTGAAAATTCAGTTGGAAAAATTACTAAAATATGTCTGATCAGGTGATCCAGCTACACCAAACTGAAGGCTAACTCGTGATTTAGTGCTAACTTTGTCTTAAATTTCAAAGACAGCAATGCAACATCTTTAAATCACCTCTTTAGGAAAAGAAAAACAAAAAAACAAGCACCTCTTGATAAAGAACAATGCAAAGGATAGTAAAATGTCTTTTATTGAAAACAAATTGCCTTTTGTCTTTAAGTTTTTCAGTAAATTTCAAGTAATGGGAGTAGCAGATGCCCAAATCCTTTCCGGAACACGTTCCTAGTAAAAGAATTAGCTGGTGACAGAAATCCACACTGAGAGAAGGAAACAGGAACCAGGTCTTAATTCTATTCAGGAAATTAGACACTTTAAAAACAGCTTCACTAGAAGTGGACTCCATATAGTTTTGCAGCTTTGTATATTATTAAAGTCCATTATCATGAGAGAGCTGCTGAGATGTTCCTCTAAAATTAAGGCCCTATGCAGAATGCTGAGTTCATCCAAGAGCTACTTTGAAGGGAGAGCTGCAAATCCACAGTACAATACCATGTATTGTGTGTTTTTTTTAAAACACACTGAACATGTTTACAGTTATGAAAATTACCTTCAAGGAGATATAAACTTCTGGATTATTTTTCCAACAATATTAAATATCCCTCTATCTCTAAATTAGACTAACAAGTCAGTGATAACAGTTTAGAAAGTAATAAAGGTTGCCTATGAGAATGAGAGAGGAGGGTCCTTCTCTTAGACAGCTCAAAGCTTAAAAACCTAATTTGATCTGGGCAAGGTCAGCAACTGCTACAGCTTTACCAAGGCTGCCTTCAGAGAACAGCCAAGCCATCCTTAGGTGGAGTCACATTTCAGAAATAAAGACCAGGACACTTTCCAGGGTTCAAAAAAAAAAAAATTTTAAAAATTTAAAAAGCAGACTCCTGACAAAATCCAGCTAATTCTCTGTGTGACACAGAAACCTGTGTATGCAGAAACCAGCCTGCATCAATGTTGGATTTTTATGAGTAGCCCCATCAAAAACCAGCTCTATCTTATGTGTAAGTACTGCTCTGCACCCAGATCTGGTAAGGGAAAGCAACTGACTCGTGAAATACAAGAACACAATTGAACTTCCTCTGGCTAAATCTGATTTAAACACTATGGAAACAGTTTCCCAAATATCTTACTTGTTACAATCCCTTAACTGTTAGATTTAAAGAGACATGAGTCAAAAGCACTTTCACAAACATTCAAGATATTTTTATCTACTGTAATTTCAAGTATTAGTTTAATATCTTACTTGGTCCTTTTATTTATCAGCTACTGCTCCCTTTCAACATGCCCCTAGTCTGTCCTCTTACCTACACTGCAGTACAGAAACATTCTGTAAAGCAGTAAAGGCACAGAATGTGAAATCAGAGATACAGTGTCTGAAAGGCAAATAAGTTACTAAACACTGATCCACCTGTAATTTTTTTATGCAGCACTTGAAACACACAACATCCATTAGTGTAATGAAACAGTACACTTTTTTCCCCCTCTCCTTTTCACATTTTTGAAAATTCTAGGCACACATGGAATACTCTCAGCAAATGTCTGGTAATTTTCTTTTTTTTTTTAAGTCTATGGAGAAATTAAAACTTTTGAAAATGAAGATTTAAGTGATTTCATGGATTTATACAGCACCTTCCAAGCTTTTTCTTCCAGGAAAAGCATTCATGGAAAAATTCTAAAGTTGCTTTTTTGAAATTCAGTAAACAGTACCACTCACTCAGCCTGAACAGAAAAACAATTATTTAATCCCACCAAAGTTAGTATTCAGGGTACGTCAAGAAAGATTTGAAATAAAGATAAAAACTTTATATTTGGTTTTTTTAAAGGGGGAACAGCAAAGGGACAGAAAGAAATGAGAAACATGAAAGATGGTATTTGGGTAGTACTCTCATTAATGAGAGGCTTTTGCCTAGGATGGACTTTAACTTGGAGCTGAAGTAACAAGGTAGATGATAGAAACAAGGACAAAGAGTGATGAGAACAACAGACATGCTGGGCAGGTAAGAAAAAAAAACTTCAGAAGAATTTGGACATAGTTGGGATACGAAAAGCCAAAGTGAAATCACAGCCACAACAATACAGGTCTGACTGACAGAACAGCAGCACAGCCACTGCAAACAGCTTCATAAGGAACACCGAAAGAGTTCTCTCAAACGTCAAGTGTGAACTAGAGATAGACAAGGAGAGAAAGGCTGAACCTTACAATGATTGAGAGAAAAGTCTGGTACTTGAATTGCTATTTGATGAAATTACAGAGATAACGTTTGAGAGAGAAAAAGAGGGTTAATAAACAAAGCCCACTGTAACAATGAAAAAGTGATTCAAGAATGACAAGACGCTCAAGAGACAATCAAGACTAAAGTGAACCAAGTGTAGATAAACACAAGTACAGGGAAAACAGGATTAATTGAAAAGTATGGTCAAACAGGTCAAAAGCAGCTCCCACCTGGGAAAATACAGGCACAGTCCTGCCCAAATTCATAACCCGAAGTACCTATAGAGAGAGACTCAGCTGATTTCCATGGGAGAAAGCAAAACCGAAGAGGAAATCCAGGCTCAGCTTATCAGCACAACCAGTAAGCCCACAGAGGAAAGGAATATAAAGCAGCAGTTTGATGCAAAATAGGTATTTTTTATTATAGGACAGAGTAAATCAGATTTGCAACATGAATGACAATAATGATAAGCACAGTATGTGTCCCAAATAGACACAATCAATTCCTTCAACTGCACTTAGATCAAAGCTTTTACTTGTTGATACATAAATCCTGTGCCGAGATACTCATGTGAAATGTTAACTGCAAGTACTCAGTTTAGGTCATGATTACCATTAGTACTGATCATCCCCTGCATTTACAACCCATGGTCCTCAGAGTGAGCTCAGGCTACTTGGCCAAGGAATCTTCAAAATACCACTATCTTTAAAAAAAAAAATATTTATTCACTGCTTTGGGTTTTTTTAGCCATGGTCGTTTTGCATGTGGAAGAAGTGTTTGAACAGGCAAATCTTCAAGCAAAACCAACAATTTAACTCATCACACAGAAAATGATAAGCTCAAAGCAGAGCTTTAGCATTTTACCTTGTGCCTTTTGTTGTCTTATTGTATAAAAACTCCTTAACAAAGTAACATTCTACAAAGAAATCTATTAGCAATAGAGTTTGAATTAAAACAAACCTAAGAAATTAAAGGTAGAAAAGTCCAATCTGACCATGTCCTGTATCTACCTACAAGACCACTCAGTCCATCCTATATGTTACACACTCTGCTGCAAACATATTATGAAACATTTAACTACAGCAGATAAAACTGAAGCTCCCTTTTATAATAGAAAGTTTTCAAACGTTTCTGAGAACAAACAAATTAACTAATGCAATATGGAAATGCTGAGAAGGTTATCAGAGCTACATATAGCTAAATAAGAACTCCACATTTTATTATGGGAATGCTCTTAATTAACATGACCCCAAGGATCTGTACAATGATTTTCTGCCCTGTTTTAGCACCCTACACCAAAACACCCCATTCCTGTTGCCCACAGTATGCTGGGGGTGCTAGAGATCCAGCAACAACTGTTCCAGCCCACTTATTTACTTAAAAAATGCAAACCTTGAGAATTGATTACTGCGGATTGCATCTAAGGAATACATAAGACAGCCTGACACTACACTGCTACAGACTGAATTAAAAAATCTCTACAAACCGAATATACAAGATACAGAGTCAAAAACCTTCCCAGCGCCCTTGGGACTCATTCTACAAGGTTTCAACTCTGCTACTGATGTTACTCCAGGGATTTTCCCTGCAGGAAAAGCACGACGTGCGGGAGGCCAGGTGTGAGTTGCGCACGGCAGAGACGCAGTACCCGCTCACTCCCGCTGCTCGAGACACCCCGGGGTAGGGCTCCTGGGGGGTATTTCGTCCCCGTTCCGGCTCGCTGGGACCTGCGGCACCTCGGGCACCTCCAGCTGGCGAAGCCCGTCCCTGCCGGGACAGCCCCGCTTCCCGGGCGGGCTCGGCCCCGCCG
>VYXB01002433.1:0-27223 GCA_013397135.1 Pachyramphus minor
CCACAAATTTAACTGAAAACTATGAAGCAACCCTGTGAACCTCTGCTCATCCAAAGAACTACACTAAATATTTTCATATAGGGAATAAAAATGTGTTTATAGAGGTTCCGATAAAGCCGAGTAACAGACATTTCTTTTTCTGCTCTGATCTCTGACATATTTGCTCCTGAATGCATAGCTTAACTGAGTCTCTTTATTTCATTTCCTTCTCCTTTCTTCTCTTACTCTTGGACTTCATTGTTATATTGGTTGTTATTTTATTTCTCATAGCTCTAAGTCTAGAAACAGAATCTTCTGGGAGAATGATTTTCTCCTGCTGTGCTCTCAAGGGTCTAGTTATACTCCTTATAGTCATGTCCCTGGTGACTATTTTGTTTAGACTTGGAGAATATATGTTTTACTTTTATATTTTAGTGGTGAAAAAATAGTATCTGTCACAGCAACAGTAATAGCAATATTGAAAACCTATAGGGAAAAAGGATAAAATCCACCACAGACAGGTAAAATCCAAGACAACGTTTTAGCCCCACAATATTGAATATTACAATAAACAGATGCAAATTTGTAGGTGGAAAGAAGCTAAGATGGAAAAGCCTCCTTATTATCCTGCACTTGCATCCTGTAGTGGGGTTAGAGATGAAAATTTTCCCTCATTTATTCTTGGGCTGCCACTTGTTTAGAAATCAAGTATTAGATTCTCCTTTTTATTAGAGTAAAAGTCTCATATGTCAGAGGGAAGGCCTCTGAAGTACACAGAGGAATTAGAGATTTCAAAATAGTCATATGTTGATTAGGGATGTAGAAAATAAGGAGGGCCAGAGAGTTAGTACCTGAAATCCCATTGCTTTTCAGTCTCAGGACTCTAACTTATCTGCAGATAGATGTGTTCATCAAATTAAAAAGAAGAGACTGTACTTTATTTAAGCATCTGCAGCTATTACTGCCCATGGGCCACTATTCCCTGCCAATAGAGTTTTATGAATCATGCAAGAAATTGGTGATGAAGGCAAAGGATCCATTTCAGTCCAAAGGTTTCAGATCTGTATCTCACCATGACCACTTGATATCAGCTAATTATATAACAAAGATGTATCACTGTGCAAATCAAAGCATGTGATTCATGAGATCAGAACAAAGCAGAGAAAAGTGGAAATGTAGCTGAAGTGTGATTGTTACAAATGACAACTTAGGAAGGAGGCAAAGCAGCTTCTAATTGTACAGTTTTCTAAGCCAATTTCTTGCTGGAGTCAGATTGCCAGTCATTACACCATTGCACTCCCTGCTGTGTCAAAGCCATGGAAAGCTGGGCTCCCTTGGCTACCAGCTCCAAAAAGAGAAGCTGAGACAACAGCTACTGCTACAGAGTGAGAAGACCCTCCTATCTGAAGCTGTCACAGTTCTCTCTTTTTTCTCCTTCTTCCCCCATCTGTGATGAAGGAACTATGAGCCTTGTCTACCCACAATATCCTTTCTATGGCATAACAGCCCAGCCTCTGCTCTTCGTTCTTGCAGGAGAAAAATTACACTTCATTCAAAAACTCATTAAACAGCTTAAGAAGTCATCCACAATTTCAGTTCCTGCTCAGTGGGTTGTTAATGCCTTTAATACTGGATAACAGTTAAGAATTTCTACGTTCTTGCAACCTGGAACTCTCAAAAACGAATTTGAATTGACTCAGACAGTGTTTCAAATTGTGAAGTGTAAAGACAGCTATCAAAATTTTTAAAAATGCCAAAAAAAGAAGAACTTTTGGGGTTTCAATTTTCATTTTTATTGAGAGCAGAAGAAACATAATATCAGCCATTTATTTACAAAACTCTGTTTTTGTCAGTTTAAGAAGGATTTTGCTAAAGAACTGTACTATCAGAAAAGTATTTTCATATGCATATTAGTTAGAATAGTTGTTCTTTTTGTGGCTCTTGGATATTTTTAAAAATAACCAAAGAAAACGGTTTGGTCTCTGATACTAATAAAAAGGTATTTTTCATTGTTTAAAATAAATAAAAATGTGCAGAACAAAGCAGAACAAAGCTCTTTATTGCTTATTCCTGGCATGAAAGTTTCTTTAGGTCCTGTAAGATTGCATTAGTCACAGTAACAGCATGTCATATCTGAAATGGTAAGAAAACAAAGTAGGAAACTCACCATGAGTGGCACATTGCAGTCCAGCCTCGCATGAAGTAGTACATTGGCATGCGTAATGAATAGAACCAATTTATCTATTTATCCTATAATCCTTTAAAGGAGCAATTTATTTAAGCAAGGTATTGGGAATGTTTTAAATAATTTTTAAAGAATTTGCACAACAGCTTCCTGTATTGTATAGCAAGCTGCTACTACTCAAAAATTTTAGGGCCAATTCCTGGTTCACATGAGAGAAGTGTTACCAGTATCATAAAATAGATGCAAACATATGTTATGAAGTTAATGTTAAGATAGAAACAGATTGGGCTGACAACATCCTGGAGACTGCATTAATGACTCATTTGCATAAAGTCATTTCAATGGAAAACTTTATATTCAGTTTACTAATTCTCTCAGCCTGAAGAGAAGTAGCTTAAAACAGTTGTGAAAGGAAGATACCTCAGAGAACTGGTAGTTTTTGGTAACATAAAGTATTTCTTCTACTATGACCTGGAGTTTTATTCTGTATGTTCTCTGTACTCAGTCCCAGTATCTTTATAACATCTAATTTCCTTTCTTTTCAATACAGGACAACAGAGTCCTGCCCTTTCAAATGATATTTTTATATCTCAGTTTTCCTCCCAGTTTTAAGGACCTTCTAATGGATAGTTTTTGCAAGGAAGTGGGGTGGGGGTTGGGGGAAAGAAGTGTGTAAAAACAGTTTCTTTCATAATTTCCAGATTTAACAGGTTGTAAGCCAAATAGACAAAAATCTTATTTTTTGTAATGATTATTTCTTTGTTGTTTGACTTTCTTTTTTCCCAAGATGCTTGCATATTTAAAGATAAAGGAGATCAAAATGATTTTTAACATAGGTACCATTAAATAAGTACTTTTCGGATACCATCTTTAGTATTTTCTGGATAAAAAAGGTTATTTTAACAAAACACATGATAGTTCTTACTCAGATAGCTGTACATTTGCTTTAAGAAAATCACTTTTAAAGAAACACATATATAAAATTGGAATGGTCTGGAATTTCCTTATTTCAAAATTGGTCATGAAGATATGTAGTTTGTTGTATTATACAAAGCTATGATAATGCACTAAGTTGTTACTAGTAAATGATACTTGCTTACTACAGCCACCTGGAAAGCAAGGAAATAAACAACTAATTATAATTATCTGCTGATTTTACACTGCTATCTATTGACTGCTAATTATGGATCTGACTCGTCTCTTTTGCATGTTTTTAAAGAAAACTGTAAACCACTAAGATATCCACAAATCTTTGGCTTATTCAAGCAAAATTCCATTCATAATATTTTCAAAATTTAGGATTTGTCTGTAGTTCAAAAGCTGGAGCCAAGGATGTTACAAAGAAAAGAATCTCCAGTGAAATACCTTGGGGAAGATTAATATTTTGTTATGCAGGATTAAAATTCAGTGACAAAAGAAAACTTCTGTTCAGAGATCCAAAGCAAAATCTGCCAGAGATAAATACCTGAAATAAAATGCAAGGGTTTGCTAGGAAGATGTGTTTTGACTTGAAAAGGTATTGGAAAATATGTGCAACATTTAGAATAAAAATGTAACCATGTTATTCATGCCAGAGGACTCAGAAAGAGATGAGGCTCATAAGTCAAAGACATGATTTCCAGGGAATCAAAGATGAATTTAAAAGCTAATTCATTGGATTTTAATCCTGGAAATTTCAAAACATTTTCTGTACAGTTTCACTGTGAAAGATTATTAGGTCAAGTCTTGATTAATTAACACACATTTAAATCTCTACAATGAATCCATTCCCCTGTGTTTGCTTAAGCTCCTTTCTCCAGGCCAGAGTAAGAAAATAAAAGGAAAAAAAATTGGAACACAGTTATGAAAAAAGGACAGCAACTCTTTTTGAAGTGAAACCATAGAGCAGCTTGTAGCGGCTTATAGCTCTCAACTTTGAAATCAAGTATTCACTTCAGGCTGCCATGCTATGGTCACAACATGTGGTTGGCAGTGGAACTCTGCCAGTGGGCAGGATGCTGAATAATTCAAATTACCAAAGTGGAATGAAAAAGCTAACAATCACTTCAGTTAGCTTCTACCTGTAATCCTTGTGACTGTCACTTTAAGTAGTCTGGTCATTCTCTTGAAAAGAAAACTTCCTGTGTTTACCCAAGGTTTTTTCACTTCTGTATACTTACTTCTTGAGAAGTATTATTGGCATTCCAGACACCACTTAATTTTAAACATTTTGATCCTTCTATAAGTACTAATTCTAAATAAATAACTGTTAAAAATGAACATAGTTTAGTGTACAATATGAACAATTCACAATTTATTTTTTTTCCTCAACAATGGTCATTATCTGAATTGCTACAGATAACAAATATTCAGAAATTAAAGATACTTTGGTTCCAGTAGTATAACACTTTTATTTTCTACAAGTGTAGGAAAAAAGAGACATTAGAAGGTACTATATTTTACACATTTTATTGAATCCATCTGGGAAATAAGAAGAGTCAAATTTTCATTCTAGACCCTTTCTCTTCTATGTAAACTAATACTGGATAAAGCAAATAATTATAACATGATCATGACTCCTTGATAATTGTTATAAGGTAGCAAGGACAAACTATGACAGAAAGTAAAAGCTCATTCTCACAAAGACACCTAAATCCATCACTGAAATTGTAGCATCAGGTTTTGTAGTAATTTTGCATTCTTTTCCACTGAAAAGACCTTTCAGAGCTTTGGGATGTGACCAACTAATCCACTTAATACTTATTTAATTATCTCAGCATTCTGTTTTATAATCCTCCATGAACTACTTAGGTGTGAACTGATACCTTCTCATCACAGAGCTTAGAATACGACCTGCACAAAATGTAATCAAGGGGAAAATTAAAATAGAACAATGCAAGAAAAATTATATCATCTGTATTCTAGCAGTTTTGTTCATTTACAGGTATTCACAGAACACATATGAATAACATTTTAATATAAACCTCATAATTTCATGCTAAATTCCAATGATATAAAGGCTCTTAAATAATAATTTAAATCTCATACAAAATTATAAATGTAATATATAAGAAATTAAAATGGTAATAATTTAATATATTAATGCAGGATATATCAAGTAGTGAAGCTACCTTTTTTTTTTTTTTTCAAGTGTATAACATCTTCAGCATCTTGACCTATTACAATTACATTTATAAGGTCAACAGCAGATACTGCAAGAGCACATATGAGTGATACTGATGTGATTAATGCTGTTAACTATAATAGGAAGTACACATAATACAGACCCCACAGAGTGGGGTAAATTGGATAGATGTCAAGTGCTTGACCACAGCTTCAATGTAAATCTTGGATTGACATGAAATCATGTACACCAAGTGCTGAACACCCACAGGATCATATGATTGAGAACAGTCATCTCAGCTAAGGAAGATTTCATGATCTTTTGTGGTTTCATCAAAACAAATTGTGTATTGCAATGCAGTTTCTAACACACTAATGTCTGTAAGACTCTCTTATTATTCAGTCCTTAACTGACAAAAAAAAAAAGCAATTATCTCTTACAGAGTTATATTTCCCTTCAACCCATACCACCCTGTCTTCATTAAGAACAATTATGAACACGTAGTTTCATAGATGAGACCACAGTCCCATCTAAGATTTTAGTTAAAAAACCCTAAAACCTAAGATTTTTGCTTTACATTCTTATTCTGACTGTGGAATTGAAATTGTTAACATCACTTCAAAAGCCAAAGTGACTAAATTCGCCTGTGAACTATTGTGAAGTGTTGTTAAAATATAAAAGATGCTGCATAACATTTGCATGGTATGAACCTTATGCCACTTTACCTCTGTTCACTAGTAGTGACTTGATGTTAAACTGGAATATACACCTTCAGGAGCTGTTGTTCCATCTTCACCTCTTGCAGTTTTCTTTCAAGAGCCACAGAACTATTAGATTCACCTGTCTATTTGTTTACATACCTGAGAAACACATCTATAAGTGTTTGATACATATTCTCAACAGTTTATATTATGTAGAATTTGTATTTATTGATCTTTTTTCTCCCAGGCTGATCTTTCTCATGCTTGATAGTAATTATTTGTTACCCAAAGGAAAGATTTGGTGCATGTGCAGATGATCAGAAGCTCAATCTATTTAAACTGGAAATGTACTTTGTTCAGACCCAAAAGGAGTTTGTTCTGGTTTCATTATGTGTACTGTTCCCCTCTCCTTATTTATTTATTTATTTATTTATTTATTTATTTATATTCTGGCTTTGAAATCTTGGTTGGGTAGTCTTTGGAGCTGCTGGCTGGGGTTACTTTCACTCTTCCAATTTTCCCCCCATGCCAACAGGGGGAAGTGAGCTAATGGCTGGGTGTTTCTTAGTTGCTGTCTGGGATTAAACTGTGACAGTCTTTACAGAAGATACAGAAGTAGCTATATTCTACAGATGCCCTTTTAAAATATTTCCCAGATGGTTCTTAGCCCTCCTGAAGTCATTGTCAAACTAAGTGTGCACAGGCATACCATGACACATGGAGATTACTGTATGCAGCCAAAACTCCAGTCATGACCATAAGAGGTATTTGCTCTGGAAAGTGCTTTTACCTGCGAAACCCACATTGATTATATTTCTACACTGCAATAGGTGAAATGAAATGTAACCTTGTTTCACATGACACATTCGAAATCTTTAGAGTGGAACATTCTGATACTGATCATAGAAAGAAAGAAATTTACTACATTATCTTACTTTACAAATCTGTTTTAGTGGTTTTATTTTTGTTTTCCTTTACTCCCAAGATTGTTCTGCTGGCAATATCCAAAGTCTCAGAGTCATTCCTTTCTATATGGACTGCATTGTCCTTTCTGCTTACATTCAAATTGTGCATCATTGCATCCATCCATAAACTGAGTGTTAGAACAACCTGGTGATGTAAATGACACTGAACTTCAAGGCTAAGCTTTTACTGCTGTTTCCTTCATCCTACTGTTGACACCAGTTTTCATTGATAATTACCTCAACCTTGCTTATAAACTGGCATTGTTTTCTACAAATAAATCCCCTATGTTATGTAACTCTTCTGTTCATTGTGCTGATCAAAATCTTGACCATAACCATGAATGTTATCAAACGTCTTACCAAGGCTGTCCTCATTCCAAACATCTTATTATAGAAACATCCTGAGTTCTGAAATTCTGAGCCTGATATAACTTTTTATGTACTTGAGCTTAACTACATGTTCTTTAAAAACCCCCCATCTTTTAAAGAAGAAGTGGATAACAAACAGCACGTAAGCTGATCTTACATACATCTAATTTTTCTCTACCTCATATGGGTTTATAATAGTCATCGATAAGCATTCATATTCAATAAAATTTTTGTCATGCGTTAATGAAATAAGAGAATTAACACGACATTGCAGTGTGAGAGCTGGATTCCATATTTTTCAAAATACAAGTGATTTTCTCTCTTGTCATATGGTATAGAAAGAGTTCATTAAAGTCAGGAATTCAGAAATGAAAGCTTGTCCTCTGAAAACAAGTGTCATGTGTGACATGTCAAGAGAAAGAGTTGTATGAATCTGATTATTGTAAGGACTTGACAAGATCTGCATTAAAATTAAAAAAAAAAAAAAAAAGAATGTGTCACACATACCACTATGTTGATAGAAAACCTGGAATCGCTTGGGTGGGAGAATTGGAAACAGACTGTGTTTGACCCCTGAGATCTGTGCATTGTTTCTGTGCTCATGTTTGAATGTTTCAGTAGTCTTTCTATCTTTTTCTGACAATAAAAGCTTCTTGGTAACTGTATGTGATATGGAACTGTATGTTTACTTGATTAAAATCTCATGTATGAGAAATAAGTCTTGCTTGCTAAGTGATTTCTTTTTTTAAAAAAAATCATATCATACTTGAATTATATATCTTTTAACCTTTTAAATCATATCAATCAAATGATACAGAGGGATAAAATACCTTTCCATTTGGGAAATATTCTTTTATTAAACGTAAATGGATTTAATATCTGCTTTAAAAGTATGATATAATACAAATAAAACAGATCAATTATACTCTTACTCAGGGAAGAGGCAATGCCCAAATTATGATGGCACATGCAATCTTGTTAACAGGCTATCAAGCAACAATACCTGTTATTAGTCTCGTCTTTCTTATCTTTATGAGTGTGTGCCAGTGGTTTATAATTAAGTTTCAGTTTCTAGTATGTAGCAATTCTAGAAATCATGAAGTACAATCCTAAGTTCAATCATCTGATGTGGTTAAGTCTATTATGACCACAGATCACTAAAGAGACTATTCTGCTTTTATTTTCACTCTGGTCAAGTCTGGTTTATGTGGATTAGGTTTTGAAATAAAAAACTATTCAGATTTATCTCCAGTTTTATGTAAATCACTGAAATTTTAGAATGCTGGAGAATGAACGGGTTGGAATTTGCGATGAAATAAATTTTGTCAGAATACATCTATCAATCCACACTGAAAAAGTGGGATCATAACAAATCCAAGGGTTTTTCCCTTTTCTTTTAGTTTTGCTTCTTTCTTTTTTTAGGTAATATTTTCTAGACAAAACAAATGAGATTTATGTACAGACCTTAAATCCTCAACTATCCAATAACTTCAGTTAGAACAGCTAGAATAAAAGTTTGACTACACCTTTTACTAATCTATATAACTTTACAGGAATTTCTTCATGAGCAAATTGAAAGATCTCAGTTTTGTACAGTTATTGAGTAAATTGAAAACTTCAATATTTTTTCCATAGCAGATTTTAATTTTCTGATCAACCTTAATAATTTTAAAATGTTTTCTTTCTGATCCCCTTCTAATTCAGAAAGTTCTGGAATGTTGCAAAGCAGAATGGGTAAAATTTGTTTGGGTATTTCTGGCACAGATGAGCAGCTCATGCGTACATATTGGCCCTGAAATTACTTTTCAAAGAGAAATAGTAAATCCACAGGTCGTTTGACCAAAATACTGTTTAATATAAAATATTTTTTAAAAAAGAAGCAGGTATACATTCACCTCATGTTGCAACAAATTGATATAAGGGGGAACATTTTTCCTGATATCTACCTAGATTTTTTTGTTTAGTATCCTTGTAGCTTGGAACTATTTTTTATATATATACATGTATGTACATACATACATACAAACATATGTGTGTGTGTATGTA
The DNA here is from genome assembly GCA_013397135.1 of Pachyramphus minor. Lineage (NCBI taxonomy): Eukaryota > Metazoa > Chordata > Aves > Passeriformes > Tyrannidae > Pachyramphus > Pachyramphus minor. The sequence continues at coordinate 9,349 of VYXB01002433.1, forward strand.
TATGTGATATTACATATTTTCATTTGCTTGAAAGGAATATAAATAGAAGCTTATCATACAGTAACATTTTCAGCTCAGACACATAAATCCTACAGATTAATTTCTGGCTTTTGTGTAAAAAGCAAGACTTGCACTCTAGCTCAAGCTACACTTGGGCGCAAAATAAAACATTTAAGTTTTATCCTTTGCAGTCAGCAGNTGTGAGTGGAAGCTACACTTGGGCACAGAATGGAACACTAAGTTTTATCCTTTGCAGTCAGCAGGGAGAATTCCAAGGATGTTTTTTTCTGGACACTACCTTATTCAGTTATGCTGAGAATATAAAATCACCCTGACTCTGGGGGCAAAGAAAAAGTAAAATTCTCCCTTCACCTTGCTGATCAGGCACCTCAACACAAACTTCCTTTGCTGACAGTAGTGTGCAGTAACTGTGGCTTCTCAGCAGCCTCCAGCATGTAACAGTAGACTTCTCTGCTCCACACTCAATCTTCTCATTGTACATCTGTGCCCCCCTGAGTTAGGAATGACCAGGTTAACAGATAGTGCAGTATGTCAGCCCTTCTACAAGAAAAAAAGGCTTATGCATTATTTAGGAGCAGCCTAGTTCTTAACATTTTTTTCCTTTTTTTTTTGGTCACCCAAAGAGGAAGCATTTGAGACTTTAATTAACTTGGTTTGTTCTCGATTATTTTTTTTAATTCTTCTAATTGAAGCTTAGAATTTCAGTGTATAAGGTTTTTTGTTGTTTTTGTTAATATCTTTATTCTAATGCAGTAGAGACCAATACTGCAATGAAAAATGCAGCTTTATGAAAGCTTCAGTGAATTACAGAAAAAGAATCATGAAAAAAAAAATCAGGGTACCTATGACACTTCAGCAGAAAAAGGGCACCCCCCATCCACAGAGATATTTAATTAGAAAAAAATGTTAAAATTAGAATTCTCAATTGTATCTGTTCTTGGCACTGGATTATTTGAGCTGTAGTTCTCTGACAAGCTTTAGAGATTTTCAGTAAAGTTTGGCAGAAGTATCAAAATGCTACGTTGCCAATCCATTATAGCACTGTTATACACAGGTACTTGTGTACTTGCCTCTGTTGCTTGTCACTTATTCCATATGTATAATTTATTCTAGATGTCCATTCAATGAAATGTTAATGTGCAGCAAGTGTAAACACCAACAGAGTGTAGTAGCTGTGAGCATCCTATTGCCCTAAATTAAGATTAGGATTTAAGAATTACTGTAACTCAGACATAAAGAAAAGACAATAATGTGACAAGACAAGCCTCTCTTAGAAGTAATGCATTTCTTACCAGCTTGGTTCCTGTATTCTTTTTAAAAATGCATATAACAATTCATCCTCTGATTTTAATTTTTTCCAGGTTGACATTTCAAAAGACTGAATAAAGAAGCAAATTGCAGAGAAGAAAATGATGGCTTTTCTTAGTACTGAGAAATAACTCTTTGCATTCTGGGAACAGGAAATAATGTCTGCTATATTTCTGAGTAAAAATACATGAACAGTGTACTAAGGCTAATAGTCAGTTCAGAAGAGAGATGCTGTATGCCACCTGAAAACAGTAGCTTGATGTTTTTGTTTTGAAATTTAATAGAAAGCCTCACATTTCCCTGTATTTGATTTGGATCAGGCAACAGGAGGTAGATTCCTCAAGACACTTGACATACACAGGTATAAAGAAAGTCCCATGGTATAAACTGTTAATTTGTTTAGATTATTGGACAATAGATCTCTTCATCTGTGTCCTAAAGTAAGGGAGGAAGTACCTCTGAGACAGGGTACTTAAAAAAGCACTCACTGCTATGGACTCACAATTTCTGGCTCCCATTTCTAACTCAAAACAGGGAGTCCTCTTCCCTTCACATAAACCCTAAATTCAAATGAAAAATCAGGTACTTCTCGCCCAAAGCCATGTGCCTGAGACAGGAGAAAAGAACTGCATTCAAACTTTTTTTGTTAATTTTAGAGAGCTTATCCAGCTAAAACAAGGAAGGAATCCAACACTAATTATGTGACATTGTGAGTTCAGCCTGCAATGAAATGTTTTCTATCAAAATAAATTAATTTATGAATACAAAACAGCTCGAGTGGAAAAAATTCAGCTCCTTACCTCAGAAAACTCCCTAATAAAATGCTGCAGTATAAAAAGTCCAAATTCCATTTGAAATAGGCACTTCAAACATTACATGATCAGTATTATTGTTAAATTATCAAAGAGAATACAGCTTCAAAACATTTTTATGAGCAAAATTATTATGTGAATCTAAGGAAAAATAAAGAAATAAGTTGCCAAATAAGAATAAAACATTTTAAGTACTGATAAATAAAAGCAAAGGGGCATGTCTGAAGCAGCATTTTTAAGTTTCCTGTAAAAAATAAAAATAGAAATCTGTAATATTACAATAATATATTTAGTTTTAATCACTTGGTAAATAACTGAAACATTTGTGTGAAATTTATAGCATCACTTGAGCATAATTTTTTCAAAACTAGAACAGATTAGATATCCAACTGGGATAATTTAATGAAGAAATGGTCTTTTCAGTGTTGCTTTAATAACATTTAAAAAATTATTTTCTCTGGAAGCAATTTTTTTTCAAAACTTATTTCTCTGCCTTAAGATATCACTTACTGTTACTTTGGGATTTTCCTGGTCATAGTTCCATATGGCATGTTATTCTGGTACAAATTGCAATACATATTTAACAAGAACTATTTTCCTATGAATGACAGGAGGGTGGTGGAGGGAGGTGGCTTGGCTGCTGAACACCAAATACTATTTTGTCCACATTTTGCTATCAAGCTTTTAATTTTGTGTTCATCTCCAAAGATAATTTCTAAGGATGTATCTGCATATGCATCTGCATTTGCCCGCATCTCTGAGTTTCCTTAAAGAAAGAATTTACAGGAGCAGAAAAGATGATATCACAGGTAGAAGCAAGAATAAACAAGACAATACATAATCTGAAGGACTCCCCGGAGTGGTAACGTTCTTGGAGTTTGACTACAAGTTACCAGGCCAATACTAGGACAATACATTGAGAGCAGCTGAACAGTAACAAAACCAGTCAGGTTAGCTGATCACAGAGGAAGGAAATTTTTGGTGGGAAAGGAAATGCTGGCTTATTCCTTCCCTTCAGCCTCTTTCTACTGTACAGACAAAGCTGTGAATATACAATCATTAGAAAGCTTCACCAATTCATAGTAGTTTTTGGGATGTTGTGGATAGAGAGTTTTAAACAGTGTTATCTTTGCTCTGCAAATGGGAGGCAGAGATTTGCTCAGTGTTATATAATGAATGTTCTATTGAATCAGGAAATGAACGCTGGTCTCCTGAGGGCAAGTCCAGTGCCTGACCTACAAGTATTTTTCTTTTTTTCAGAGAACATTTTCTTTCTTTTCTTCTACCTTGTTCAGAGCCTCATGACAAATTATTACACCTCCTGTGTCAGGTCAGTCAGGAAATCTGAGAATCTGAATGTCAGATTTATAGATGTATTGTGGATTTTTGCATACATATTCCTAATTCTTGTAAAAACAAGTGGAAGAAAATAAAAATTTGCAACATGTGAAACAATTTGCATTATCCGAATCTTCAACCAGATGACAAAGAATTTCTGTTCCATTAGCCGGACTTCTTCTATGAGTGATGCAGTGAAACAAAATCCCTGGTCTGTGTAATTGTTAAGTGTGAAGAGAAAAGGTTTCAGTGACATTTGATGAAGGCCATGGATTTTCGTCAGTTTTACAAACTGAATGATAAGAACTAATTGTCAGACCAACTGCTCCACTTTATTTGCCTTCCCTCTGTAATGTCTTATGAATGAAAACTATTGCACCCTTCACTATTCCTTTGTGCAGATATTTCTAACTGGCAGACAAATGGGAAGAGGTATGTACAACTAGTGGTGACATCCCCCCACTTATATTTTTGTGTGGCTTTGTTTATTTGGTTTTCTATATTGTTCCTGCTCTAAAATAGACCGTTGGTGCCAGGACAAATATTATTTCAGGAGTCTCCTATCGATTTTTGTTCTCCTCTTTATTCATACACTTCTTAAGTTTTCCTCCTCAGTGGCCTTTCCCCATCTCTTCTGACAGGGCTACGATTGTTATTTTAAGGTTCTGTGTCTTCGCTAGATTCCTCTCTACAACTCACTACTGCTCTACTACCACCTGATTTCATTTCCGTTTCTTTTCATCCCAGCTTTTAATTCAGTCTCAGTTCCACCTCACACTATTGCCTCTCACAGTGGTCCCTTGTCCTCATCTTATGCCCTCCCGAGATGTGAGGAAGGGCAAGAACAAGTCTACTACAAGTCTACTTGTGATAGAGGGTGAATATACCTTTTTTTTTTTTCGTAGCAGCATTGCATTATGAATAACCACTCTGATTGGCTTGAGGTGCCAGGACAGCTTGGGCAAGCTCAGTCAAAGTCTGCGAGAACTTTTAGCTTTTTGAAAGTTCAGATTAATTGAAGAAAAAAAAGTAAATGTGCAGATTAGTAACTTGAAAATTGAATTTGCTGATATGAACTTTATAAACATAAGGACAAAGGAAAATTTCATCAGCATGTTTTCCTATATGCGGAAAAAAGTGATCTCTGTCTCCTTAGAAATGTCTAAGGTGTTGTGAGAGAAATTCAGACTGGTGTATTACAAAGAAACAAAAATTGCTTGACTAATATGCATAAGTGGCTCTGGTATTGTTCCTACAGTAACTTCTTTCAGAAAATATCAGCATCCATGAATATTTTCTCCATCACACTAGAGTCTGAAAAGGACTGATTACTTACAAAATCTGTATTAGTTAACGATCAGCTTAGAACAAAATAATGTGTCACCCTCTCAGATATTAATTCTGTGGCTCATGTAAAAGCAAGTTTTTGGAAAGTTGTTAGAATGAGACCGTTACTGATTCCATACATGTTTATTATTAAAATTTTTAGGAAAGGTGAAAGCTAATGTCTCAATAGCAATATCTAAACCATCTCCTCACTCAAATTTTTTAAAAAATGTACTTATTCTGTAGACTCATGAATCTTAGGTTCAACAGGAAAGGACATTGTTCAGTTTCATTTTGAAATACAGAAGTAAATAAACCAGCATGAGTTTTCATGTATGCATGTGCAGTATGGAAAAAGAGTTTTCCAGCTAATCATGCAAATTATCTTAGTGGTTATATTGCCACTGGAGGAAGATAGGATCCAAATAAAAGTTTCACATTATATTAAAATAAATTTACTTCAGGCTAGTTGTCAGTGTTTCTAGATTTATAATTCAGTAGGTAATATGCTCAAAATGAAATTAAGAATTCTTGCTTGAGGACATCAATACAAAGGAGTAGAAAGATAAAGATGCCTAGGACAACCATCTCCATGTATTTGTGATCACATTTTCTTGAATAACAAGATATTTTCTGGCCCACATTCAAAAAACCCCAAATGTTGGGATTTTTTTCCTTTCAAATATCAGTGCTTGAGAAGCACTATGAAAGTTGGTTTAAGTGACAGAATAAGAGATTATGTCAATTCAGTCACTGTATAAAAGCAACTTTAAATACTGTGATTGTGCCATTTCAATAGAATGAGATTCTTTTAAAGATCAGACTTTGTCTACTGGAATTCTAGGAATGGTTGGTGGTATGTGCAACTGCACAGGGACCTGTCAGTTCACACTGAATACACATTTGAGATAAAATAGAGATTGTAGAAAAGGTCAAAACTCTTCTGCAAAATTCAAGGTATGTCTTCATAGGTGGGCTGTTTCTTTTTAATCTATGTCTCAATTCATAGAATCATAGAATATATTGAGTTGGAAGGGACCAATCAGGATCATTGATGATCCTGTGTAAGACACCCCAAGAATCATATCATGTACCTGAGAGCATTCTTGTCCACAAAAGTTTTATTCAAGACATTTTTACAGGTACTTCATTGTGTATAACATTAGTGAAGTAGAAAAAAAAGAAAAAAATCACCTCTTTTCCAAATGCCAGTAAGAAAAAAAAATAAGACCTTTTACTTGTGATAGATCTGGGACTTTATTACCTTCTCACTGATGCTCCAGATGGAGTGGATGTCCAATCAAATGGACAGCATTATAGATGCTGTTTTCTTAGGGCAGAGAGTTTTTCCACTGGTATTTAATGGGACTTCCTTGGTTCATGAAAAATGACCAGGCTGCCTGATCTAAACTATCCAGAGTTTGCTCATTACCTACCTGTTATTTCAGCCTTCTCACAGGCCTTACTTCTCCTGGTTCTAGGAACATGTTAGCAGGAGCATGGCAAGGAACCTGTCTTGGCAATCCTGGCACACCAAAGGGAGGTAAGTAATATTGTTTCCTGAACATCAGGGAATTCAAGTTATGTCAAAAGCTTGGCCCATTATGTAAGTCTCCTAGAGCAGGTATAGATAGCTAGCTAGCTTGATTTTCCTAGCCTGATCAGAAGACAACTTCCCTGAGTAGTTTGTGAAGATCAAGTTATCCTTGCTGTGCTCTTACTGACAGGGTGGAGAATCTTCATCTTCCAAAATGATCCCCTTGAAAAAGACAAAGAGACTGAACTGATGTCCTTGCTCTAAGAAATTACTCGGGGTTTGGTTTACTACTGATCACCACTGGCATTTCTATGAATTGAAGTATGAGCCCAATCTGTCTACATTTATGAGCAGCTCGGTCCAACTAAGTATCCAAACAGACTCTTTGTGATCCGTACCTAGTTTAGCCCTAGATGATTTTTCTCATTTCCTAATTTTTACTGTGCCATTTTAGACCATGCATAATTCTGCCTCATCTTTTAATTTTGCAGTCAATGTACCACTTTACAGCCTGTAAACTGTATGAGCAACTGGACTAAATGACCTTTGTAGATCCCGTCAGACAGTTCTGTTCTGTTCTATTCTGTTCTATTCTATTCTTTAAATATATTCCATGGCTTAGTGCTCTATGTATGCACTGAGCCATAGCTAAATATTCCCTTAGCTATATATTCACCACACAGACCTCATAAAATCAGCCCTTTCAACTGAAAATAAAGTTTCCACACCAGTTAGTGGATGGCTACATTTGTTACATCCATACAGATGCTGTTAGCCTGGAGGAATCAAGATGGAGACCTTTAACTTTAAAATTGTCACCCTTATCACCTGATGTAAATGAGTAATTGTTCTAGCCTGAGCTTCAAGTTATCATTACTAGAATCACCTCTTAGGTATAATCATATTCACAATGCCTGTATATTGCATAAGTGCTTCACTAATTTCACACTCCAGTACCTTGGCAGTGTGAAATACTTAGGAACCAGGTAATCTGTTACATTCATAGTGATTGTGCTGACTTTTGCCAATCAATTAATAACAAGATAATGCACTTTTGGCTTGTTATAAAATCATTCTCAAGTTAAAATTTAACTCTGGCACTGCATCCTTGGAAAGTTGTATTCTTGTATGTGTTTCTGCTCTGTAACTGCTCTAGCACATTTTGATGGAAATATTTAAGCAGTTTTATGTAGTACTTAATAAAATAAGATTTTTATTATTTATTCTTTTTCAAAATAATATTCCTTACTTGGGAAGCCTCTAGAAATTTGAATGAACTTCCGTTGGCTCATTACTGGTACTGCTAAAATATAGCAGCATTTAGGCTCCAAAGCCAACTCAGTTTTGTGCTAAACTTGTTTTTCAAAATATTCTTATTTTTCAAGATTTCTTTGCTTTGGATTTTATATTGCTATTTTTTTTTCATAATCAAAGGAGAGCAGTGGGACAACCAGCACTGAAATAAGCAGCTATTTCTTCAATTACTTTTTTTGTCTGCTACATAGAGGAGTCCTGAATCAGTCAGAATTATGGAATGCTGTTTCTCCTTGACATTGCTGTTTGAGAGCTTTAGTCAGTATCATGCTGAAGTCAGTGGAAACTGATATGGTCAACACCCAGTAAAGTAAAATTTTATGGTTATAATATCTCAGTTTTGATTCACAGGATTATGTATTTGATTCCTCAGAATGGGCTGGGAATGCTGTCAAACAATTTTGTATTTTAGTGTAGACTAGAAGACCTGAAGTCTTAGAGGAGTTCAAGATAGGTTACTGTGTCTCCTGTTCCTACAGGTTACTGCATAAACAGCCAGGTGAAACTAAAGCATTTCAAAGCATTATCTTTTAGGCATAAAAAAGAAGAACACATATTCTTTATTCCTCAAAATACAGAAATATCTAGTATTCTCTAGAAATCAAGTCAATCATTCAGAATATAATATTTCTTGTAACAAATTTCCCTTTCTTTGGAACAGAACACAAGCTGAATGAACACCAGCTAAACTGAGAAGGAAATTCTGACTTTACACATTACAATCTTACTTTCTGTTGCCCAAAGAAGTCATCTGTGCTACTTCTTTTACTACTGGCTACAGGTTATTCCATATATTTTTGGTGGTGGGTGTTTTTTCCCCATTTTTGGTCAATAAGATGATAAAAAGGCTAGGGAAATAACTAATTTGGATTTCAGTATTTAAAGTTGTTTCTATACAGTGACTGAATTGACATTGACCATAAATCTCATAAATGCTATTGAATTAAAGAGGATCCATGAAGGACAGCACATAGCAAAAGCAAAATCTGTGGGAATAATGTATCAGTGCTGACATGTGGAAGTCAATTAGTGTGGGAAATGATTGCAGTCAAACAAGCTCACAGCTAATCATTTAACTACATCTTCTGTTAGATTTAGTGTATAATTTTAGAGGAGAAAAAAAGAAGATTCACTGTCTTGTAAATGGATTCTGGTTATCATGTTTTTCCACAGCCATATTTCTGTTCTGAATATAAGTACAGACAGCTTATGGTCAAATGAATCCTTTACCTTCTTTTGTAATTCTTAAGCAGATTAAACTCCTTGGGAATAGTCAGGAAAGGTGACTTCTTCCTACCAAAGTTGTTGCTATGTTCTCTATGCTAAAAGAAGTAAGAAACTGATGGGTCAGAAAATTTAAAGCAGTATCTTAAGTTTAGTTGTAAGATTATTTCCTGATGCTTCAATAATTTTCCAATGTTTTTATGTACTTGTTTTTCAATATCAGTGTCCTTCTTTAATTGAGGAGTACAGAGATAGACTTCATATTCCAAGAAGGATAGTCTGAATGCTGCGCAGGCCACGGTTGTATTAGGTTTTTCCGGATGTAGTATCCCCAAGGTTTAGACTTTTAATCCTCAGGATAGAGTCCCCATTTCCTGAGTGTTCTTTACACTGCTGTCCCTAGATACATAATTTTTGTTGCCAATAATAAAATATTGTTTTATCCCAAATACCAGAGGGACTACAACAAAGCAATCTTCGCTTTTCTTCATTTACCCCTCCTCCAGTTGCTGTGTTATCCACTGTACTTTTTTAGCAATAATGTTGTTTTACTGAGGCTGAAATTAAGGCCAAAAATAAGCCCTCTGGCATGTTTTTTGAAGAACACACACTCATTGATGGTTCTTTAAAAACAGTATATTAGAACCTACATGTTAGAAGCCTTTATTCAGTTTAATATGTGTAATGTTGGTGTTTGCAATTTCTTCTTTTTTAATCAGCATGTGCATTATGAAACTAAATGACCTATAGAAGTAAAATAAGATCATCAGCATCATCCTCATCCAAGTCCAATGATAGCTTTTCCTGATCAGCTTACATGCAAGTTTGAAAGTATGTCTTTCCTGTAAGCCCATGCTGATTGCCATTAATTATATTATACTCTTTTAATAGGTTATTCATCAAATCCCATACCTCTTGTTCCATAATTTGTCTGGGATCAATGTCAGGATGACAGGCCTATAATTAGATGTCCCATTTATACTTTTAAAATATTGGCATAACATTAGCTTCATTCCAACCCTTTGGAAATGCTCCAGTGCTCCAAGACTTATTGAAAATCATCACTGATGATCAAGTGATCTGCTCAGCTGACTCTTTACAGCACTTGAAGTCAAAATTATATGGACCTGCTGATTTAACATCTATCATAGTGTTATTTAGCAACCTTGTTATTTCCCATTAATATGGAAAGCCTTTTACATTTTAAATCTCATCCAACTATAACGTCTAGCTTTTTCACAAAACTACAATGTTATTCCCTCATTCCCAATGCTTTAATTCAAACTACTTCTCTTTTTTAGGATTTTCCCCTTCCATCACTTTTTTCCTACTTGTCTTTTTAATTCCTCCTTTTAATTTCTGGTTTGTCTGAATTTCTATACATGTTGGGTTTTTTTTGTGTTTTTTACAGTCACAGAAATATGCTCAGTTTATATACATATACTGGCTGTAGTCTTCTAAACTTTGGGGAATTTGAAATTTTGGGAAATTTGAAAATAATTCCATGGCTCTGTCAGGTAAACTGTGCTTATATGTGTGTTTGAAAAGGCAGATTATCTCCATACAAGGAATGCACAGGATTCCTGAAATTTGGTTCTGTTTAATACCTCAAATCTAGTAAGTAAAATGGATTGGATTCTGCTTTCTACAAGGTATAACTTGATGTCTTTATTATCAAAATTAAATAAAAACCTCAAAATTTGAAATGTGAGTAATCAGAAAGCACTTTGAATGTTCCCATGGCAGACAACACCAGACAAGACTATTGAGCATTAATAAGCAAGAGACTATTGAGTAGAAAGAGGGAAATTTTATTACTACAGTCCATTACATAAGTGAGGTCGTTACCTGAATACTGACTGTGAAGCTCTTTAGAACAATGATGACAAATTGAAACAGCTTCAGAAAACACAGATAAAAGTATTCATAGTTTGACAGCATACCTTAACAGAGACATGCTTTTTGGTTTATCTGATAGAAGTTTAGTAGGTGACTTCATCATAAATGAAACAAACTGAAACTTGAAACGTAATTGTTTAGTGATTTAATGAGCCATTGGGATAACTTAATCAAAGGCCATGACACACTCTGCCTTATATATCACTCAAAGAGAACCATTTTTTAGAAAGAGATAATAGTTGAAAGTAATGAAGGCATTATAAGAATGAACTGAAATTATATGCTTTATGCTATGCAAGATAGTAGATTAGTTGATCATGCTACCTTCTTCATGCTTTAAAATCTGAGAGTCTAGTGAAGAATTAATACATGAATTGCACAGCTAGAGAAGAGTATTCAACTCTTAATAGAGCAGTGGTAATAAAAGTTTTACTTTCTTAGAAATTACTGCCCATTGGACCATTGCTGCCAATGAGAGTATTATTGTTGAATTCAGTGAAGAAGTATCAAGGCTCCTATGAAGCCACTCACTTGGGAAAAAAAAGAAAGATTACAAAAGCAGAAGCTAGAGTAATGAGGGATGCTGGGTGGAATAAAACATAAACTGAGTCAAAGGTAAAGTTAAAGAAGATTGTCAGATGTATTGTTTTCAGTTTATTAAAACTAGGTACTGCACTTTACCAGTTCTCTGACACTGCATATTTGTTTAAGTTTATGCTGTTCGTAGTCTATACAGCTTAATGAGAAATATTGCCTAAGTTGGATATTGGATGTTCATGCTGACAAGAAAATGTCACAATCAATACCAAGGAGCTGAGCTTGAAGGGTTCACCTCCAAAGAGCATGTTAACTTCTGGAGCTTTGCCACATTTACAGTAAGCCAAGATCTTAAATTCCCACAGTGAGAGATTTAACTCTATAAACATTCAGGCTGTTTTTCATAAAGAAGAGTAGAATTTTTTTTTTTTAATATTTTCCATTCACTTCTGACATAAAAAAATTGCTGCTACTCATGTCCATTTACTGCAGAATCTGAACATAGTTGTGCCAGGCAGTGGTAGATTTACTGTTTTAAGAACAATTAGCAAAAGTTTTCAGGGTGGAAAATAAATTTACACCCATGTTTTTTCTGATGCAAAAGTAAAATGAGCCCAGAGTGCTGATTCAGTAAAACTGTGACCAATGTCCTCTCTGTCCCAGAAAAGAGTCATATCAAAGGAAAGCGACGAACTCAGTGAAAGAAGAATGTGAGAGTAATAATTTGTTCTAAGATTTTAGGACAGGACGTGCATTGGGTCCAGTTGAGATTAAGGTGTTCCTTACAACATCCCACAAAATGCTGCTCTTTGTATTAATAGCTAGAAATGTGTTGATAACACACCAGCACTTGGGCTAATGCTGAGCAGTGCTGACAGAGTGTCAGGGCTGTCTTTTCAACATGCTCCTCTTCACCAGTAGTCTAGGCAAGAAGTTGGGAGGTGACACAGTCAGAACCATTGACTAACTAACCAAAGTGATATTCCATATGATGTGCCATTTCTCTGTAGCAGAAGGTGTGGTCCAATTGGGGTCATTAGGAAATTTTGTATGTATGAGTTTTACCATGATAGCAGAGGCCTTGGCTCTACCCTTGAGCTTTTTCTATGTGGTAAACTATATGTGTGTTTGTTCTCTTGTGGAGTTCTTTTTTTTTTTTATGGAAGGGGGATGTTGTATCTCTTAATGTATATGTGAATACATGAAACATTTAAATTAAAAAACAAAAACGAAAATTGAAATTTTAGGTTTTTAAGGGAACTTCCCAGTCTGACCTTACATGAGACTCTGTCAGTCCCACTCCCAACACCAGAGACTTTCACTGCTGGGACTGGAGCCCCTTCACAGCCAGACCAGGTTTCCTTACCGGTTTGACCCCAGGTTTCCCACAGCAGAGTTTCTGATGTCAGGTTCCATAAAGCAATTTATTCCTGGGGCAGTAACACAGAAACAGCTCGAGCTGGTGTCTCTGAGGAGGGGCCCACAGCAAAGGAACCCCTGGGCTTTAATATCCTCAACACTCTCTCTGCACGCAAGTCTTGCTCTTCCAACTGAGTCTTCGGCTTCTGAGGTCCTCTCTGTGTCCATCCCTCCTGCTGGCGTCATCAGAAGATCAGCAATTCCCAGCTCCTGCTGTGTCTCCCAGTATGCATTCACCTTGGTAGTGTCACCTGTCTTTGTTCCCTTTGTTATCCCAAAAGTTCACAGCCTCTTGTCTTGGGCTCCCACCCAGAGATCAACCTGCATCTCAATCTGCATCTCAACCTGCACCTTGAGAGTGCAGCTACCTGGACCAGACGTATTCCTCAACAAAATGTGCACAAGACTTCTCGCAATTGAGAACAACTAGACTGCGTGACAGCAATTCCTGGAAAACATCACAACTGTAGCAAAAGTGGGGCTGCCAATCACTTGGAATCAGTTAACTGTTTGAAAAACAAAATTTACTACTAGTGTGATTTTTTTTTTATGCCATCTCAGGTTACATGATACATCCAAATGAAAAGAAACACATGTTATTTACTCAAACTTCCTTTGACAAAGACATATGAGAGGTGGCTCAGAGATAGGGCTATGATTCTTCAGGGAAATCTTAATTGTGGGATGACTCTATAATCAACCAGAAACATTTTAGACATATAGACTGTTATTGGTTGGAACTATCAGGAATACCTAGAAGTTCAATGACAGTTTGGTTTGCTAAAATGTCAGGAGTAACACAGAAGGATGGCCAGAGGAAAATTTTTTGATTGAAAAGACATTTTTGGCTTTTCAGACTTTGCCTCCAATAGTAGAAACAATTATATTTTAATTAATTTGCGTATCTTGTATTGAGTCCTGTGAGAAAAAAATAGGAAAAGAAGGCAGATCTTATTGTTTATTTTGCATCAGTTACTAGACTTTACATTAGCTAATATGTATTTTTTTTTCTTTTTTTTTTTCCCTCTTGGATTCCTTAGCTCCATATGCCTCCCATGTATGCTATTATTGCAACTTTGTTGAAAACCTTTCTTAGAAATGTACAGAGAATGTCTTCCAGCCTGGTAACCATCTGTCTTATGTAAACCAACCTCTGCTGGATTTTGAAGTTTTATCCCAAGGAGCTTGGCTGCAGCTCTTGACATCCTGGGGGAGGCAAGGGGAGAATTATTTGCTTTCTCATATTTAAAAATGAGTTTGTTTGTAATACTTTTCTCAAATGCACACTGTAATATATAATTTTCATGTTCTTGATATTATTTATTTCCCATGGCTTAATTGTACTACTAATCATCTGGTTGATTTATTTACCATATGAGTCAAGAACTAATATAATTCATCATTCAATAGCATAGACATTGAAGTATGAAGTACAGTCATCTGCTATCACTTGCCAACTAAGAATTTTTAAAAATTTTTTACGTATGAAAAGGCTATTAGTTTGTTTACACTTAAAAAGAGAGGATAGTTAGTGAGATAAGACAATGTTTCTGTTCTTTCAACATTATTCACTAAATTATCTTTTAATATATTTTTAATATTCTCCCTACAGAAGGAGTGAAAAGAATGATGTTCCAAATTCCTCTGTATTTTGTACAGAGGAATTTCATTATTTGAATATCAAAAGTTTCTTTTAGAAGTTTGTATTGCAGCTTGCTAACAAGTGTTGAAGGTAAAATACGTAAGATAAATGAAGGTAGAATATACAAGATAAATGAAGCAATACTTCTTAATGGTATCAGCGAAAGAAGAAGAAATATGTTCACCTGTGCTCCATATCAAGGTAATAAATCATTTAGCTTTCATAGTAGAATCTTTTGCCATTTTATACAGTAACACATAAGAAATATATCTTGCACAGATTTAAAAGACACAATTCTTTGAGTTTTGTGCTTTCATACTGCCCAGTTCCCTGAACTGATGCTCCTACCATTGAAACAGAATCAGCTGCTAGGGAGAATGGCTGAGTAAATACCACAATTCTTTAAAATAATATCTGCTTTAGAAACAATATTTAACCTTGTTATGTATCACATGATGTTTTCCCAGACACTGTTGTTCAAAGGAGCTTATTACCTATTCTGTTCATTGACAAAGGCATCACATTCAAAGTTATATCAAATGCACAAACTTTCTCATCTCTCTGGAAAACAACAAGCATTACAGTATGTGCTCATTCTTTGGTAATTTCATCAATGAAGACAGTTTCAAGAAAGATTTTTTTCCTTTTTTTTTTCTCCTTGGTCTGTTTAGTATCAAGTAATTTTTGTTTGAAATATTTTACTATTATGAAGCATTTAAAAGCCTATGTCATATTAAACAATTAAAAAATTATCTTCTTTCAGAAGAGAAATCAGAAGAGAAACTCATATTTAATCTTTTTTTTTGCGGAAGAATTATAAAACAAAAGGAAAAAAAAAAGTACTTGCAACTGAAGCAACTGAGTATAAACCAGTGAAAGTTACTTCCATGTCCACACAAAATCTCTTTTAAATGCAGCTATATGAAATAACTAACACACAGATTTTTTACTCACATACTCTTCATTGTGATTTTTTAATTTTGTCAATGACATCTTTGACAGTAGCTTTCCTTTCATCCTTTGAACGTGATTCTCTACTCCATTTGATGCATTCATGAGAAGAACAGCACTGGAGTCTGAACATGAAATTATCTCCGACCTTGAAGACACACACCTGAATAGGGTGGTAGCATCCAGGAAGGTTTCACTTGATTTATACAAGTGACTTCCTATCTTCATATCCCAGAAAATTATCCATATGTGTGATTTCATACTGTCCAATGTTACCCAAACATTTATGTAACAACATTTTCAGATGCTTTATTCAGAATTTTCGTTATCCAAGAAAGAGAAAGCAGACTTCTATGACTGGTATATTCTTTAGAGGGAAAATTTTAGGGTATTTGTAAAATTTCAAATAGTATTGTCCTTGCTGCAACTAAATCTGTGGTATAGACGTCAGCCTTTTTTCTCTCTGACTCAGAAAAACCCCACAGATTTTGATGCCTCAGAAAGCAATCTCCTGTTTGTTCTCAAAGTACCTAAAAAACTGGTAGTTCCGAAGTAGATACATGTTTCTGATGGATAGCTGTATTCTCTTTTTCTGAAACTAAAGTAAGAGGCTCCTAAACTTTTTATTACAATCATATAGAGGCTCTGGATGACTGGAAAACTAAACAATAGCATCACTGCTGTGAATTCTGTAGGGCATTCTTCATATATAAGTTGTTTTACAAGAATATGATCTTAAATCATATTCATATGTTTTGTAGTAAGGCATGGTGCATTCACATCCATATAGATTGTATTGAAATTATCTCAAAAAAGTTATTGTTTGCTAGAGACAACAACAGGAGTACGAATTACTGAAGAAAAGCAGAAGTGTAAGTGACAGTTTTGAAAATTTCTTTAGTATTCAGATAAATATTGTTTGTGTATCTGTGCTCCTGTGAAATCTGGCAGAACATCCTTCTTTTTTACAAACTTCTATCTTTAAACAATTACTCCAAACATGTTGAACACTCTATTATTAGAAAAGCACTTATATTAAGTGGATGATTCTCTTATGTCCATTGTGATATGTAAAGACAGACTTTCATTCTTTAGTTGTAGGTCAGATATTTTGAATTATATTTCTGGTTTGGGGTTTTTTTTAACATTGAATTTTCCATATTTTTTGTATTGTTATAAGAGAAGTGAAAGATGTGATGCATGCTCCTGGCTAACACAATAAAAGCAATTTACATAATTTTGTTGTGTTTTTATATCTTTCTAAAGAAAAAAATAAGGAAATACTCTCAGGATAATAATTTTAGTTTTACTGATAACATTTTGTACAATCTTTTCTACAGAAAACTTGACTGCTGCTCTTGCTGCTGCCAGTTTTGCTGATGCTTTACCGCAAAGCTCTAAAATTGCAGTATGAAAAAACCTGTAGAAGGCCGCACAAGCTTCAGCAAAATGCTTTGTATTGTCTATAACTGTTTTGAGTTGACATAACAAAGTTTTAGTAGGACAATGTGCTGAAGGAGTTGCCTCTGTGAGAGGAAGTTGGGGCTGCCCAATGTTGGATACAGCCAGCTCCAAAATGGCCCCAAAACTGGATCCAGCTGAACCCATCAGTCAAGTGATAATATTTAAGAACGGGTAAAAAAATGCTCTGTAGTAGTGGTGAGAGAGGAATGAGAGAGAAGTGAGAGAAACAGCCCTGCAGACNTTTTAGTAGGACAATGTGCTGAAGGAGTTGCCTCTGTGAGAGGAAGTTGGGGCTGCCCGATGTTGGATACAGCCAGCTCCAGCCAGCTCCAAAATGGTCCCAAAACTGGATCCAGCTGAACCCATCAGTCAAGTGATAATATTTAAGAACGGGTAAAAAAATGCTCTGTAGTAGTGGTGAGAGAGGAATGAGAGAGAAGTGAGAGAAACAGCCCTGCAGACATAAACATTAATGAAGAAGAAGGGAGAGGACCAATTTGAGGCCCTGGAGCAGAGATTCTCCTGAAACCTATGGAGAAGACCATAGTGACACAGGCCCAAGGAGGACCTCAGCATCAGGTTTTCTGTCAGGAGCTGTAGCTATGTAGGGAACTCAAACCATTCCTGAACTGTACACCAGGGAAAGAACCTTGCTGGAGCAAGTTGTTAATGAACAAATGCAGTGCGTGTGAAGGATCCAGAATTTAATGAAGGACTCCATCCCATGGGTGGGGACCCCACACTAGGAAAGGAGAAGAATGTGGTGAGGAAGGAGTGGCAGAATCAAAGCATTATAAACTGACTAGAACACCTATTGCCTGCCTATCTGCACTATGCCAGGGGAGGAGTTAGAAGAGTTAGGAATGAATTTGAGTTTGAGCAGAAGATCGGGCTTGGAGTAGATGTTTTTGGTTTTGTCTTTGTTTCTCACTATCCTATTGTGTTTTTTATTGACAGTAAATTAAATTTATTTCCCCAAGAAAATCTGCTTTGCCTTTGACAGTAACTTGTTGTCGTGGGTTTTACCAGGGACCAATTTTTTTACTCGAACTCTCCCCTGCACACAGTTACTATAAGTTGAGA
>VYXB01002435.1:0-15023 GCA_013397135.1 Pachyramphus minor
GACCACCGCCTCCCTAAGATCTTTAGGGTGCTTTACGGTGAACTCACCGCTGGCTGTCGCAAGAGAGGAACCCCGAAAAGGAGATACAAGGACTCCCTGAAATAATATCTCAGCCTTGGCCATATTGACCATCATCACTGGTCTGCTCTGGCCTCCAATCGGGAGGCCTGGAGACAAACCATCTATAATGCTGCTGCCTCCTTCGAGAACTCACCCAAGATCACTCTCGATCACTCGCGAAAGAATCGTGTCCAGTCGTTGCCGCCTGGGGAATCTTTCTCTTGTCCCTTCTGCAACTGGACTTGTCTGTCACACATTGGCCTTTTCAGCCATCAGCGGACCTGTATCAAGCGCGAGTAGTGCCCTTTGAAATCTTCGTTCGCGAAGCCAAGCCATGATATAGTCCAACTAACTAATTTATCAAATTTGTATTCTAAATTAGTTATAAAGTGGATGATTCTTACTTTTATTAGAAGTCTCTTCCAGAATACTACTCTGTTTAAAAATCCTTATTTTTTCATGTCTGTATTTATGCACAGTTTTAGGTTTGGGTTTACATGTCCCTTCTCTTGGAGTTTTACTCTCCAGCATTAGTTATCACAATGATCCATTTTCTCAGTTTATTATTTTCAGCCCTTTTGACAATAAATAGTAACTTTTTAGTTTTCTACTGTTTCATAATAGCAAAGATCACTAAGTAAACATTGTGAGTTATGCAATTTATGTATGAGTACTGTCATACATAGTGCTAGTGCTCCTTATTTTAACTTTGTTTTGTTTTCTTCAACAGGCAACTGTGGCTATCATCAAATCTAAAATTCCAACCTATTGTTCTATCTCCCCTTGAACAAGAAAACTCTAGTGATCTGTACTGTAAGGTGAAGTTTGGAAAGAAATTGTGAACATCACTGACACTTATTTGGGGTACAATATCTTAAAAGAATCAAATTCTTCAGTATGATGGAGAGTGGGAGTCTTATCAGTTTGTGAATATGTAATTACGGAAGACTTCTCTCTATATTTGCATATGCATTGTGCTTATGATGACACTGATTAACCTGCTATTATTTCAAAAGCAGAGTAAATATTGATTCTTATTTTGTTGTAAGCTACAATTTCATTTAATATATCTGCAGTGCTTAATATGCTTTGTATATTTGTGTGATGCAAAATATATGCAGTAATTACTTAAATAGTATCTAACTTGGTGTTAAATGACATATTTATACCTGCTTTTGAAATATATGACTTATTTTGTGACAGGCATATCTGGACACATTTAGGTTCATCAGGACTAGGTTAGACGTAGAACTATGAGCACTCATAGACTTCTTCAGTCAGCTTTTCAAGGTGTGAAGCTGAACACACCAAACGAGCATATGGTGCAAAGCTGAACTTGCTCAGTGCATTCTCAACACATGGTGTTGAAATGCTGGGAAGACTCAGAGAATACAGTGCAAAGGTATCAGGTTGCTCCACAGATCCACAGCCTAGGTTTGCTCAGCTAATTAGTTCCAGTTAGCTTCAGGCCTGCTGAATGGGAGCTGGATGTAGGTGGCAACTTTGGAGTATTTACACCGCGCTCCCTTTGCATTGAGTTCAGGAACGTCACCGATGTGCTTGGGACTAGCTTGTGAATTGCAGTCTAGACAAGTTAATAAACTTCTAAACATGGAAGCCATAAAAAAATAGGAGTTAAAAACAACAAAAGCATTTCAGAAGCCAGCTTACCTCTCTGTCAAGCCTTGTATGTTGCAGCATTTGCTCAGGAATGTATTTGAACTTGACTGCAAAATGATTCTTAACTGGTCTTGCAATAAATGCCGTTTAGAGTCATGTTGTGTTTCAATACACTGTGAGGGAGAGCTGACTAAAGAAACAAAATCTGCATAGGACTTTTTCCCCTGAGGAAAAGTCAATTCTGGAATTTAAAGTTGTTGGAAGGGATGGGGGGTTTTTTGTCATCAGAAGATACCGATGCATAGAGTATTAAAAAAGTCTGTCATGTGAAAACAATTCAGGGGTTTTTTTGAAAATTATTACTGCTTGACTAAATTAAATTTACCTCAGGACTGTGGTAAGATTGCTGCTGAGATCAGAACTGTGCTAAGCCAAGATAAATGTATTTAGGCTTTTTTTTTAAAAAAAAAAAATTGTATTCTGTTAACAATTTTGCCAACAAGTATTTAACAACTCAAAAAATTGATCATGGTCTTTTTTTTCCTTCATGTTTCCTTTATTATTTTTTTTTTTTACAAAATGTGCACATTTATTTTACACGAACACGCTACAGCAGATTTCAGGTGTACATGTACTGTACTACTCTTATCCTACACTGGTGATAGCAGAGCAGCCTTCAGCATGCCTCTAACATCCCATCTCTACACCAGAATAGATACTTGTTTTATTTTTACAAAAGAATGCTTGCAACTTTCTTTCTACTTCATTAATTCACATTTTCTGCAGCAATGTCACAATGAAGGTTGGCCTATCTCTGATAGCATTTCACCTATTTTAAAATATTGGCATAAACTCTGTGGACAATATATCTGAAAAATTACATGGATGGAGGGGCAGAGTTATATTTTAGGTGCATACTTTTTTAGAAAAATCTTTCTAGGTTCAGAATAAATAGCTCCAATCTTAATGAAGAAATGATCCTAGAAAAATGTAATGCATTTATCACACATAGATGATATATAGCTGAAGTTTCCATTTTTTCCTGATTCAGTCCCATAGTTACAGATATTACAAAAAGCTGAAATAGATGTTAGCCTAATAGATTAGTAGATGTTACTACATAGGGATTATTCATTCTCAGCACTGAAGTGGGATGGAAGTTTCAAAGGAAGCTCATGCCTTTTTATTTATTAAAGGCAAAAAGACACGTACTTATGAAAAGAGTGTTAGGATCCAGTTAAGGTTTCTTCATGAAAAATTAGAAGTCAGAAGATCCTTAATTTTGAGCTAAGAATTTTGCAGACACATCCAAGAAGAATTAGAAATACAGTATGTAGGATGCCTGGTATTCCTGTCATGATAAATCAAATGCAGATTTACTAGGTAAGTGTGATTGATAGAAGCTTACTCACATTTTTTAGGGAATAAGCCTACCTATAAGCAATCTGGGTTTTTGTTCAATAACAGTTCTTCCTCTCAAGTTATCTATTTTGTTAGTTTTGGGGTTATTTCCTTTGGAAGAGAAAAGCAATTCAAAGGTGAAAGGCAATTGCAGCAAGATGTGCATTGCACATTGATCATAGCATTAACTATAGCATTAACTCTAAGTGTTAAAAATGAGGACTACACCATAGAAATGGGAAAAGAAAATACATGATAATGCCTCTGTATAAAATAGAAGCTAAAATTTAAGAAATACACTTGAACACCTGGAGTTTAATCCAGTAAAAATGAGTAGCAAAACTAGGAGTATATTTTTAATCTCCTTGTGATTGTATCTATTTTAACTAGGGTTTGAAATGATAATAAAGCTGCATACTGTCAGTTCTTGCTTTGTTTGAATTTGGAGTAAAAACTTGATTTTTCAGTGCAGTCTTGTTAACTAAGTAGCCACTGTTGAAGTGCTAAATTTTATAATTTAGAAAGATTTTTTTGTTGGGAAGAGTTTATAATAAAAAATTTACTTGCATAATCCATGTCTCAGTGTAAAGCTGAGTAACTTTATGATAAAGTGGGAAATCCATCTTGTAGATAATGTTGCCAAATAGCTCATATTTGTCCATTACTTGTAGACCTAATGTCTTCATTAAATCACATTTTCAAAGAGCTGCATGGATCGCATTATATTCTCATCCTGTAAAAAAAAGATAATACGAAACCAAAAATCATACACCATTACAAATGTAGTTGGCCAATATCTATAGTGACATTGTATAGAACTAACTGTATTTTACTTAATTACAACATTTTCTTTCAGCTTGTTTAGAGAAATTGTTAGCAGAATAAGGCTGGTAATGGATCTATGCTTAAATAAGTTTTTGTATATAATAATAATAATAATAATAATAATATAATAATATATTAATGAGACCAAAACTACCCTGTCAAGAATACAATAGCATATTAAGAAAAGTAAGTCTGCAATATTTCAGAGGCTACCAGTTTCTACCCACTATAAAATAGTACATGTAAACAATACATTCTCATGGAATAGTTGTCTCTGAAGTGCAAATCCATACAT
Source organism: Pachyramphus minor (assembly GCA_013397135.1). Taxonomy (NCBI): domain Eukaryota; kingdom Metazoa; phylum Chordata; class Aves; order Passeriformes; family Tyrannidae; genus Pachyramphus; species Pachyramphus minor. Next base: position 4,202 of record VYXB01002435.1, read on the forward strand.
GGATTCTGTGCATTGTACACAGGAGCCTTTTTGCAATACTAAGGCATCCTGCTACATTGCTAGGGATGACTAACATAAAATAGATTCAAGGGTGCATCTTTGGATGAACTGAAGAGTCAATCAGTTTGACTCTTCAGCTCCTCAGTTCAGATTTTCTGTGTTCTCACACTGAAAGATGGTCACTGCTTTCCAATGCTACTTCTGCTTTCTGATTGTTTTGCATTAGGTAATGTTTTAAGAAAATCTTCAGCTCGCAAGTTTTGCATAATGCTTAGTGATGCATCCCTCCAGTTTTTATCGGTAAATAACTCTCAGCACAGCACTCAGCAAAAAGTGTTTTTCTTTCTAAGCTTTATATTTCAGTGTATAGAAGAAAGAGGTTACTTGCAGTAGCCTATCTTTGTTGGCATTTCTGGATCAACAGTTGCTTGCACAAAACAATATATATATATACACACACACACACACACACACAATCCAAGAGTTTATTACATGCTCATTTAGCATTTGCTGGTCTTCACTGTAATAAGCCTATATTTTAATCTGAATGCACACCATTTAGCACTTTCTTGAGAGATAATTTAGACATCTTCAATTCGAGTGAATAAAAAGCCTGAATTTGATAAGTTATTTTTCTAAATTTCATGAAAGATGCCTGAAAGACCCCACTTCTTACAGAGGTTATCTCATAGTATCCTCCACTACTGATAGGGATGTGATACTTCTACATAAATCTTCCAATAATACGTGTTCAGTATCAATTTCCAGTTAAATTATTCACTGTTCAGTCTAGTGGGTGAATTGCTTTGTAAAAATGACTGGTCTGAGTAATTTGCTTAATTTATGTTATGAAACATGCACAGCGGGGTGTTTCATCTTTGATTCCGTATGCCATCTCAAGTGATGTTGCTGTAAGAAATGATCTGTGCACTATTTTGTACTGATAAAATAACTTATGGAAGCAATTATATGTAATTTAAAAAAATATGTAGATTAATGCTTAAATATTTGTGTAATAAAATTACTATATTAAATTACTAAAAGTTAAACTAACTTTTTTCCCACTGCATTGCTTTAAAATATCAATAAACTAGTTAAGATCACTGATTAATGTAAGGTTGAAGCTTGGTTTAACTGGCATCATTTGTCAATTAATTAATATAAATTGGAAACTAAGCTCAGCAAATGGGCAACACAAACAACATGCTCTGAATTTCCAAAGTGTTTTGCCACTTCCTACCAATTTTATTATGAATGAAACTGGTAGTTTTCTAAAATCAGCTCCATATTTCTGAGGTTGGCTGTTTCTTTACAAACGACTTCCAATGCCCCTTCAGTCAAATGGGAAGTCTTCACAAGTAAATACAGGCTTGTCATAATATTTAGAACATGGTAAGTTTTAGTAGCTTTTTTTTCCATCTTTAAAAAAGAAAAAAGAAAGCAGATGCTTGCATTTGAATTCTTTGGCAAGTGTATCTTTTTCATTTGCCTCTTTTTTCAGTACATTTTTCTACATATAACAGATTTGTTTAATGATTCCTAACTCAAGACATAAGGAGGTGTTAGTGCATATGAAACATTGTCCGTATGAGGCACAAACCTGGATGAATGAGATTTGACAGATCTGACCTATCTTTAAGCCAATTTTTCTTACGTTTGAGATGGCTTCTTTGTTGTTTTCAGGCTAGCCCAGATCAGCATTGCGTATGGAAACGCTTACTCCTGCAGAAAACACCTATCCCAAAAGCCTTTTTTCATTATCAGAAGGACCCGGATCTGTGTCACTCACCCTGACATTCACCTATGAACCCTGAACGCTTTAGTGCTTTGCCTCTGTTCTTCACGGTGCTGCTTCATATCTACATGCTGTAGACATGAAGCAATACCGGAGTCAGACTGTTTTCCACCAGCACCAACCAGTGAAAGGAGGCTAACTCGGCTTCCAACTCCAAGTAGAGGAATGCCAGTTCTCAGAAACTGGCAACTCTTGCCTGAGATAGCCTTCAAAGAAAAGGCTCCTGCAGCCTTTCCCTGGCAGAACACACTTCTGATCTGTTTAAAGATTCAGAACTTACCTTTTTAGATCAGTCTCATATCTAAGAGGATATTAAGAAAAGGTTTTCCTACAGCTGCATTTTAAAGAAACCAGCCATGTTCCTTTGTGAAAAATGTAATCCTGAAAATACTGACAGCAAGACAAATCTGAGGCAGCAGTGCCCTGGCAGCCAGGAGGGCCAACCGTGTCCTGGGGGGGATCAGGCAAAGCATCGCCAGTTGGTTCAGGGAGGGGATTGTCCTGCTCTGCTCTGCACTGTGGCAGCCTCGCCTTGGATATTGTGTGCAGTTCTGGGCACCACAATATCGGAAAGATATTAAGCTCTTAGAGAGCATCCAAAGGAAGGCCATAAGGATGGTTAAGGGTCTAGAGAGGAAGCTGTATGACCACAGCTGAGGTCACTTGGTTTGCAAAGAGGAGACTGAGGGTAGACCTCATCGCGGTCTTAAACATCCTCAGGAGGGGAAGCAGAGGGACAGGTAATGATCTCTTTAGTCTTTTGACCAGTGACAGAACTCAAGAAAATGGTGTAAAGCTGAGTCAGGGGAGGGTTGGGTTGCATATCAAGAAAAAGTTTTTCACCCGGAGGGTGATTAACCAGTGGAACAGTGGAACAGGCTCCCCAGGGAAATGGTCACAGCAGCCTATCTTCAGTTCAAGAAGTGTTTGGACAATAATTTTGGGCACATGGTGTTACAGCACCAAGCCTATCTTCAGTTCAAGAAGTGTTTGGACAATAATTTTGGGCACATGGTGTTACTCTTGGGAATGGTCCTGTGCAGGCCCAGGAGTTGGACATGATGGTCCTGATGGGTCCCTTCCAACTTAGTATATTCTATGATTCTATAAATCCTAACCCCAAACCTCATTTGGGAAACCAAAGCTTGATATAAACATGAATTGTACACTTTGCAGCTCAGAAGTCTTAACAGAAGAACAGTTTTTAGTAGGCAGTCAAAACTTTAGGCAGCAAGACGCTTTTTGTATCAAAAAACATGGCCACCTTTGAAGTTAAAGCGAGTGAAGGTGAGATAAGTAGCATGATGACAACGGTGTCTTTATCATGTAGCATTTTAGAGAGCATCTCTCTCACATGTATTCTGAGTACTTAGAAGAGGTAAATAAGAAATCTTATAACAGTCATGAGAATCTGAATCTCATTGGATCAGAAGAGCAGGCAATTCCTTACTGAAGGTATTTATTTTCTTTGTAAATGACTCCCTCAACCCATCACCATAATTGCTACCAGGTGCAGATTAATGTGTCATTTAACATCCAGAAAGCTACAGACCTCAGCTGGGAAATGAATCTCATCTCTATTTCTGATGATCACAGTGTTAGCAGAGCAAATACTTTTCATTTGTATTGAACAAGACTGACAAGCTGGAGCCATGGTCAATGCAACAGAGCACTGCTGACAGATAAGACACTACCCAATGCCCATTGCTAAGGTAACACAGAATAGCCAGAGTTAGCAGAGCTGTTGGCTGTCTGTCATCCCCCAAAACCAGTGGATTAAAGTCAAAGAAAGAATCACTTACTAGGTAGCTGTGCTTATAAGAGCAACCCCAATGAGTAACTACAGATGCATATAAAAATAGACTGGTTCTAGAGAATCTTTGAGCATCTACAGCTTTCCCTACTCCAAATGGTTAAAAAACTATGCCTCGCTAAATGCATTTATCTTGATAGTCTTGTTTTCTTCTGTGTCTTTACTACTCTCTTCTTGGTGTAAAAGATAAGGATCAATGTACACAGGCTTTATTGTTGGTCTCGGTCAGCTTCATGTTAATCATGTCTATCTATATCTATCATGTTAATCTAGTCTGAACAAGGTGTCAGTAGACCACTACTATGACTTCTTATAACAGGAGTTCCTTAAATTTCTGAAAATGCGATTTATCTTTCCTCATATCGTCTTCTGGTGTGAGAACAAGCTGGTTTCTTAAGAGCAGAGGAATGAAAGCAGGCTGTAACTCCTGCTGCAGAAGTTATTCTCAATCCTATCTCTAGCGGCCAGGAGCTGCTTTCAGCTACCCAGCTATAATGTAAACACTTGCAGCTGATAATCACAATAAATTCTCAATCTCTTGCCTTGAGAAAACTTGCCTGGTGTTAACTCCTGCCATCCAACACTTAGCAAGGCCTTTGCACTCTCCTTTTAAGGCCTCTGCTTATAAGCACATCATGACTCACTGAGAAACTCATCTATAGATGATCAATTTTCAGGCAATATTATTATTGCTGTGACTATATGCCAGTTGTAACAGGACTTGTGCCCCAGCATAGGCACAAGATAGAAATAAATATTTAGCTGGATCTGAAGAAAATTTTTGCTATCAAGTACAAAAAAACATTGTTGAAAATGGAAGAGATACTGGCACAGATGTCTAATGAGCAATGACAGCCTGTATGTACCAGCTCTTCTGCAGATTCAAATCAGAAATTTATTGAGGCTTTTAGTGTTTTTGTGTAATGGTGTACATACATACTCTACCTTGGGAATATGCTATCTCTGGTATTAGGATTACTCTCACTGTCACTCCAGGAATCTCTGTAGCATTATGATGGCATTAGCCAACAGATACACATTCAGAACTTATCACTGAATACTTACTTTCTGGCAGCTCTCGATGAATTCATCTATGGTCACTACTCCATCTTTGTTTTTGTCCATTTTCTGTTAAAAAAAAAAAAATACATTTTTCCTCCTGAAATCCTGTGTAAAACAAGTATTTTTTATTATTTGTTTCAGTTAAATGTCAGCCTAGGAACAACCATGGCAAAAGATGTAGTAAGTGATATACTGGAATAAGCTTAAGGAGCTTATTGTTGAAAAAGCAAGGTGTAACAAGTAGATCTGAGAAACTTGGGATGGAACCACACAGGAAAAAAACAGGATTACAGAATTGGAAAGATATGCAAAACTCTTATAACACGGAAAATCTTTCTCTACCTGGTCACAGAGCAGTCTTTTTGGCTTCTGTGTTACCCGACCTACCTGAAAAAATGTTTCCACATGTTGTCTAGGTGCGTCTTCCTTAAGAACAGGATAGGTGCATTTCCCCATCATATCATATATTGCTTTCATGATATCAAGCATTTCCTGAAGAGATAAAAAAAAGATGTTTACGTAGTGTAATGTGCATTGTAGACACTTCTTTAACTCAGAACACGTAAATAATTTTAAGGATCTACATTTTAGAATAAAATATTGAGATTGTGCCTCATATTTTTTGACTGAACAGCTTCAAGAAGGAACTACATTGTTCCTAGAATATCTAGCATCTGAGTTCAGCTTTCATCGATGTATGATTTTGATTTTAACTTATTTAGAATATGTGGAAGTTCATGGGTTGTGGGAAGAATCTTCCAGTGTCTTATGAGTAAAAATTAACAGGAAAAGCAGTTCTGTAACAGCAACTGAATGGCTGAAGTACATCAGCTTCTTACATCTGAATTTTCCCCAGAGAAAACAGAAACACCCATGCACACACCTGCACTTATACAGAGTCCTCCTTTTATATCAAAAGCTTTGAATTTTCTTAATAAAGTGGCTTTTGAAAACTTTAGGAGTAATTATAAAAACAAGCAATTTGAAGTGTGCTAGGAAATTATTCTATAGATCACTCTTTTATAGTGATCATTAAGTTTTCTCCTAATGTAAAATTATACGTGTAATTTATATATATTTACATAAAACCCACTTAAAAATACCTATATATTGTAATGAAAGCACTCATTTGGTCCCACTATAATTTATGTATGTGTTTAAATCCTTGCAGAATAAAAGATGTAGGAATCTTTCTATATAAATTCTCTTTCAAGCAAAAATTTTTAGAAGTAGATTTATAAAATGAGTAACAACTACTACTCATATACTTAATTCCTTTTTGTCCAAATATCCTTTCAGTCTATTCTAGTGACTGTATATTCAAATACACAGGCATAAATTGAAGCTATCCATTTCTGTACCTGAAGAATTCTGACCTTTTGCAAATTCTGTAAAGATTTTCCCTTTTCAATTTTCATATATGCCTTTAAAATGAGAAAATTACTGTAATTTTTAGCATGTCTAACTTCATAATATATGGTAATTTGTTAACATGTCTAATTTGACAACGAAACCATTCTTCTTTGAAAGCAGGACTAAGCTATACATTTACTTTCAGTGACTAAAGTAAGAAGACCTTACCTCTTTAGTTATATATCCATCTTTATTTATATCATACAAATTGAAAGCCCAGTTCAGTTTCTCCTGTACTGTCCCTCGGAGTAAAATTGAGAGACCCATAACAAAATCCTAAATAGACAAAAGCTCTTGGTCAGTTTGGAATTGAGCAGTTTTTCACAAACACTCAGAAATCCAGAATAATGCATTTGTCAGAACTCTGGAAAGACATGTTATTTCTTTTTTTTTTTTCTTCATGGGAAGTGTTAAGGATTGCTGGTTTCTCAAATATTTAACAATCTAGGCACTGTTTGCTACACTCATAATTAATAAGAAAATTGATTAATTTTCTATTAAGTAAACCATTATTTTCTCTTAGTGGTTGTATCCTCTGAAATGCCTCACATAAGTAGTTGCTGTTGAAGTAAATACCAGGAAAAAGCAATCCCCATGGTTTAATGGTGCAAGAAAAGCTTAAATGGGAGTTAGATTAATCTAAACACAGGAGTCCAATTTGGGGAGAACTATCTACTAAGGAACATAAAATTCTTGTTAAATCTGTACCTTGTTAAAGTGGTATATGTGGTTCCAGATCTCTTAGATCAATCTGCTGCATTCAATATTTCAAACTTCATATATGATATAGCAGACCTCAATACTTAACACTTTTATTGGAAGTATGATAGGGAATAATAAATATATTATGTATCCATGTACCATCTTGTTTTTGTGACCCACTAATGCTCTACTGATGTAAGCTATTCCACAGAAATGAATCAGAAGACTTCTGAGATTATTTATATGTAGTATTTGGTTATAGATTTTTGTTTCAGAATAAATACTCTTGGCAGCACAAACCTCATTTACGTTTACTATCTTCCAGATTGAAGAAAATATCAACTGCCATCACCTGTCTTCTGTTTTTCTTAGTATGTTAACATTTTTTAAACAAAGCCTTTTTTTTTTCATAATCATCTCCTCCACCTTTTTCTATTTGATAAGCTTGTGAACCCATAAATCTGTGAAATTGCAGCCATAATAGGTTTAGCAGAATATGGCAAGAGCTTGTATTTAAATCTGCATTTCTACATGACTAGCAATGACATACAGGAGGTCTTAGAGACATTAATGCAGAGACAATAAAAGCTGAAATATTACTTTTGTGGACCAGCAAAGGTTATGCACTTCCTCTACCACAGGAACAATGGAAAAAACTACACTGAGATTAGACATAAATTACAAAGGTCTGATGTACCACACAGTCAAATAAGCACACTCGATACAGTGAAGTATACACAGATATCATGGCCTCAGATGCTCTAGTCAGCACAGACAGCTCTTCTGACAGTTTCAGTCTTTTTAACAATTCAGGTGGTGTGCTCTGGGTTTTCTTAGTCTGTCAAAAATTTCTGTCTTACTGATATATGTGGCCTTTGGGGTAAACAGATACATGAATCTTGATAGAGTTTTGCTCAACCTGTCTTGTCTACATCTCAATGACTAATTGAGGGTCACAGGGTTAAATCTCCAAACAGCTCTTTAACAATGTACTATTAAGCATTACAATGTTCAAGAAATTCAGAACAGATTTGATCACATTACAGCATTAGCAATTAACCTTTTTAATTCAGTACCATGTCTTCAAATCTTTTCTGCGCTGTTTTACATTCTCAATGGAGCTTTTCCTGAAGTCCTTCCTGAAGGTCTCCAGTAATGTTATTTTCTTAAATTATTATATTTAAGAATTCTGAATTGGTTTTAGAAATGACACATAATAAAACTTGACTTTATGCTTTTTTCATGGAACTGATGCAACTCAAAACCCCTCCAGGTATATGCTGAAGGTAGCAGCTGAACTCAGAGAGCATCTATCCATCTATATGCTTTTACCAACAACTCCTTGATGCATGAATCAGGCACACCATTTAGCACAGAGCATGAATACAAGTCCCCATTACAATATTAGAGTACCCAGATGTGTTTTCCTTCCTGGTTTAGACATCTAATTTCTGGGGAGAGAGGAATTCTCCTTTTAGAGCCTGTTTATTTTTTAAGTAAAATTCACCATACTCAGACACTTACATCCTCTGAGGATGCTGTCACTGTCCACTGAGTCTAATGAGGAGAGGTGCATCTGATCTAGGGTGACAAAGGAGCCTAAAATTAGAGAGATCTGGGCTGAGACACAACTCTAGGTTGGGTGTCTCTTCAGTCTGTGACAGTGAAGTTAGAAGCACAAAAGTCCTGCCTTGGTACTTGCCTTTACTCCTTTCCACAGCTTCCTTTTTGTAACTTGCTAGGTTCCTGCAGAGCATGCTAATACCTGTTAAGACCTCCTTCAGTGCCTAATTTTGATTCTGCAAGAAAGTGGGATGTCTTACTGAAGGGTTTCAAGATGGAATATCATTGCACCTCTACTGGAGCCTCTGTGTGCTCAGTATCACAGCCTGCTCACATTTCTGTTCTGCACTACAGGTCTATAGAGCGGCAAGTTTTGATCTGAGATGGACTTGTATTTGTGTAAGCCCACAATTTAATAATTTTCAGCAGTGATTAATTATCTCCTAGCAATATTGTTGATGACTGATTGCTTTATTCCTCAGTAAATCTTTAGGGATAATAAGATCATTAATAAATTAATTTACAAGCTTCTTAGTGTGCTGTCTCAAATCCATAGGAAAGCTTAAAATTGTTCCACTTGATCTTGTGTTCCCTTATGTCTTGTTCAAGGCCAGAAGAAGTAGATAAGCATGAACCTAAATCAGTTTTTTTAATTTAGATTTTAGGATTTTGAAAAGGAATTAAGTGATGTCACAGAAGTGGTGGAGCCCTGATGTGTGTAAAACAAAGGTCACAGAGGAGGAGCTGCTGTTAAGAGGAAGTGGATTTATTTGTAGTGACTTTAAATCAGCTGGTGTAAAAATGCTTATGAGATTAGCACTGCCCTGAGAAAAATTAACTTATTTCCTACATAACATGAACAAAGCTTTTTGTGTTAAACCCAGAGAATCCTGCTTGTGAGCTTCATGAATTTCTACAAGGCCAAGTTCAAGGTGCTGCACCTGGGTCAGGGCAATCTGAAGCCCAAATACAGGCTGGTCAGAATATGGATTGAGAGCAACCCTGAGGAGAAGGCCTTGGGAGTGTTGGTTGACAAGAAGCTCAACATGACCTGGCAATGTACAGTGACAGCCCAGAAAGACAACTGTGTCCTCAGCTGCATCAAAAGCTGCATCTGCACCAGATCGAGGGAGGCCATTCTGCCCCTCTGCTCTCACAAGAGCCCACCTTGAGTACTGCAACTGGCTTAGGAGCCCAAGGACATGGACCTGTTGGAACAAGTCCAGAGAAGAGCCACAGAGATGATCAAAGGACTGGAGTACCTCTGCTATGAAGAAAAGCTGAGGGAGTAGGACTTGTTCTATAAGGGACACCCAATAGCAGCCTCCCAGTATACTTAAAGGGGGGTACAAGAGAGCTGGAGAAGGACTTTACACAAGGACAAGGGGGAATGGCTTTAAACTGACAGACAGTAGCTTTAGATTAGATATTAGGAAGAAATTCTTCACTGTGAGGATGGTGAGGCACTGGAACAGTTTGCCCAGAGAAGCTATGGATGCCCCGTCCCTGGAAGTGTTCAAGGCCAGGTTGGACAGGGCACTCAGCAACCTGGTCTTGTGGAATGTGTCTCTGCTCATGGCAGGCTGGTTGGAACTAGATGATCTTCAAGGTCCCTTCAAATCCAAGACATTCTGTGATTCTATGATTCATTAAACTGCTGCCCTTATATTACTGCCTTGGAGATCACTTTTATCATTAATGAAATATCAAAGTTGTGTTTGATCTTAAGAACTGTACTCCTCTATGGAACTGAGTTAGCATGCTTGCTAGTTTATTAACTGCCAGAATTCTCAGGTAACAATTGAGAAATAATGCAATCAGAAAATCACCTACAACTTTGCTAAGCAATATTAATAATTTTTGAAAAAACAAATATAATTTTGGTTTTGATTAAATATGACAAAAATCTTTAAACATCTCTGTTGTGTTTGGCCACAGCTTTGTGCTTTAAGGCATTGAGAATTTGTGGAATTATTGAGTGACTTTCTGCAGTCATATTTAGAATTGCTTTGATCTGCATCTACAACAAATGAAGGTTACTATTTGGATGTTTGTATGTGGGTGCAATGTGCTTTACCTTTGACAATATATTTTAAGTTAACTAGCCTCCCTTTTCCTGACTGTGTAAATAGCCTTAAGGCCCAGAAGTTCATTTTGGTTCTCTGACAACATATATGCAGGAAGTGGAAACTGTGCTTTCACATCCATCTCTGTCTGATGGAATAAAAGAAGTTCATAATATGCCCAAAGAGCCCTTCAGTAGCTGGGTCACTAGGCCTTCAGAAACTCTGTCCCTCATGTTAAAGCAAAACTAGTTGGAATAACTAATAAAATAAGCTAGTCTCAAAACTGATGCAATCATGGGATAAGGAGAAAAAAGATCAAGTACCTATTTAATGAGTTTGCTTTTTCTGTGCTACATAAAATGCTTCACTTAGATCTTGATCGTCACTTAGATCTTCACTGAGATCTTC
>VYXB01002443.1:0-10058 GCA_013397135.1 Pachyramphus minor
CAGAGGGCTGTGGTCTTGCAGCCAGAGCCCTAAAGGGCAGCCTGCTGTGCTGGTGCTCGTGGCCCTGCCCATACCTGTACTTGGACCTTTCTGCTGCAGTTCTTGTTGCCCGTCTGACATCTTTCTCTGTGTCCTGTGCAGCTGTGACAGTGGTGAATGAGGATGTCCAGCTCCGTCAGTACCTGATGTGTGGTCAGACAGCCCAGGTGAAGCTGAAGAACGTAGTGCCACATGACATTGGGGACCCAGGTGAGGAGTCTGTCTGGGCCTGCTGGGAGGCAGAGGGGTTGCAAACCTGCTCGTACAATTTCCTTAGAGTAGTTAAGTCTCAAGCTGTGAGAAGTGGATATGGTTCATGGAATACACTGTTGTTGTCAAGCATTGGAACCATCTGCCCAGGGAAGTGGTGGGTTTATCATCCCTGGAGCTGTTTAAAAGATGTCTAGATGTGGCATTTAAGGACATTGGTCAGTGGTGGACTTTGCAGTGCTGGGCTAAACGGTGGGACTTGGTCTTGGAAATATTTTCCAACTTAAATGATTCTCTGTTTTCTGGGAATGAAAAGCTGGATGGTTTGGGGTGGTGATGAAAACTGTGCTGCACGGAGCTTGTACAAGTGGGATAGCAGTAGTAGGAAGGCTTTTCTTACTGGAAATGGCAGAAGGTAGAACATATTATTTCAGTGCTGTTTGATCACAGCACCCTTGGGACGTTGCTCCTGGGTGGGAGAGGGGATGTTTGTTGCGTGCTGCCCTGCTGCATCTGTTCTGTCCTTGCTTAGGTGACGAGCCGTGGCTGCGTGTCAATGCCTACCTGATGCACGACACGGCCGACTGGAAGGACCTCAACCTGAAGTTTGTGCTGCAGGTGTACCGCGACTACTACCTGACACATGACTCCCTGTACTTGCGGGACATGTGGCCAGTCTGCCAGGTACTGGGAGGAGATCGCACCATGGGGCATCAATCCTTTCCTGCTTCCCTTGGGAGCCAAGCGACTTCCCAAGAGGATGGATGCTCCTGAGGCACGCCCATTTCCTGCCTCTCCCACAGGCTGTGATGGAGTCGGAGCTGAAGTTTGACACGGACAATGATGGGCTCATTGAAAACGGAGGCTTTGCTGACCAGACGTACGATGCGTGGGTGGTGCATGGAGCCAGGTGAGCAAGAGGGGTGGGGAGGGGTTGGAGACCTGTGGGAAGGGGAGGGAGCTCAGAGCTGGGCCCTTGGTCCCTATTTGTTGTGGGAGCTCTGTGCAGCCCATGGGGTGTCCCACATTGCTGACACTTCTCTCCCTTGGCTCTGGCAGTGCCTACTGTGGCGGGCTGTGGCTGGCTGCTGTCTGCATGATGTGCAAGATGGCAGAGGTGCTCGGAGATGCTGAGATCCAGCAGAAATACATGGACATCCTGAGCAAGGGCAAGGAGGCATTTGAGAGGATGCTCTGGAATGGTGGGTGCTCACTGGTGGGGAACCACGCTCAGCTGGCCATGCGTCCCTTGGGAGGGCGATGGCTCCTCCTTGAATAATGGAATCAAGGGATTTGATTTTCGCCTTATAGGGAATGGTGGAAGGAAGGGACATACCGCCCATCCAAATGGAGGGGAAGGAGTAGGTATTGGGGAGGGAACAGAAAGGGTATGGTGATGTGGGAAAGGAAGGAGAAGAGCCTTGTGGAAAGAGCTGCTGTGCTTCTGCCATGCTGTGAGAAATGTAGGAACAGCCAGTATCCTAAACTGTTGATTTTAATGTTTCCCACCTTTTTCCAGGAAAATACTACAACTATGACAGCAGTGGAAGTCACACCTCCAGCAGCATCATGTCAGACCAGTGTGCTGGGCAGTGGTTTCTCGGGGCTTGTGGCCTGGACCAAGAGGAGTTTGAGGTATGAGAAGGGGGCAACCTGGTAGGGTTGGGATGAGATGGAACCTGTGGCAGGAGGGGAACAGCAGCAGGACCAGCCCATGGTGGAGATTGCACATTAGGGGCTGGACCGCGGGCCACCAGCTTCTTCTCCCACAGCAGTGGTGGAGGCTGGTGGATGGACATGGTGCAATCCACCTTAAAACAAAATCTGCCCATGGAGAGGCTGTGCAGCAGGGGTGTGTAACCATATTCAGATACGGCATACTTGAAGGAAGGTCCCACTGGGATTTGCTCTTGGCAAGGTGCTCTTTGCTTAAAAATAGGAGAAAGCAGTGTGTGAAACTTTGTTTGTGTTATTTCCTGCCCTAAAAATCTGAAATTGGTATCTGAGAGAACTAAGGCTTATTTCGGTCACTAAAGTCTGTTGCTCTCCAGTTGCAAGAGAAAAATTGGCTGCAGACTCCTCAGGTCTGGTGAAATGGGAAGAGCAGCTGCTGGTGGTGCCATATCTGGAAGAGAGCTGAGCACTAGAGAGCCATTGTATGGATTATTTATGCCCTGTGGGCAGTTGTCAGACCAAAGCTTTCTGGTGGTGATGGACAGGCAAACAACTGTGCTGATTGAAGGAAGGAGTGACTTTGTGTGTGGGAGGGTGATGAACCACTTGATCATTTGTTGGTAAATAAGAGGGCAGCTTCAGGTGAATTTACCTGGGAGCAGCTTGTGCTGAACACTGTAGGATTGAATGAGAAATTGGCCTGTGGTGAGGCCCTACTGTGTTTATCCTGGTGTGGGATTGGGGCTGTGCCTGTGGCTTCAGGCAGGATCTGGCCCAGACTTGTAGTAACACCCATTTGGGGAGGATTTGCTGATTTTCCTTTGAGTCTACAGGGGTGTCTGATGGAAGTGTCCAGCCTCCCCTGGCAAGCTCCTGCCTGGTGTCATCCCACCCTCTGTTTCCCCAGGCTTTGGTGTCACCAGACTGGCAAGCAGGCTCTGGCAAGTCCCTGAGCTGTGTTGATGAGCTGCCTGGATCTTTCCTCCCTTGCAAGTGGTGACCATAAATGAAATGAGGGTGATGTGGTTGGCCAGGTCCCCAGAGCAAACCCCCAAGAGATGGTAGGGCATTTGGCCAGTGACTGAGGTTGAGAAGCTGTTTTTGGAGATGCGCTAGTTGGATGAGCTGTTAGCCTGCTCAGGAGGAAGACAGAATAAAATTCAGCATCTCTCTCGAGCATGTTTGGGGTTTGTTTTGGTCTTTTCAGGTAAAGAGGAGATTTCACTTCCTCCTGCTATTTTCATGAGGTGGGAATTTGTGTCAATTCACTCAGCAAGCAGCGTTGACCTTTTCCTCAAAGAAAATTTAATCCTGCTCTCTGGAGACCCAGCCTGAGGGGTCTACTTGAGCACTGAGGCCAAAGCTCCCTCCTCCCCCTCTCTATCCACTCAGGTTTTCCCCAAGAGTCACATTCTCAGCGCACTCAGGACCATCTTTGAGAAGAACGTGCTGGGCTTTGCAGGGGGCACCATGGGAGCGGTGAATGGCATGAGACCCGACGGGGTGCCCGACACCTCCAGTGTCCAGTCCAACGAGGTGTGGATCGGCGTGGTCTACGCCCTGGCTGCCACCATGATCCAGGAGGTGAGTGGGGACGCTGACACCGCACTTCTCAGTTTGCTGTCTCCTTGCTCTCTGTGAGCCTGCTGATGGTCGTATTCCCTCTGCCGCAGGGGCTGGTGGAGGAAGGCTTCCGTACGGCGGAGGGCTGCTACCGGACGGTGTGGGAACAGCTGGGCATGGCTTTCCAGACGCCGGAGGCCTACCGGGAGAAGAAGGTGTACCGCTCGCTGGCCTACATGCGGCCCCTCAGCATCTGGAGCATGCAGCTGGCCCTGGAGCGCCGGGCTGGCTGGACACCTGCACCCTCACAGCCCTCCCAGGTCCCCATCCGCCCTTGAGCCTGGTGCACCCAGGGGCTGGGGGTGGTCCTCAGGTGGCAGGCAGGGACTCTTCCCTCCCCCTTTGTGCTAGTACTCACATTGCTGTTTTCCTTCCCTACCTCCATTACATGCCCTTGACCTCGGGGGCTTTCAGTCGCTGATGGCTGAGCACGAAGAGGGGGACCAGAGGTGTGGGGGATGTGTGGGATAAGGAGTTGCTGCTGGAGCCTGTGCCTCACCTTCCACGTTGGTCAGGGCTCGTGATAAGCCTGCAAGCTCCCCCTCCAGTCCAGACTGGGGCCGGTACCTTGCCCAGTGGCACAGGAGACCTCTTCTGCAGTCAGAGGGCTGGGTAAGGTGGGGAGCTGGCCTGTAGGAAAAAAAAGTGTGTATGTGTGTGTGTGTGTGAGGATGCTGGGCTGGTGTATGCAGGCAGGTGGGGTTGTCACTTGTGGCTGGGTGACACTGCACATCCTGCCTGGCTCTGCCCCAGGAGGGCCTGTGGCAGGTACAATCCCCAGGGGAGACCCGGCTCCCTGGACGGTGACAATCTGAGCCCAAGCAGCAGGTCCTGGTCTGGTACCATGGCCCCCCTCCCTGCTGGCACCGGGGGCAGGCAGTGAGGCACATTTAAGGGGATAAATCACTTTCAGTTCTTAATAAATTTGTCCGACTGTCTCTGTTCTTCTTTATTGTCGTCTTTGCCACAGGACCAAGCCAGAAGAGGGAGCCCTTGCTGCCCTCCTTTTTCTTCTGGGGCTGGGCTGGTGGGCTAGAGATGCAGCAAGGGGGTCAGTTTGTCGTGGCTGGCTCTTGGGGAGTTTTGCCAAAGGGAGCAAGATGTGCCTCCCTGCCTGCCACTCAGATGTGGCAGCAGGTGAAACCTGTGCCTTCCTTGGCTCGTGGCCTTCAGCTGCCTTGCAGGAAGCAGAGGAGAGAGCACTCCTGCTGGAGAGGCCTCTGTGGGGAGCAGTGGAGCCACAGGGCTGGGGCCCTTGACTAAATTGTGTCCCCTTCTGCCCAGGGCTGGGCACCGTGCTTCCTTTTCCTTCTGTCTCTGCCAGTGCAGCATTTGAAGGCTGCAGCAGCCTGGTTTGCCTTTCCTCTTGTGTCCCCAGACACACAGACTTCCCTGGACAGATAGATGGGCACGGCCCCTGCTGTATCCCTTGGACAGAGATAGGGACACCCCTGCCACCTTTCTGTAGCCAGATACTCTGGCCAGACTGTGTATAGACCAACTTGAACAGCACCCTGTTTGCAAACCTAGCAGTGGTGAATGGAGGAAGGGGGTGTCACACTGCCTTTGGTGTTGAATAATGCTGATATGAGCCTGACTCATCAATTCTAAAGTTAAACACCTCAAGAGTGAGGTGGAGATGTGGGTTCCTTTATCTGGTGCTTTACCTCTTCTACCACAAGTGATACTACTGATAATGTATCTAAAGCTACTGAGCTGCCCCAGATGGCCTGGAGACATCTGGCTACCAGTCAGTCACTTTGTACTATAAAAGCCCAGTCCCACTTTTTAATGGCAGGGTCCTTGAACACACCCCTTCTTGGAGTGTGTGTGGAGTTTCCTTCCTGGAACGCGGACGCCCCACAAGGCTGCTTCTCGAGTCTGAGCAAAAGAGATTTGCCCACAAATGGTGTGGGTGGGTAGCATCAGGCTCTAATTCACAATTGGTTTTGCTGGCTTTAATATGGCTTCAGAATAGTGGCATTATACTATACTAGTAGGTATAGCTTCTATGCTGTGTAGTTAAATGAAGATATTTTTGTCTAATTATCGTAATAAATCATTTATTTTTATAAAAATATATCTGGTTTGCCATCCTGAATCCTGTCGGATTACATTGTACAAGGTTTCAATTCCACCTATATAATCCTTTAGACGTAAACTGTTGACAAAGTCTGGGGCTAAGACTTGATCTGTACCCAGACTCCTCTCTGAGGAGGAGTTTAGTATGCAAGGGAGTCCTTTCTGCACCTTGTGACTCGAGGGGAGGGTGTCTTCAATAAGCTTTGCCAGAAGCTGCCATTCTGCCTGTGATGCTCTCCCAGACAGATGCTCTCACCACCCACCCCAAACAGACAGCTCTGCCCCTACCGTGTCCCAGGGCAGGAGCAAGTGCAGGTGGCCCTAGGGTGCTGCTGGGCCCCTTGCAGGGGTGACACCAGGATCTGCTTGTTGGTGGCAGTCACCACAGTGTGGTAGAAGCCTGAGAAGGTCCTGGCTGTGTTCAGGGCCAAGAGGTCATGTTGGAGCCCAGCTCATTCCTCCACAGGCCCTGCAGCTCACACTGGGACCCATGTGGGTGGCTCAGTCAGTGCCAAGACACAGTCCCACTTTCAGCTTCACAAAGCAGTGGGATGCATGTCCCATGGCAAAGCCCCTCTGCCTGGCAACTGGGACTGGTGGCACCGGTGGGACAGTACCTCTCCCTTCCTGGGCAGGGAAGAGCTGGGAGTGGGTGCTGCCCTATACCAGGGGCAGGTGACTAACAGTACCCCCAGGGCCAACACCATCGGAGCTGGCAGCCCCCTTGGTCACACATGTTGCACTGTGGGATGGCATGGCATGGCATGGTGTAGGATGGCATAACATGGCATGGCACAGGATGGCACAGCAGGGCACACCTAGAGCATGCAGCCCCTTTGAGCTGGGGTGGCAGAGG
Organism: Pachyramphus minor; assembly: GCA_013397135.1. Lineage (NCBI taxonomy): Eukaryota > Metazoa > Chordata > Aves > Passeriformes > Tyrannidae > Pachyramphus > Pachyramphus minor. The sequence continues at coordinate 6,485 of VYXB01002443.1, forward strand.
ACAGAAAGGCATGGCACAGGGCAACCCCGCCCAGGCCCTGCACACTGTGGCCCAGGGCTGGCACAGCACGGTACAGGAAAGCACAGCCTGGCATGGCACAGCCTGGCCCAGCAACAGCAGGCAGCCCTGTGCCTGCTCACAGGGCACCATGGGGATGGTGGAGCACAGCATGGCACGGCCAGGGCATGCCACCCTCATCCAGCCACCCTCCTCCCCGGGATAGCACAGCACCACACAGTCAGACTCTGCCCCAGGGCTGCCCTTCCCTTCCTGGCCACAGCCTGGTGGGGGCCGAGCAGGGCCAGGGTGAGCAGCAGCAGCAGCAGCAGCCGAGGGTCCCCATGGCTCTGGTGGTGGTTGGTGCCTGAGCTGCTGCCCTGCTCGGCCCCTTTCATAGCAGAGGGGGCTGTGGGTGGGCAGCGGCCACCCCTGCTGGGCCTCCTGCCAAAGGACACCCGGTGGATGGGAGAGCTTCAGACCCTCTGGATGGTGATGGAGGCCACGGGGGCAGTGTGGGATGGGGCAGGGAGCAAGGCCAGAGCAGCAGGCCAGAAGAGCATCAAAGATGTCACAGGGAGGGCAGAGGCATCTCACGGTGGAGGACTAGGGAGGTTGGGGGACACCACAGGAAGGGCAGAGAAGGTCTGGGGACACCACAGGGAGTGTATGAGATCTCTGGGGACACCACAGGAAGTGCAGGGGATCTCAGGGGACGTCACAGAGGAGGACAGAGGTGGTCTGGGGGCACCCCACAGGTAGGGCAGGGGAGGTCTGGGGACACCACAGGAAGGGAAGAAGATCTCTGATGACATCACAGTGCAGGACAGGAGGGCTGTGGGGACACCACAGGCAGGGCTATAAGCCTTCTGTGTCTGCCTTCAATCTTTTTTATTCTAAAGAACTCCTTTAATACTTAACAGCCCTGAGGGCTGGGGGAAAGAAACATCCCGCCTGCTGTGAGTTTTCTTTCCCTGCTTGCCTGTTCTATGAGCTGATGCAGGCAGCAGATCACTGTGGTGCCCCAGTGCTGCCAGCAGGTGACAAATGGCCTTTTCTTTGCTCCCTAGGGGATTGTTCTTGGGAAGAGCAAGTTCCCAGAGGCAGTCTGCCCTTGAGCAGCTGGTGTCCTGCCATGGTAGAGCCCACAGCCGATGGAGAGGGACTCTACACTAGGGTCACCGTGGTGAGGCTGGAGGGGTACTGTGGTACCAGCAGAAGGATGCAACTCACCTGAACTGTCCACCTGCATTTGTCTTGGAACAAAGGTATTCTGGAAATACGAGCTGCAACCAACCCCTCATCCGGCTGGCAAATTTGGAACCACACAGATTTCACAATGCTCTGGCCACAGCTGCTGCCCACAGCCCTGGCAGCAATAAAAAGGAGAGGGAGCAGGAGCATTGGCAGAGTCCTGCAAGGAGCACATCCCCAGGTACATCAGCTGTTTGCCTGCTGTAGAGATGGTGCAAGCAACTCCCTTTCTCCTGATGTTCAGCCTGGCCCTGGGGGCTCACAGCCTCTCTCCAAGAAAGGTAAGAGCAGATCTGGGATGCACNTCCTTTCCCAGGCTCCTTAGTGTGTGCCTAGACCTGCCCTGCCCTCCCTGCTGTGATGCCATTGAAGCTCTTCTGCCCCTCCCTGCAGTGTCCTTGCTGACTCCCTGCCTTCCTCTGCACTAACCCAGTGCTCTCCCGTCCCCTCTGCTACCCCTGATGCTCCCCTATCCTTGTCCCTGGAGCTCCTTGGCTACTGTCACCTCCCAGTCCCAGTGGGCAGGAGATGCCCATAGCTGTCTGCCCATGTCCATGAGAGACCCCCAGCCCTCTGAGCCTTCCTGCCTGCTTTCCCCATCCCCAGTGTTCCCAGGAGCCAGGGACAGCAGTGGTCTACTGTCCCATGTGCTGGGGCAGGCACTGACCTGCCACCCTGGCCATGCTCCACTCCACTCCTGTCCCTGCAGACTCCACTAGTGTTTTCACGGGACAATGCTTTGTGGACAAGAATGGAAAGGAGGTTTTGAAGACCATGTGGCTTCTGCGGTCACATGTGGATGACATTGAAAATGACTGGAAAGCCACCAGGTGAGCTCCCTGTCCCTGCCCTGCACAGGTCCCCTGTGCAACCCTGTGGTGGGGTTTGGAGCTGTTTTAAGTGAGAGGTTGCTTACACTGTCACTGTCAAAGGGGTTGGCAAAAGCAGGTTTAATATCAGTTTGCAAAAGTGTAACTCAGCAAAGTTCAATGGCAAGGTTCACTCTACTGCTTGCTGCATGGGTAAAAGCAGGCAAAAATAACATCCTCTGGAGTCCCACTAAGGTGCAAATGCTATGGGAGAATATAGGGCTGGCTGGGCACTTGGACATTGTCATGTTCCACTCTTATATCTTCTTCTGTGTCTCTGCAGGGTTGGCACCAACATCTTCACCCGTGTGCAGTCGCAGATGGAGTGAGGAGGGCAGCAGGAGGGTTTCCAGGCTGGCAACAGCACTGCGGGGACAGCCCCCACTCCTGCCCCACCACTTGTTTCTCCCAATAAAGCTTTTTGGCCAATACCCACTGTCTCCTGTCATGATGTTGAAAAATGTGGAATATGTAAAAAACATTCTTAAGAAAGTATCTTCTCTGATGTTTGATCTTTGTATGTTTTCAAGCCTGATCAACAAGAAAAGAGATTTAATCCCTGAAACAGATAGCAGCTGAGACGTGCTAAGTGATATGCAGGTGTTAGAAATCCAAATTACTTCTTGGTAGAATTGCCTCATTATGGTTTGGGGCTGGACATGCTTCAGTGATCTCTGACCTAGGAGGAGGTTAACAAATCTTTGTAAGAAGGATGTAAGAAGGATGTATCACTGATAGTGAACAAAAAGACTACAGAATTTACAGGCCACATATCCCCAAGATAAGGAAGAAACCAATATGGATAACTCAGCAACTATGCTGAATCAGCTCCCACTGGGTAGAAAGTAATTCCGGCAGGGAGAGATCGTGACCATCAACTTATTGGGCACTGAGTCTAGAAACCCACTGACTCGAAGAGAAAGACTGAGCCTGAAGACAACTTAGCATGAGAAATCAGAGAATCGCTAATCAATAGCAGATAGAAGACTAATTACTGGAAGAACTACGTAACTTGTAGCCTAAGAATATTAATGCCTTTTTTTGCTAAAATGTATGAACAGTAAAAAGTTTCGACAGACAATGTGCTTGATTTGTGGAATACCACTGAACACCCAGGCTTGTGCAACTCTGAAATAAATAATCGGTGTCTCTGTTGAGTGTGTAGTTATTGGCTTGTTGCACACCAGGGAACAAATCCAATTATTCTGGACAACAGTGTCATGGCCCAGCACACACATTCCCCCTTCCCCTGCTATGGTGTCACACAGTCCCTTCTGTCACCATAGCTGAGGCCCAATGTGTGTTCCCTGCTGTGACCCTCCAGGGTCCTCTTCTATAGCCCTGGCACCTCAGCACAGTCCTCAGGACCCCCACATGGCCCAGGGGAGCCAGACCCCGCTGAGCCTGGTGCAGCGGCCAGTGGCTGATCTCCCACCGGGTGTCCTTTGGCAGGA
>VYXB01002448.1:0-27762 GCA_013397135.1 Pachyramphus minor
TGGGAGTACAGACAGAAAAGCCAAGCACAAGAAATGCAGAAGAAGAGAGAGCATTTTATTCTATGAAAGACTCTTCTTTCTTTCAAACAAGTCAGAATAGTGAGGCTTAAAATGCTGATACAGTTTCTAACACTTAACTGCTAACTATGAACCAAAAGCTAATTACATGAAGGGCGACTAAATGGAAGCAAGGTACTTTATAGTATTTTTACAGTACAAGTATCCCTATGAGGAAAAGAAAAAATGAACAAGACAGAAATTCCGAGGAGGAGCAAGCATTACAGCTTGGGGAGTAAGCTGGCTTTAAAAAGCATTTCCTAGCACATCTAAGCACATGGCATGAGGCAGGTGCTCCTCCCTGGGGAGTTCCCTGCTCAGAGCTGAAGGCTGCTCAGCTCATTCCTACACTGACAGGGCGCTGTCACAGTGCTGCTGTGGAGATCCAGGAGCCTTTCCCGTGACCCATCCTCACAGCAGACAGCCCAGAGAAGAAAACCATCAGATTTGGGAGAAAAAAAAAAAAAAGTTTTTAAGAATGACATGGAGCTGGGCTCAACAGGACACAGATTTTGCAGTATCAAATCTTACACTCACGAACTTTATGCGTTTGTATGTAGACATTTGTCTGCGCTCTGTTGCTCAGAATCACTTTGCAGTGACTGGCCTCTTCCTTCCTTTTTTTGCTGCAGTGCTAAGTGAGTATGCTGGGTTTCATCTCAGTAACAAGAGAACTGCTGTCTCCCACACAACACCACTGGGAATGAACACCCCAAAAGCTTCCCCAGCTCTGAACAGACTGCTTCTCAAATCCCAGCTCAGCAGGCTGCAGTTCCAAGGGTGGCCTGGCTGTGGCAGCCTTTTATCACCAGAGACAAGGAGAGCGCCTGGCTTCAGCAGCTACAGAAGGGCTTTCACAAAGTCAGACGGGAAATATTCCAAGTTAGCAGTTTATCCCAACAGACTCAGACGCTGGTTTACTGGCAAAATTGAAAAGGACATAAGAGGGGCCTTGTTAATGAAAAATCATCAGTATTCTTTGTACCACCTTTCACTGAAGGAACATGCTCCGTGTTTTCAAATAACACAATCTTTTTCCCTAGCAGTTAAAAGCTCACTGCAATCCACCCCAAATATAAATTTCATTTTTTATATACTATTTTAGCATCCAGAAAGACTCAGCACAGTCTACAGTCAGAGTCTGTGTTCTGCAAAGAAAACAGGGGAAAAAAAATCCATTTTTTACTTGCAAAAGAACATAAACAAGAAAACATCAGACTTGGCAGAGGCCAGACCTAATGTGTTTGTGGCATGGCACTACTGATACGAAGAACAGAGTAGGGTAAATTTGGTGCTTGACTGCTCCAGAGGTTACCACAGCCAGAGGCTCAGGGCAGGTCAGTAACACCATGCTCAGCACAGCAACCTGGTATGAACGGCAAGGCCAACAAAACAAACATGCACAGCATTTGGGTGGGCAGAGAAATCTAAAAACCACACAAGGTTGACTTAACATTATGTGCAAGAAAAAGTATGCCTATGAAAACACTGCACACTTGGGAAAAAACCCTGCAGAGCCACAGTTCACTGCAGCTAAAGGCCTTAATATACCTGTTGTAACCAAAGCTGCATGGAAAAGAAACAGTGGAAAGACTTTGAGGAGCCTGTAACGCATGGATGCATGATAAAGTTTGCTTGCTATGGTGATTGTTACCTGATAAAACAATTATATCAACTTTTGTCTGCCTGGCACTCACACCTTTCAGCCAATCTTGTTCAGTCCAAACCCAGCCAAACATCAAGCTGTGTTTCCTTTTCTTTTGGTCTATAACATCCCTAATCTTGCTGCTTGTCAAAAACACAGAGCCAGCACCCTGGGCTTCCACAAGCTACTTAACTTTCAGATGCTAGATTTGAACCATCTAGCTAAATAGGCAACAGTGGGTAATACTTCAAACCTATAGATGACTCAAACTCACATTTACTCAAGTAAAACACATGTATTCCTTTGGCTTTGAAGTCAGTGAAAACAGCACTAGCTTGTACCGACTCAACCTTAATATCATGGAAAACAACTGGCATTTTGCACATGCTGAAATATTCAAAAAATCTTCAAAAAGCCAACCCCTAGGGATCTACATTTACACCTTCTGTTCCTGATTTTAGAAATGCCCATCTAAATGTCTTTAGTTCAAGAGACATTTCATAGAACAAGTAACACCTAAGGAGACAGACACAGCAGCAACAGTAAAGGCATAGTAAATATCTTGTTTTAGTCTTGGAAATGGAGATGCACACACACCTGTTTACTGACTATTACATGCAAAAAAAAAAAAAAAAAAAATTTTCCCCATAATGCTGTACCCTCTCTTTTAGTAGCAGGTAAGAGACCTCAGAGCTGACCAGCAAATTCTCTGCCCCTTCCTAAAAATTCCATGCTTCACAATGCTAACTCCTCTCACTTCCCTCCATTTCTATCGCTAATTACCTCAGTTTGGTCTGGAAGAATTGTCCTTATTTCTCTTCAAAACTGATCGAAGAGTTTTGTTTCCAAGAGATTGCTTGGTTAGGCAATGAACTGGAGTGATAATGAATTCTGAGCTCCTATTTGTATTCCTTTTATACAGAACAGGATTAGCTGTCTTTATGGAATTTCTAGCACCACTTCACTGTCCTGATTGCTCTTTTAAATCAGCAGGATATGAAAAATCAGCCACTACAGGCTTAATATGGCAGAGTATTTTAAAACAATAGTCATAGTTATATGCAGCATTTTTCCACAATGAGATGTCAAAGCTGCAAACCAGAGAAGGAATTGCATTTGAAGTGACACCCATATGAACATCCTACAACAGGGATCATCATGTGGCTGTGCCACAGATTTCTGCTGCCAGTCTTCCAGAGTCCAGAATCCAAACTGGCATGGAAGCTTACACACCAAATTCACACTGCAATTGTGCCCCAGGGCAGTAGTATGAACCTGTAGAGATACCAAAAAAAGCATTTATATGTGTATTTTGAAGGGAAGAGGGAAGGAGAAGCAAGTATTTTTCCTGAGAAAAAAATTTCTGTGAGGCCCAAACTCACAAGTGTATCAGACTTCAGAAGTCAGCAGAGCTTTTGCTCCCAACAGCTCCTCCTCCAAGTGGCTTCTGCAGCTGGAGCAATAGAAAACACATCCACGACACCTTGGGTGCACAGAGGAAAAGAGCAAGTATTCCCAGAAGAGGGAATGAGCCTATGATCTGAGGGCATGGCTCACTTCCAGCGCAAGGGCTCTCTGCTGCGAGGCACTTGAGAAGTCAGCTAGGGAAATCCCTGACTGCTCCCTTTCCAGGGAAAAGCTCAGAATAAGCATATTCAGAGGCTTACAGCCTATGGCAACATCCGCTAAAACAGTATTTTCAGTGAAACACCTAATATGCTGTTAATAAAGACTTTTGTTTTGTATTTTCACAATCAAAACACTCAGTGGGCAGTTGCTAAGTGGTTTTCAAGGACTTTTTGTTTCAGACTTACAGGATGATTGAATAGGAAGGGGATAACTGGTGTTCTCTGGTTTCAAGGCTACCAATGAAGAGGGTGAGGAATTCTGCCAGAGCCATAAAGGAAACTATGTAACATCGGGCGCATTTCTGCAGTTTCTGTCATTTTGGTCTCCACACAGTGACACTGTGTTTCGCACACAGTAATGTAAGCAAGGTCATGAACATCTCATGTTTTCCCTTCTGTCTAGGCATTTCCAGACACGTTCAGGTTTCACGTGCTAGAAGTCTTCCCAGATTTCCCTGCCCTTACTAATTTAATTGAAAATTCCCCACTGCTGCAAACAGGAAGCTGCTCTTCTCTGGCATGCAAAAAGTTGATTTTTCTGCCCCTGGCTTGGAGTATACCCAGCTAACTCCCCTTCTTGTGAAAGCACCAGCTACCAGACCCTGCCCTGGGGTCAGGAGCACCACATCTCGTGCCAAATCTGAAGCAAAAGAGGAACAATGAGCTCTCTCCAAATCAAGAGGTGAGAAAGTTTCCCACAGCTGGGCAGAGGAGTCCTGCCATCCCTGGGGCCATCCTTTTATTGATGGGGTGCACTGCCTGCCACAAGCAGATCTCTTCAAATCCTGGCTCAGCTGTTGGAGTGGCACCATTAGCTTCAGCCCAGCACGTGCCCCTGAGGTCTGCAGACACAAAACTCTGAGGCAGCAGCACCAGCAGCAGCTGGGCAGCCAGTCCAAGGGGACAGAGGCCAGAGGTTTCCTGGGCAAAAGTATCTATGCAGGTGGGGCTGTCCCCAGGCACCTGGGGCTTGGGGAGTTAGGAGAGGCACCTCCTGCGTGGTGGTCCCAAGCTATCTTCATGGTTCCTCTTAGCAGGGGAGGCACACAGTTTCAATCCCACACTTCAGTCCTACTCCCTCTCCTCATACCCTCCTATCATGAGCCTGGCATGATCCCTCACTGACTTTTCCAGCTAAACAGGGTGACACATAATTGTTTTTTCTAGGCATTTGACTCCTCTCCTCTCAGGAGATAACAGCTGGACATTTAAAAGGAATGCAGATAAATTCTCTTTTCATCAGCAGTTTAAACTAACATTCTATATCAGTTTGGCATGCAGAATACCCAAGCTGATTCAAATACATTCTTGCCTCACTGGTCTGGGTTGGCCTGCTAAGGAAAACAACTAATATATAATAACTTTTCTAAAGAGGCAACAAAGCAACACCTCACAAATGCCAAGAAGGTATTAAAATCATCCTCTTCAAATACCATGTCTTCCAGTCTCATCTGAGAGGTAGTTGTAGCCAGGTAGGGGTTGGTCTCTTCTCCCAGGCAATCAGCAGTAGGACAAGAGGGCATGGCCTCAAGTTGTGCCAGGGGAGGTTTAGGTTAGATATTAGAAAGAAATTCTTTACAGTGAGGGTAATCAGCCATTGGAATGGGCTGCCCAGGGAAGTGGTGGATTCACCATCCCTGGAGGTTTTTAAAATGAGGCTGGATGTGGCGCTTGGTGCCATGGTCTAGCAACTGTGATGGTAGTGGATCAAAGGTTGGACTTGATGATCTCAGAGGTCCTTTCCAACCTGTCTGATTCTATGATTCTATGATCTTTTCAGGATTCACTACGCCTGAGAACACCTGTGCTGGCTGCTACCTGTGCAAAGGGAGCCTTTTCTGACCACAGAGAAGATGAAGGGTGCTTTAAGAAAACACTCTGCTGGTGTAAAACATTGTACTGCTTTTCTTTTTTTTTAATGCTAACTGTCAGATGCTTAGAGCAGATCTCAAAAACCAGACAGTACCACAGGCATGTGTTACACCACCTGCAGTGGGAAGACAGGCCAGGTGTGGTCCTGGAAACAACAGACTGGCAGCAGAAAGGGAGGACAGCCCTGGAGGGAGACAGCAGCATGCCTGCACTCACTGCTCAAACCTTCCACCCAGCTTTGCCAGCCCAGCCTGGAAACTCTCCAGACCTGGAGCTATTTGGAGCTCCCTGTGCTGATTATATCCAAGTGCACAGCAGCTCAGCAGTTCAAATAACCACACAGTGGTAAGGAGAACTACTTATTCCATGTCAAAAGTAGAGAAAAAGAAAAATTATGGTTGTCTGTCATGCATGTAAAAAACCAGCTACTCGAGGTGCTTCTGAGGAAGCACCTTATTTCACCATGAGTCACTTCTCTTCTTGTGAGCAGGTTTCTCTAGGTGGGACTCTCCAGAGGGATTTCCAGAGACAGGTCATACCTCCTGAACCCCTCAGGCAGCCAAGGAAGACCACAGAAGGATACAACACAGTCACAAAAAAGAGTTTTGTCTGTTGCACAAAGTACTTTATGAACACTCTCAAGGGTAGAATCCATCTGACCTCACTGAAGACATCAACATTTGGAATCTGTTCTACAGCCTTATTACTTTATCATCAATTAAGACAATTTTGCACTGTAGTAGTTACAGGGATGATAACAGAAGTAGCAAGACAGACAGAAAGACAAGCAGACAAGAGGATTCCTTTCCATCTAAAGCTTTGTACTGCTGAGGCCTAGTGACTTACAAAGCAGAATGGGAAAAAGAAAGGGATAATTCCTTGTAAGGAAGAGGAATAAATATTCAAATGCAATTTTTAAAACTTGCAATGACTGCAATCCATGCCAGTGTCTGGCATGGATTTCATATGTCTCAGAGTTGCTTACCTCTTCATTTAATGGATGTGATAATTAAAGGAAATCAGCAAATGTAACTCACAAAAAGAAACTGAGGATGCATCAGTAGCTGCACAAAAACAACCCCTGCCTCCCTCTCCACTCTTTTATCCCCTATGTTCGTCCTGTACTTTGGTCAAATAAAAAGAGGATTTTACGAATCAGTAAAAGTCTTAAGAGTAATTTTAAACCTGGATCATTACAATATGATGTGTTTTAGGTATTTCTGCTTCCATTTGCAAGACACAGCCTGACTGATGGTCAATATAGGCCTGAATTTCAGCTATGCTTCCACAGACTTCTGGATCCTGCTGTCATGAAACTAAGGTTGGCGCTTGAAAACACACCAAGCTGAAATACCATCACATGAAGTTTATGGAAGTTTAAAATAAAGGAAGGTGCCTGGATCTAACTCTCACTGACACTGTGCCAGGAAATAGCCACTGCCATGCCTTGGCACAGCTTTCTGTTGAAATGGTTCCTCTCTGAAAAGAAATCTGGCATAAAACAAAATTGCTATCTTCAGACAAGCATAAGGACCTAAGACTGCAACGAGCATTACTGTGTCTCAACAGACACATAGAATTTAATGCAACAGCACGAATTCTTTGTGTCCTACTAGAAATACCTGCAGCTTGCACTTCCAGAGAGGCAGGACACAGCTCTGTGCATAATGTACTTTTTATTAAGAGCAAAAGAACTGTTTGCCAGTCCTACCGATTACAAGTCCTTCCCCCTCCCCATGGCAACTTCCATATAAGTAGCATCACTCAATATGTTATCTCTCAGTTTAAAAGTCATCAGACATGGTAAATATCTTCTATGTTGTAAATAGCTTCTTTGTTGTCTTGCCAGATGGAAAGTCACTCTTGTGAGGGAGATACTGAAAGGTGTCTAGACTGACACAATTCATGTAACCCAGCACAGCCACCAAAGATTGTAATTTTGTGCCAAATGATGATGCAGTTCAGGTCTGAACAGTCAGTCTAGTTACAAAGTGTTTTGCCTGCCATGGCCCTTACCTAGTACTGTCAGATTCTTCCTGGTCAATCATTTTAATGCTTATAAATGAATCTCTAAATACATAAACAAAATAGAACCCTACAGAGACAGAAGAGCTATCAGCAATTGGAAACACAAGAAGAGACTGAAAGAGGACCTCAACAGATAAAGAATTTCTAGCAAGGCCTAGGGAGAGGGAAAAGTTTCAGTCTTGCCATTTTTCAGTTTGGCCATTTTTCAGAGAATGAAAAAATTTAGTGGAAGAAAAGATTAGTTATATCACCACTATCATTGCCCTGCTAAAGCAAGATGGAATTCGTCCCGCCTCTCTAATCCTTTCTGCCATCTCTAAGGCATTCACCTGCATCAGTGCAAACCCTGGTACATGCCTACCAAGTTACAAACTAACACAAGTCATACATAGCTCTCCCTGCCCTGACACAGTAGAGCACAACAAACCAGCAAGGAAAATACTGTTTTAAGGTCTTCCTAAGAGACTGTGTCATGTGTCTGATTTTGGGGTATTCAGCCAGATTCTCATAAAACTGGCTTCAGGCACAATCATCAGGGGTGTCAGTGCCAGGCCATGAGGCGGCTGGGAACACATTTTTGCCCTCACAAGAATAAAGTTATTTCCCGCCGATGAGCTTGTTTATGGCTGTGTCAAACTCAAGAAAAAAGAGGCTTCATGTCTATTGAACCACTCCATCATTCCATTAAGAAAAGAGAGAGAAGAAAATAAAACTATTAAAGACTCTGGCAGAAAGTATGTTTGGCTGGAACAGGCTCTAAATTAGTGAGCTTAGAATGTACTACCAGGAATTTATTAATGTAGATGTAACTTTTACAGCTCAGAACTTGCACATAATTTACATTTCTACAAGTTAGCATAGTTATCAGAAAAAGAGAAGTGATTTCTGTGAAAAGCTGGTAAGATGGGTTTTCATGCTGAAAGCTACTGTGGGAAACCTTGAGTTGTACTAGAACAAATACATTACGGAACAGTAGATGAAAAACTGCTCCTGCCTTGAATTTTTGGTGATGGGCACTACCAATAAAAACTTGATAAGCTTCAAAACAAGCTTTTGAATTCCAGATTTACAAGAAAATCCACATCTGCAGAGAGAAGTCAGCCTATCTCTGTGGATGAGACTGTTCTGCTGCATGGCCATTTGCAGACTATGAACAAATAAGTGTTTTCAAACTACACCAAAACCTGCTGTTTTATTTGGGTTTCAGTCTGCTTCAATTAACTGAGAAGACCCTGACAATGCAACAGCAACAGAGGACAGAATGAGAAAGCAGCAGTGGAGGGAGCTGCCATGGCTTCAGTCTCTGTGAAGACAGGATGAGGAGGGGATGGGAAGCAGGGCTGCTGATTGATATTACCTGCTCTGACAAACAGAAGGACTCAAAAGCAAATGGATTTTTGTCCCTATCCTTGCAGCTGTTGTTCCCTACACCAGTGTCTACTGCCTGGAAAAAAAACAGATAGGTCCACTTGCTGTATGTGTGCACAAATTGTAACCAGCATTGAAACACTCCTGAACATTGGCATTTCAACACTGCCTCTAGACCACAAAGAGTGATACGCACTTCATATCTCCCTCCTGTCCCTCGGCAAACATAGATACTGGGCAAAATATTTTTATTTTGTGTTCTGGTCCTACTTCTTTGGCAGGTGAGGAGAGTACTCAGGGTAGCCAGCAGGATCTCTGCTGGTTAACACATAGTGTCAGGACTTGTTTTCCTATACAAGCAGGAATAACATTGAGGGACTGACACATGCTAAGCACATGGAACTAAGTTTACTTCATTCCTAAATATATCAGAACCACCTCAGATCACTCTGCACTGTTGTAGCACTTGCAGAGGAATATGCACTTTGATTATTTTTGTAACTCTTTAGTGGATCCATGATGGTATAAATTTCATGGTGATATGTGAGGGTCCATTTACCTAGAGGAGCAGCTAAGAACTGCTGGTGTATTTTAGGACAGCTGTGGCTAAAGAGGGAGCAGTAAGCTTTCTCCAGGTGCTAGACAGTTCTTGAGAGAAAGCTTCAGGGTACGGAGGACTAAGCATTCAGCCGGATCTGGGTTGGCACACTGATTAGGGAGAAAAACACCCTGTCCACACAGCTTGTGGGAACTGTGCTTGAGCCCCACTGGCAGCAGCAATCGCATTTAGTACAGTCATATTTCCATTACACTGAGAGTCCTCACAATTTATGTACAGTTTAATCCAATTATTTTTCTTCCCCATTTCTGCCTGACAAACTGTACTTGTGAGGCCCCTGGCTGGAAATCCATGCTAATCAAGTTAAGGCCCAGTAGATAAAGCAAAGTTGTTTTCTCTGAGTTGTCAGCAAACCACATTTCATGACTATACTCAAGCCTCTGCTAACTGAGGTCACTGACATCTTCTTGAAATCCAGGAGGAAGTAACAAGAGCAGGAAAAAGCTTTCTGTCTTGAGTGAAGACAGAAAATGCTGGTGGAGCCGCTCACACCAGGGCTGCAAAGTGGGGGTGTGGGGGAGGCCAAAGGCTCTATGCAATGTTTATGTAAATTACTTTTTTGATGGGTTTTATCCACCCACACGCAAATGACAGTTTGGATTATTTTGATTGCGGAATTTTGTTTCCTGCATCATGAAAACTAAGTACTCAGCAACTGCCAGACTGCTAAGCAAATGATATGAAATGTATTGATTTTGCACTGGTAATGATCTTACATTTTTACATAATGCCTTCCAGGCTTAAGTGACCATAGGCACTCTACACATTGCACCTATGAAAAAAGCACCTCAGGAATAAAACATCACAGCTGCCTGAAAGGACATTCCACCATTAAAGAGGGTGCAAACACCAGGAAAGCAAAATACACTCTTCCCAGCCTAAATTCTTAGTAGTATTTTAGACAGGTTCTAAATATAAGGACCAGATTAGATATTAGACAGCCATTTCTTGGAAAAGGTGGACCAAGTACTGAAACAACTATCAAAACAGCGAATGTGTTTGTCATGAAGTTTACCACATAGCCGGTGCAGCAAAAACTGCTGCACAAACAAATATCTAGCTAATGTATAACTGTACTGAAAGCTTAGGCTTAAAACCCGGCTGTTGATAAAAGCAGTTTGTCAAGACATCAATTTTCTCTCCAGTTGGAAAGGTAATGCTTCACACAATGTCATTTGTAATTGAACTGTGGCTCCACTTACATACTCAGGAGGAAAATGGAGCATCTGAGTCATCAAAATGCCTGCAATTCTCACTCCTGTAACTCCTGCCCAAGTTATAACCTGTGACCAACCTTCTTAACCACAGATCACACTGCAAATCTTCACTAAAGGTTTTCTGTATGCACACAAGAAAAGTCATATTTGTGTCTCACACTCTTGGCTGAAAACAATGACTACAGCCATTTTGAGGGTTTAATTTCTAAAATTCAACTGAATTTTAGAGAACCGCAAGGAGAATGGAGCTGAGCACCATGTGAAGACTGTCACCAGCAAAAGATAACAGCAAAGAGAGGATAAGAGTGAAGGCTCAGAACTAAGCCTTGCCCCAGGCCTACAGGACAAGTAGCGTGGGCAGCTCACAAGTCCCCAGTGAGGGCAGCTGCTTACCTTCTGAGTGCGTTTGTCAACTCAGCAGTTAGTTCACTCTCGGTGTACGGTCTGAGCTCAGCAAGAGTTAAGGGTGCTGCGGTGCCATCACTGCATTCCTGAGAAAGGAGGAAAGGCCATCTAGTTTGAAATTACTTACCATCTTAACTGTAAAATTCTGAAAACCACTTAGTTCACAGCATTGTAAAATAAAGGTGAAATAAACATCACAATACTACAGCAGCATGGCAGTGTATCAACATACCAAGAAAGGGACTAAATGGATTAACACTTCACAAATCTCCCTAAAAGTTTCCTAAACCACCACAGCTCACCGATTTGCAGAATTCTGCTAGTGTGCAAAACTGCTGGTGATTTCCCTATATTTCTTTTGATACTACACTTCAAACAAAGAACTGCTGGGATCAAAAAATTCAGATGATGCATTGCCAGAAACAAGTAAGAAGGACAGTTATACACTAGCTCTGGATTTTGTTTTTTAACACATTACTGAGGGTTATCTGGGAACAAAGCACTAAAATAAGAGGACTAAAGTTTTTCCAGGTGTCTATTTTTTAATGGAAATTAATACAGTAAATGTAGAAATCTGTTTATTTTGCATTATACTAAGGGGAGAAAAGCCTTCATTCTCAAATTACTACAAACTGACATGGAGAAAGAGACTGTCATTACAATGCGCTAACTGCTTCAAAGGAATGAGATAATTTTTTCAAATTTTGTGTTTGGGGGAGGATGGCATTTTGCTTAGACTATATCCCTTCCACTGCTTCCAATGAGTGGCAACAGGCAAGACACATGTTCAACCATAGTAACTTGTATGTTTGGCAAGACTGGGCTTGTGGTAATCCTCCTCAAAACAATCTTATTTTAGTCCAGGCTTAACAGCAATTCTGCAAAGTCCTCATATGTCACAGAACAGGAAGGAATCACCTAACAATTGGAGAAGAGAGAAAAGATCTACATATAGACAAAAGAATAATTAACATGCTGAAGACTTCTACAGGAAGGGGAATGTTATAATTAATCATGTTTACAACTTTGGAAACTTAGCTTGACTCCTGACCTTGCCCAGTTTGTCTTTGCTTCCACTGCTGGTTGAGCTGAGAGACCTCATTCTCTGCTCTTTTTGTTCTTCCACTTCAGACTTCAAGTGCTCAATGTGGACGAGGTAGGCCTGCTCCTGGGCCTCTCGAGTGCTCAGTTTCAATTCCAATGCCTTCTTCTCCTTCTCTAGCAGGTAAAGCTGTGCCTTGAGCTCTGCCATCTCCTCCTGTTGAAGAAACATTATCAGCATGCTGATTCATGGGACTACATACCTAAAGGAAGAAGAGGTTAAACAAGATTTTCATCCACTCCTATAACCTAGTGTTCTCTTAATGGAGAACACTTATCAGCACCCACATGGTTTTTTATAGTCACCTAGCATACTTGTCAAAAGACTAGTACATCTTGAATCTGAGTATGAAGAGCTGTGCCACTTCTGTATCAGCCTCAGAAATAAGCTCATAGCAGCTAGTGCAGTGCTATCAAGGACTATCAGGGATCTGAGAGAGCAGCCACAGCTGCTGAAATTTCTTTGGTTCTACTTTGCCCTTCAGAAACCACTGTCTTAAAACCAGGAGTGTATTACTTTCCTGTCAAAAACTTCCCTAAATCCCAGTTTTCAGTTTCTTTTTGATACATAAGAATTTATCTCATTAGAGTGGAAGGGGTTTGAGGGACTAGGACAGCACACACAGGTCACATATTTCCACCCTGTAATACCAGCTTCTGTGGTAGAATGAGTTAAGTCAAAAAGGGCAATTTGGTATGGCACCATCAGATGTCCATTTTTAATCTCCCTTCTCTAGATAGCCAGAATATCCAAATATACACAACTTGAGTTTGACAAAATTGCACTCAATTATATTCTTCCACAAATATGATCCACAGGGGATGGACACCAGTACTTCACAGAGACAAGCTCAATTCTGAGAGCTCGTTTTTGTGTGCAATTCTTCTGCCACTCCGATGTTTATGACAGGGCTGTCACCTACTGTAACACAACAATTGCTATTTGGGGTCAGACCTCTGTTTTAACATCTGTACGACAGTGGCTGGGGAGAAGTTTAAGAGCAGGGCATGAATGTAATGACCCTTTTTTCAGCATATGCTCCCAGCCTCCCATGTTAAGCAGTTGATGGATATCCTGAATCAGAAGGATCTTTGTGTTTAAAAACACTACAGAAAAGTTTCTTCTAAAAAATGCCTAGTTATTTTCTGAACCCAGAAAAACTCAGTATGCATAAAACCTTTAAAGAGATAGGACTAAAACGCAATTTACATTATGTGCTAAACAACACCATCAAACAGAAGACTACTAAATCCAAAAAAAGACCCCAACCTAGAATCATGTTCTCACTGCTGAGCTTGCCTTGTCCTAGGGCTCCTCATGGATGACTACTGAATTAATGCAGACATTTCCTGTATAACCATTCAGTTCTAGACTTGTTCATTGTGTAAACACGTCTGAAAAACAAAAGTTTCTTTTTCTGTGGCCAGCCTAGGAACAAGTCACTATTTTTAATTTTTTTAAATAAACAAAATAATTTTCTAATCAAAAAAATATCAGAGGTATCTTACCTTATCCTTCAAAAATAATGCTCTTTGTATTATAGCCATTATTAAAAGAGATTATACAAACACAAATTTAGACCAACTTTTCATGTAGAAGAGAATCTACATTGCCCCCAAAAATTTGCTGTCTGGATTAAGTGTAAGCAGTGCACACAGGTGCATCACAGTTACAACCTCACAGGTAATCTTCAGCTTATTCAGAATCATCAACAATGCAAAAATAAAATCCATACCTTAAAAACCCTGGGGCTTGGAAAGGTTTGCATGAGCTTTAAAGTCATGGATTTATTCATCTACTTGTTTGTGAACTGAAGGCTAGAAGCACAATCAGTTTCACTCAATGTGGTTTACACAAATTTAGTTGTTAGGCAGACTTACCATTAATTTCCTTTGTCAACAGTAAATACGTAAATACCGATAAATAATTATAGGGATATTTAGTTATCAGAGTTGAACTGGATGGTCTGATATACTCAAGTGTATGCATTTAGCTTCTTAAGCTTCTATTTCTAAAGCCATTAATCTACTTAGCCTGCTTAGTGAAGACTGAAAAATAACTCGAACAGAGTATTTTGACACTTATATGAATAAAAGATACTCTTGATAGAGGGCTATCTATGTGGGATGATGGTTATGACAGATCTTCCCTGGCTGGAAGCTGAAGCTAGGCAAACTCAGCCTAAAAATGAGGGACATCTATTTCCTAAAATAAAAAAGTGAATTTAACCACTACAACAATGAATCTGTGGAACTGATTTTTCTCACCACCTAAAATTTTTAATTCATTCTAATTTATTTTAAGTTATTTTAATTTTAACATATTCAAGCTCAAAATAAATTTGAGGATCAATGGTTAACTCCTTTGTTTATGAAGACAGTAAGTTTAAATCATCAAATATGATTTCACCAGTTTGCATCCTGTCCCAGAAGACATATCGTGCACTTCCCATATGTTTAGTTTTCTCACGTCAAAACAATGTGACTTGGAAGCAAAGAAGCAAAGACAAAGCAGGGGGAAAAGCAGGGGAAAAGTGGAAAACCTGTCAGCCAGTGTCTTAGAGAGGCTTGCAGGGAAGGAACAGAAAGGAAAGGTTGAAGTTAAAAACTAAAACTGCAGTTGAGGATAGCGGTATGGACACATACAATCTGTGAGGCAGGGTGGCAACAGCCACATCTTATATGGGAAAATTCAAGGAGTTCAGGTTTAGTTAGAGAGTTAGTATTCACATAAGCAGCAATTTTCCCCATGAAAATATATTTTCTAAAGATAGCTTCTAAATTTAATTTAAATTTAAATGCCAGTTTTATATATTTACTGTACCCCTTTTCTTCTCATTACAGGTTGCTGTGAAATGTCTTGCAGTTTAACACATCTGATTCTTCAGAGTGTGTGTCTAAAGCATGAGTGGCATTTACAAAATGAAACCATGAAGGGGAAGGTAGCAAGTGGTCCCTCTTCCAGATGACTGCAGAACACTTTAACAATCCATGCAAATTCACAAGCTACAATTATAGCAGTTATTTCAGGACTAATTAATTGAATATTGAGGATTATTTTGTACTTGCAGTCATATTGTAATTCTTAATTTGGGGGAAAACTTGAATGAAAAATAAAAACTTTTGACTCAATATAATCAGAAACACCATGTAACTTTCAAAATCAACATTTGTATCAGATGTGGTCATGTCAGAAGAACAAAAAAGCAAAAAACTCTAATGTGGCAAGAAGTTGTAAAAATCATGAAAAGTCAGGCTCTAGGAGGACCACAGTACTCAAGGTGGCATCTGCCAGCCTTCAGAGGTAAAACAAACATCAGAGCAGATAAATGTCATGCTCTGGTTAACTGTATTTTACTATATAAATCTATAAGGGCATGAACTGCTGTAACAAAGGTGAACAATGGAATTCTTAACATTTTCCACAAAGAGATTGTAGTCTCAAAGTACATTATGAGCAACATTATCACCACCTGTACACAAAGGAGGAAAAATTACCAGTGTAGAAAGCTGAGACTTCTTATCTAGATTAAGTCCTTTGAAATGCAGAAATGCTGTAAACCAAGAATTATTTACAGCCATCAGAAGTAATCTCCTTGCTAACTGGGGCATGACAACAACTGACCTCAAAGCAAGACCACTGAATGATGACAAACCACAGACGAGAATATATTTGGAAACATGGTTAATTATTGCTTGAAGCAAAGAATTGGATTTTACAGAAGTACTGGCAGATCACTACGTCTTACACTCTGGACCAGTAAAAAAATAATAAACACGGCAACAGAGAAACCACCCTCAAACTATCTTTTTAATCAATAATGAAGACCTACTGGTGTAAAGGCATTTTCAGACTGATGTAGAGATCAGTTTTTACTGGGAGTCATAAATGGAAGGTGCCAAAAGATGCAGCAGAGATTCCAAAACAGATACAAGTTTTGGGCAGACAGGACAGATCTTAAGACCCAGCAGTGCAGGAAATTAATGAGTAGCTCAGTCCAGCTGTATCATCCTTGCTAAGAATGTGCAAGGGAGGGAAAAAATTAAAAGCTGGTACACAATGAAGTCTTCTGCAGCACAGATGAGCCCATCTGCTTCAAGTTAAATGAAATACTGTAAGGAAATTTAAATCCTCCATTTGTCTCAGAAGTAGACAGATGCATATGCTTTCTGTATGAGGTACATGTTTCAAATAACAGACACAAAAAACATACTCAGAAAGCCAATACATCCCTGAGTCCTGACTTTAGGTTCAACTATGTTATATTTTGCTGCACATATGAACGAGGTGTAATGTTGACCTGAGCAACAATCATGGATGCTAAAAAGGTAACACATTCTCTGGCAACCAAAGCATGCAGAGTGTAGCTGTGCCTTTTGTAATGCTTTATGCATAGAAGAAAGGCAGGAGTTTTCAATTTCTGAACAGAAGATCATGAACCAACAAATGTATTCCAAGCTTTGACAAACTTGAGTTTTCATGATGCCTCCTTCAGAAACCTAAGGTATTCCTGCATTGTGTATTCCAGCAAAGTACAAGAAATCACAATGAATAACAGTACTGTCAGTTTCTCTGTACTGGAAAGGACTGAAGGTGACTTCAGCCACCTGTGTTAAATGTGTATTTATTCTGTTTGCAATGCACGCAATCCAGAAGAAAGATTTCTTCTACCAGGAGCAAGTCCTGCAGTGAAAACCCAGTGTGATAATTCCAACCAAAAGTTATGAATGGATGCCATATGCCAAAACCAAGTCAGATGATTGTTGAGTGAACCAGCACTCCAAACTGTACCAGAAATTATGACATACAACTGCTGGTGTTTCTGTCAGTCAGGGAACGCAAGGGCACTAATCAAGGGACAGCTCTGCAGTTTGCCTTCACCAGTCAGTCTAAAGATAGAGGTAAGAATGGTGTACAAGAGATTTCAGGGAAGATCTGAACAGAGAAGAGGAGAAAAAAGTATGATATCTGCAATACACATCTAATTATCTACAAATGCCTTCCAGCACATCTTGCTTGCTTTAGTTATGGGGAATATATTGCTGTGGCCACAACATATTCAAACAAGTAATATAATTATAAATCTTCTGACAGGTAACAAGTAATCTTTCTTCTGAATTCAAATAATGAATGTATTATTGAAAAATTATATTTGTTATCATGGCAAGGCAGTACACTAAGAATAAAAATCTATAGCTTTAGAAGTTTATGAAACTGTTAGGATTTGCTGTCCCACTCGATGCCATCACCTGACGTGTCTGCCACTACTTGACTAAAATACTATTTGCTAAAATGCAAAAATTAAACTTATTTAAACTTATCCAAACAAGACAAGTTCTGAATGCATACATACAGAATTGCCTACTTTTATTGCCTTTGATATATTCCTACGTTTTAGTTCACCTCTCAAAGTCAATACAGAAGACAGATTTAAAATGATACAAGGTCTATACCTGGTCAACAAAAGACAGTTTTTCTAGACCATATCTTTAGAATTGGACATATAAATCAGAGTTTTCTCCAAAACCCTGTAACAGAAGTCATTACACATGCTACTCTTTGCTCAGACTCTGAGCTACAGATTGCAACACAGTGTCTAGAACAGATCAGCACTTATGGACAGCTGCCAGAGAGCATTAGGGGTGACACCTTCTGACAGACCATTCTTCTCCCAGAGCTATATTAAAAGGAGGTGAATTTGTTCTGCTTCAGTTCACAAATATTCATGATTCACATTTGCAAGCTTGTAAATGAAGTAATGAACTGTCTCTTGGGAAGTGCTGTATCATGGTTTTGGTCACCCTTGAGCAACTCAGCTGCCATACCTCTCTAATAGAGCATTCCAAGTTTAGATGAAGTTAGATGAAGTTCCTGCTAATTCAGAACACACAGAGCTCCTCACTGTTAATGCACTGCCTTCTGTCACTTCGTGACTACTGGATTTTCCGTCCAGATTATATGTTTCAACAAAGTTACTCTTTATTACCCAGTGGTCTCTATCCAAGCCTCCCATGTATGACTCAGTATGTTCTGGAGCACAGGGGCATTGTCAGCAATGCATTTAACCTCCTGGTTATAAATAAAATACCTTCATTGCCATAAGTTCCTGCATCAGGACTGCATTTTCCAAATCTAGCCTCTGGCTGTCTCCACGTGGCTTAACATCATAACTAAGGGGATCAATGTGGATGCTTTCCAGCTCCAGCATTGTCAGTTTCACTGCTGCCCTGTCATTTTTCAACTGCTGGATGTAATCCTTCAGGCGCTGCTCATCCTCCTTTGTAAATTCCGTATCACAGCTGCTTGCAGTTGAGCTGGTAGTACTGGAAAGAGAAAGAACGGTATTAGAAAAAACAACATTTGGAAAAAAAAAAATCTCAATTTTTACATCAAACACTCTCCCAGTACTTCACCAACACATCCGAGTCTTACTTAAAAGTTCACAGAAAGGACACATGTAGTGTGGGCTGGACATTGCAATGTTCAGAAGATGCAGAGGGATGTGAAAAATTCAGAAAAGAAATTAATTCTCTAAGCTGCATGAGAAAATTGAATCATGCAACAATTTCTCTGAAAAGCCAGATATTTAGTGATGTGTAACCAAATTACTTTTTCTGAAATGGTGTCTTCTGGAAAAAGCCTTTTTTTAAATTAAAAAAAAAAAAAAAAGCTTCTTAAGATTTCTTAGCAATAACCTAGCACAGCAAGCTTCTCTCTGCTGCTCTGATAGTGAGTCTTCATCTTCTCTGGGAAGAAGCATCTGCTAAGAAAAAAGAATCAGCCCAGACCTGATTTATCTCTGCTGATGCCCAGTTATCACCTCAGATATTTTAATGGATACTTTCAGGAATCAACCTGTGCAAAACTCCACTGGCAGATGCCAGGAGATAGCATCCTTCAGTTCATTTTAAGGTGTACTCCTCAGTATACTGGCATTCCTTCAGGGCTGGAGAATTTTAAAGCCAACCCACAGGTTAGCAGGAATTTTAATAAAAAGTCATACTAAAAGACTTGGTGAATCTTCTCCTATCTACAGGCACCAAAAAAATGTCGGCCCATTACTTTGCCCCACACGTTTACACAGAGATTGCAGAAAGGGAAGATAATGCTGCAAAGAATTAGAGCAGTGGTGGCTCAGTGCTGCCCACCCACCTACATGCATGCCAATGCTGCAGGGGGCTGAGACTGATACAGCTGTAGCATTCCAGGGCTGAATATAGCTGCAATAACACTAAAAGGAAAATAAAACGCCATGTTGTTTCACTCAAAGCTGCCTGCTGTCTCCTGAGGTCCTGTAATCAGCTGCCGGGTGAGGGATAAGTCATCCATTAACTGTGCCTGTCTGGAATGCTAGATGATCTCAGTTATCAGCAGGGGAATAAATCACTTTCTGTATCAAATTGCACTGCTGTTCAACATTTTTGTACTAAGAAAAAAAGTCCCACCCACCGCATGCTGCGAGATCCAGGGTGATGTCCTAAAATACTATGATGTGAAAAAGGGGAAGCCTATCAAGATAGTCTTGATTTTTCTCTTTTGGTTCTATTTCAGCTAAAGCCACATTGTTTTTAAAGTGCTTCAAATAATTGCCAAACTTCCCACAAATTCCAAACACAGCCTTGGAGAAGTTGGAGAATTGGTAGGTCTAAAAAGATTTCTCAAAATCCTTCCCCCTCATGAAATATCGCATTACAGCTCTTTACTACAGTTCTCTGTCAATTTCACATCATTCCTTCCTTTTCTGAGGGATAAGAGGTGCCTGCCATAGTTGCCACAACTGTAAATCAGTCTTTGCTTTTGTTTTCATCCATTTCAATCAGAAGTGAAGCTAAAAGTACTCATTACCTACCTGCTTTACTGAACCTGAGGATATCTCACTGAAGTAGATATTGATACAAAAATTACGAGGATAGACGATGTGAAAAATAGGTAATTCTGTACTGAAGTCGTGTTGCAAGTTTCCTCAGCACCCAAAGACAGCAACTGCACAGCTTTTATGCATTAAATGTAAACCAGCTGTTGTTGGAGTAAGGACAGCTTTTAAAGACTACACAGGCTTCCAATCTCAGAGCACAAAGACCTCACCTCAGTTTTTGCTCGCAAAGGAAAGAAAACCTAGCTCTCCTGCTGAGAATGAGACCTGAGCAGAAAAAATGCTGGAAGTCTATTGTTATGTCGAGCTTGACCTCGTACTCACTGGATAGTCACAGATTTTGGCCCTTAAACACCCACAGCTATGCACATATATTTTAGGGGAGTGCAGTCCAAACTGAGGAAGGCAGTCTGGGTTGTTGCCAGGGATACTCAAGCTGCTTTTACTTCAGTCCTGGCTGCCTGCCTGCCTGCTTGCCTGTCTGCAGCTGAGTTGGCTCCTCCGGGGAATTGCTAGCAAGCTGCTCTTCTTATTTTAATTTTTGTTTCCTTATTTTTCTTTTTTTTTTAAGAAGTTGAGGGGAGCTTAGCGAGGAACCTGTCTCAGCCAGCACACAAAGGAGTTAGAACCCTTCCTTTCCCCCACAGCATTTAGCAGCAAGCCCCCACCCAGAAGACTGGGAGCAGCTGGGCACAAAGCCTACTGTGGGCTGTTATAAAAAGAAGGCTGTACGATGAGGGACAGAAACAACACTGCAGTGTTTCTGATCTCCCACGGCAGCTCTTTCAGGGTTTGTTCCCCCTAAAGCCCCTCACACAGCTCTTCACAGCCACAATGCTAGTCCATTGCTGCTTTGCTTAAGGAATGATACCTGGTGTGCATATCATCCTGAATTTCAGACATTACTCTCCCTTCTGACAGCAATCAGGACAAAGGAAAACATTTAAAGGATAACGCATCTATCCAAAAACCACAGGAAACTGTTGCAAAAGATGTGTAGTTTCTCATTTCTCCAGTGTGTAGGTAAGGACAGAGAAAGGATCACAATTTCATCACAGCTGGAGAGAATACAACATCAATCTCCTCACTCTTACTGCTATTGTATTCAGAACAAGCAAAGAGAAATATTCTTCACACTTGCTTCATCCCTCGAGTCTTTTACAATGATGTCATGCCTGGATGATGTAAAATTAATTTTCATATACAATTTATGGAAAATATGTGGGCTGATATAGCATAATGTGCAGTCTTACTTGCTGGCATAAGTGTGTATAAAATGCAGTGGATGGATACAAAGAAGGCTTTCAACAGTGCTTGTCTGTGAGTAATTTCTATATACTACAAGAATTTGTCCACAAATCCCTATATAAGCATCATTTTATCTGTTAAAAATCAAGTCAATAAATAAATAGCAATTCAGCAATTGAGTGGATAATACAGAAGTTGATAGAAATAAGATAACACTTAAGATAACTAACTTGCTTGAATGCCTGCACACAACCCAGTACTTTAAAGAAAGCACCTGGTACGCAGTATATACATCGCTGGAGATCTGGAACAGCAAAATGCCAAAAGATATTAACTACCTGAGAAACCAACAAATACTTCAACCAGGCAAATGGAAACAACAGTTTATTTGGCTAGAATTACAACCTTTGGTAAAGTACCCTGCTTCCTTCTGAGACTGCTTCAGTGCAGCAACGAAGTGTTGCACAGATAACACTGATATATCTCTTTGGATATTTCTAAAGAAACTATTTGCGTGCTTCAGCCAAGATAATCTTGTCCGTCAGTGTCTTATCTGAAATCTGAGATCATTCTGATGAGAGATATATTCCTATGGTTGACTGAGTGCAGATATTCGGTGACACTGCATAATACTGAAAAGAACTGCCTTTGCATGCAAGAGACCAGATCTCTCCCTCCAGGAATCCAGTTGTAAGCTTGGGATTGCTAGCGTAGCAGAGAATAAAAAACACCTTTTTCAGTCAGTGTTAAAACTGGATTCCTTCTATTTTGGTTCCTTCTAAAGGTGCAATCAGTCAAACCTTGTTGTCAATATATGTTCTATAGTTAGCTTCTGTCCATTTAAGATAATTACAATAATTACAACTTCCAACTACACTGCAAACTGATTTCTATCTTCAAAAACTGAATTGGCAAAATTATTGTAGTGCTGCTGCCAGTCAAATGAATTTAGATGCTCTTTCACTGCATTTAATTTATTTTCATTTTAGTTGCTCTCTTTTACAGTCTTTTAACCACTTGCCACTAGTGGCTCACCAAGTGTTTATTCTCAGTAATGTGTTCAGTGATTTGACATTCAGAATCTCTTTTTGAAATTTCAAAGGTCACGATCGGTCAACAATTTCACTGTAATTTCACTACAGAATTTCCAACAACAGGAAGAATTACTATTTGTCACAATTCGCAGCAAAGGATAGTTTTCAGCATCCTACTACTTCTTCAGTTGGTTTCAAAGGGAAAAGGTAGCAACACATATCTGCAAATAAAAGCCTGCAACACTAACACAGCTACGGCAAAAAATCAGTTTTGCAGACTCAAAGTATGTTTGAATCATGTATTGTAAAAATATTTGGGGTCCCCAAATGGTGGTTCATACAGCAATCACTGGTGATGTTGGCTTGTTCTACTCCCCAGTTTTATAGAAATTCATAGAATCATAGAATATCCTGAGTTGGAAGAAACCCACAAGGATATCAAAGTCCATCTATTAGCCCTGCACACAACAGCCCCAAGAATCACATCATGTGCCTGAGAGCATTGTCCAAATGCTTCTGGAACTCTGTCAGGCTTGGTGCTGTGATCAGTGCCCTGGGGAGCCTGTTCAGTGCCCAACCACCCTCTGAGTGAAAAGCCTGGGTAGAATTCTGTACTCTACAAATAAAATCATTAAGCCTCCAGGAAGAACTAGAAATCCACAGTCTGCTTTGCTCTCTCTGCTTAGATTGCACTGTCATAAAAATGCAAAGGANATCACATCATGTGCCTGAGAGCATTGTCCAAATGCTTCTGGAACTCTGTCAGGCTTGGTGCTGTGATCAGTGCCCTGGGGAGCCTGTTCAGTGCCCAACCACCCTCTGAGTGAAAAGCCTGGGTAGAATTCTGTACTCTACAAATAAAATCATTAAGCCTCCAGGAAGAACTAGAAATCCACAGTCTGCTTTGCTCTCTCTGCTTAGATTGCACTGTCATAAAAATGCAAAGGAAATGGAAACCACAAACATCAAAGAACCATAGAGTGCTGGAGGTCTGTGGCAATGGATGTCTGTCTGGAGTAGCAGAGAGTCGAGTGACCAGAGAGAACATATGAATGAATTGAGAGAGCTGATGTCACAGGCAGGATAACTCAAAAAAAACAGGAGTAGGGGCCTGGAAAGCAACAAGCAGGATCCAGAATGACTGAGAGAGGAATTCTAAAGACAAAATCTTCAATTTTTTAAACTTGAGATAGAGTATTTACTGACAGAGATCTGGACAGAAGGAAAGAAGATTTGTATTTTTTTTGAGAAAAAATATTTTCATTGATACATATATGTTTAGTTAACACAAAATTACATTTGGCGTGGCAGGAGGGGAGAGAGACAACAATGTATAAGTGATAATCAGGTGCCCATATGACAAATTCCTGACTTCTGTGTGCCCTTTGGGTGAGTGACAGAGTGACTTTCTGTCTTATGTTCCACATACATCAAACCAGATAATAAGAGTTACCTTATTCAGTACAGTATCCTGCTCCACACCAGAAAAAAATAGCTTACAATGATAATGACTCAAGCCAAAACGTCTCTCTTGTGCACAATGCAATCACATTTTTACATTTCATGACATAATTTATAGTGATGAAATTTGAAATTCTATGCTGCTTTAAACATACTTTAAACATACACACACAGTGCCAGCTGACCACCAAATGTTCATGGTGAACAATTGCACAGACACAAATACAGATATCTCCCTCTCTTATTCTCCCCCTCAAAACACCAAAAATGATGTTAAAGAAAGCAAGGATTAGAGACCATATTCCTACCAAACACTTGCAGTGAAAGACTAAGAGAGCAAGCACTAGAACAGGAAGAACCCATCCTTGCCCATAATTCTCCCCTGTCAATACCAGAAACTTTCTAAATTGATTTCCAAGAAAAAAAAAATTATGCTTTGTCTACATGCCAGATATGTCACAAGGGAAAAAACACCGAGGCAGTTATGGACAACCAAAACGGCCCCTTCAAACAAAAGATTGGAGGTAGAGGTCTTACTACATACAGCCACATACAGCATGTTCACATATAGGTGTAGATATGGCATAAAACATGGCAAGTCAAGCACTTGGAACTGCTTTCTGTAATTTCTTTCCAAGGGTAGTAATTTCCACATAAAGATATGGCCTCCTTGGACTGAAAGTGCACCACAAAACTTCTCTGAACAAAACATTGAAATTTACCTCACGTTAGGACCCTGTTCCCTCAGATTACCTTTTTGCTCACTTTTTAGCTATTCCATGCCAGTCATATGGCAGGAAATTAGAACCTCTGGAGGAGGCACCAGAAAGAAGAGGAAATGATATAGTACTAAAATAAACTTCTGAAGTGTCAAAAAAATGACAGCATTTGAATAAAGAACTGGCTCAAAAACTGAATTAAAATGAAGTTTCAGAGTGAATCTAAGAAACCAAAATAACGCTTAAAAAGAAACATGTTCATCTATATTTATCCAGGATGCTTGCCAAATTTGTATCCATACATAAGCACACAGAGTACAATTACACCACTGGCAGGCAAAAACTCAAAATGAAGCTGCTGGCAGATATATTTGAACTGGAACACTTCTGCAATAATAGCTTATCTAAGTTTCATTATAATATAGGTCTTCAAAGAAACTGCAATATTCAGTCTTTCCAGCAGGGACTCGCTCTGTCTGTTCCACTCCATGTGAACAGAACAGCATGGGAAGGATTAATTTGGAGTGGGGGCAGAAGATAATGAGAAGGGAGAGGAAATGGTTTAAAACAAAATGGGTAGAGTTGCAACATTTTAAAAAAACAATTCTTGAGCACTCCAAAATGCCAGTGGAAGCATACTTCAGATTTATGGTTCTCTGTATGTCCATGCTGTCTGCATACAATAGACATGAGTAAGAAGTACATGATTTGAGTTCCAACCAAAAAGCCACAAAGTCAGTGAAGTAAAACAAATGTAATGGTTTTGACCTTTATGAGGAAGATCAAAGTCCAGAGTCACCCACTTGCAACAAATTTACACAAAACCCTTCTTGTCTGGAGTTGCTCAAAGTCTAAAGACAATCAGACCATTGAGGCACGGTGACTTACAAATCAAAGCACAGAAACTAAGGGGCTGAGGTGAGGGAGGCAGATCAGCAAATACAATACAACATAACTTCTGGTCTGAAATCAAACACTTGGGGACTAGGAGAGCAGAGGAGCTGCAGTTACCTTGTGTGGCTGTTGGATGAGAGGCTCTCCCAGGGCTGCACGCTGCAGCCAGTGACTGCATAGGCTCCCCCGCAGCTCCCGTCTAGTTTCATCAGCAAGGCTTTTGCTGCGTTCTCAGCTGTCTTCCTGCAGTCATGAGCTCTCTTAAGCATCTGTGTGATGTTTTCATCACCTGTCTGGTCCCCTAGTTTTCAAGCAAAAAATTTGTTTCAGAGCTTTGAGGAAGGTGATAGAAGTTAAAGCAAGAATAGAGATCTTTCTACACACTCTTAGTTTATACCAAAACTATGAAAACACGTTATTAATATGTGAGGAAAAAGCAACTTCACTTCTGTGGTAACTGGGCTACCAACCTGGAATGCACCTCTGTCCCAGTCACAAGCTCCAGCTATTTGCTGTTCCCTGTACGTGTCTTAAATGATGTATCATTTTAGCCAGCTCGTAAGGGTGTGCACTGTGCATTAAGATTAGGCTCAGATGCTCAAATTATTAACACACTGAAAAGTCTCAGACTAAATGACAACTCTTGCTCCAATCAGTCCAGTGCTGCTCCACTGTGTGGTCATTTCCAGGGCTTCTTCCCAAAAGCACCTTGACCTCAAGCCTAATGCTTTGCCAGAACACCTTCTTACAGGTTACCTTGCCAGCTGGAAGAATTGCCTTACTGCCTAAAAGCAGCCTTTCAGCATTTACAGCCATGCATACTAAACCAAAAGAAAACTAGCACTGGTGTTTATTAATTTGCTATAATTTCTAGTGGTTATACAGCATCTATGTAGCTGGTAAGACATCCCTTCAGCGGAATCAGGACTGAAACCACCACTGTCACTACTCCTACAGTCCTTCAGCTGCAATCAAGTCATTAAAGTAAGACACAGAAAATCTACAAATATATTTGTAAATTAAAGCTACAATATAGCCATATTTTACCGAATACAATCAAAATATGTAAAAGACAAAAAAACCCTAACCACTTTGCTCTATGTCAGATTTTCATTTCATCCTTGTTCGAGTCAAAGACCAATTACCCATACTTCACACTTACTAAGTGAAGTGCATGCACTAGAAGGAACATTAATGAGGAAGAAAGAAAGGGTGAAAGTAAAGAGCAGCTGGATATGCTCAGATCTAAGTGATGCAACTCCCATGAATTTTCCACTCATAGATGTTGACTGATCTTCAAACCCAAAAATCTGTTTTTATCTAGGTGTGTTGATCAAATTTCATGGTGAAGTAAAGGTACAAAACCCATACACAACTTCCTCCAAGCTGTGTTATGTAATGGGAAATTTGCACTATTTCTTTCTCAGTGCTGTAACTGGTAATACCATAATTAAGAGCTGTAGACAGACACCTACACAAAAACTAAACTACAGTCGCTTTCATAAAATGCATGTCAGATGAAACCCTACTGAAACTCGAAGTATTTCTCCCTTCAAAAATTCCTTTCTGCCTTCTACGTGAACAGAAAACACAAGACTAAATTTACTTTTGCTGCTCACTGATCTCCACCAGCAGGGAAAAGATGTCCAGTCCATTGTGGAAAAGAATGACCAGAGCTCAGAAGAAAAGCGAAAGAAAATCTCAGACATCCCCTTTACTTTCTGGTGCGCTGCACAGGTGAAACAGGTACACAAAGGCCTGCATTGAGTACTGGGAGAGATACAAAATAAGGGGCATGGAGAGCAGCATAGTGACTGTAGGCTGAGTGCATCCAGTCATCTGAAACAAGAGGCTGACAATGTCAGTCCTGTGGCTCTAAAACCAGATAGTCACTCTGTCTCTAAAATTTTCCACATACATTTCAGTGACTCCTGAGAAGCTACTGCCATTAACACACTGGGCAGTTACTATGCATCAGCACAGCATGAAGGGTTATTCTTCTCTCTCTGACGGTCTGAAGCCACAAGGTTAACTAGCCACAAAACAAGAGAAATTCAGAACATACAGGCTAATACCCCCGACAGCAGAGTAAAACAGAAGACAGAACATTTAAAAATTTCAGAGCAAAAGAAAAATGGGGGGGTGTGTGAAAAATTACAGCTTTTTCTAATTTTTTATTTGTAATTCCTCAATGCTACCATAGTATTGTCTTAATCCCACTTTTTTCATAAACTATATTCAGTTTCTGGGGGGTCAGTCTTACTGGTTCAAACAGAATCCACACTTGCAGTTACCACAGCTGTGTGACCCTAAGCCACATATGCTCACAAGTATTGTTTAATTATTCCATTCTGTACAGTTGCATGCCTGTAGCAGTCTCATCCCTGCTAGGCATCCTCTTGTGATAACATTTACTAGTAAATTTAAATTGCTGTCTTATCCTTTTTCCTTTTTTTTCGGGGGTGTAAAATAATTAATTAGTTAAAAACAAGAAAAGACCAGAGAGCATTCTTAAGTAATGGGTCATGCACGAGATGATTCACCATTGCAACCAACTCTAATGCTAACTGACATGCAAACCCCCCCCCCCCC
>VYXB01002448.1:27803-59181 GCA_013397135.1 Pachyramphus minor
TCTTACCAACAGAACCAACACCTGCAGCTCTGAACTGCCCAAGAATGAGACTCTGCTCACTTTCGGCCAATGCCAGCAGCAGTTCATATGCTTCTATGCACTGTTCACTGGAAGAGAAAACAAACCACAGAAAACAAAAATCACACAAAATATCACCTGTAATTTAGAGGAGAAGAATACTTGCAAGAGCAACAACAACGACAACAACAACAAAAGTATGTATGATTCCCTACTACTTGTCTAACAGCAGGGATATTAGACAATATTATACATATACCTTCTATCACAGGCATTCAACATTCTCTCCTTCCTTATGACAGTGCCAGGTTGACCTCAAGTAATGTAACAAGATAAAAGGGAAGAGAATGACCTAATGTGAAGGAAGTTCTAGAAGCATGTTTGAAACACCAGTACAAATGGTGGTCAACAGGATCCCTTTGAGAAACTTTTCCCAGGCCTTCTTACTATACAAAATACAGTATTCTGCACTCTACAAGATAATTGCAGTACACAGACTGTAGTAAGAAGTAAAGAAGATACATGAAAAATACTTCTTGATCTGTCCTGGCTGTAAGATTTCCTTTCTTACAACAAACAGCTTCCAACTACAGTTGTGAGTCACTCATTCATGCTGCATTCTATTAGTTTTTTGAAAAAATATATACTAGTATACCTATTTGCAATTTACATTTCCGTGTAATTTGCTCAAGGCATACACTAAGAAAACACATTTTTTAAAGGCACACAATTTGTCTTAAGACCACAACTGCCCATTCCAAATTAGTTGCAACTGAAGGTGTTAAATGACACCACCTTTTTATCTACAGTTTGAAGCAAATTTAGATACTTATTACCAAATACCAAGCAATTAATCCACAATTCCAACTGCTGTGATACAAGTCATTCTGAATTATGTGAAGTACGATACTATTGTTTGGCCCACTGGTCTTGTGAAAGGTGCCTCATACAGAGAACCTGTAGCTTAAGACCGGATTTAGCAGAGATAGTCTGAGCCTACACGCAATCCCTAATTCAAATGTTTAGTCAGTATTGAAAAATGAAGAGATAAATCTGCATATTTCTGCTGGAGAACTAGACTTGAAATACAGTGTATCAGTAACTTCAGTTCAGTAGCCTGCCAAGTACTTTAACCAAAGGGACTTTTTTTCAGAAAGAAAACAAAGAGAAACAGTATTACTATGGCACACCAAGAACTTCATTCTCGAAAGCTTCTGTCAAGTTTCAGCTTGGCTCCCTCTTTTTCTGAGATACTCTCTGGGTGGGCACATACCTGTACTGCAATGCCAGCCTGAGGGCCGTGGCGTTGGATTCATACTTCCCAACAAGCATGCTCATCCTCTCAGCATTGCTCTTGCACTCTTCCAGTGTTATTGTCAGTAAGTCATTCTGGGATTTCAAGTGTTCAATACGGCTGTAGAAAAGGAAGTAATTTGCAACCTTCAAGCTTAACTTGCAGTCATTGCTTTGAAAATTCTAGAACAACCATAATTTAAAGCAACAAAAACCATTTGATCTACACTTTTTTTTTTTAAATGAAGATGGCAAACTCCATCAGTTCTGTATCCCTTTACCTAAACCCAAGAGGACAGAAATTTCTCTTAGTACAGCCTCTTCTTCTTCTCACCTTCCCATAAAGCATAATTACAAGCCTGTGCAACAGCAGCAAGCAGAAAGTTATACCTTGCTTTTGTTAGGGTAAAAGACTGCACAGGACAGTTTCATATTAACCTTTTCTTCAATTTTTCTGCCTCAATTCCTCACTTCCTCCTGCCNGGGGCCGGGCAGGGGAAATGCAGGGATCACGCAGTTGCATAAATGCCTCCTTTCTTTGGAAAATCCAGAATAACCACCTGAAGTCATGGTTTGGTTGTGATTAGAGAGGGAACTTCTAAACTATGAATGAGGTTTCAGTGAGGCAATGTAATCTCCAAATGTTCTGGCAACAGTCGAACAGAAGCTACATGGTAATACTCTTCGTAATAAGGTTAACTCTGAATATGAAAATGAAGCTTCAGAATATAATTAATACTGTTTATTCTCTGTGCTCATAACTGCACTACACATCAGTGTCCTGTGCTTAAATGTAAAATGTGGACATACATCAAAAACATGCAAAAAATTTCAAAATTTGGACAAGTAGCTAATGAAGAAATCAGTGCCATCCAGGACTCTAAAATCACTGACTTCCTAATAAAGAAGAATGAGAATGGCAAGCAGACCCTTTATTCAGATCAGAATAAAGTCCTGACTCTCACTTGCTTCACTTTCTGTATCTTCTTTTGACACCTTCTATAAGGATACATGTATCAGTGCACAGAAAAGAGAAAAAAAATAAGAAGAAGGCAACAAAGATCACATTTTGCAACACTACAAACACATAAGCTATAAATAAAAAAGATATTGTACTGATCAGACTAAATTTGAGCTAGCTGCAGGGAAGAGAGAACTTGGACAGAACATGCTGAGACATGATTCTCATATGTGATCCACTGTTTCGATTTTTATGTGCCAAAAAAAGACATGAAACATTGATTTTGATAGAGCTTATTGAATGACAACACTAGCAATATTTTAACTACAAAGAGAAAGCTGCAATCACTCTTCTGCAGACAGAAATCTATTTACTGGTATACAGGCCACACCACCACACAAATACATTTATGGATACAGTTAATGAGATTATTCTGTTTCTTCAGGACAAAATAAAGCAAGCTAATTCCAGAATGATGGAGACTATGTTATGGGAATCCCTATTTCTATCAGTGATGGGTCTTATGAAAAAACATGCCATGACTATTTGGTTACCCACAAACAGGGACACTGCACAGTACAAGCTGTCAGAGGTGAAGGTGCTGTGCTGATCTAACAACACATAACCAAACTGTCATATTCATGGAAGGAATCCTTTGCATATGATTCAATCTTCTCTTCAGCACCTACATTCTGTGTTTATCTGCAACTGCCACAGTTGAGCTAGGACTGAACTAAGAAATGTTCAAAAAGAATAAAAAAATGTAGTAACTTTAACAAAGCTAACAGAAGGCAACACACATGAGCCTTATTTAACTTTCCACCTCACCTATTTAATCTCTCTGTCTCCACTTCAAACTCTCGAATTTTACTTTCAGAGATAGCAGATCCATGTGAATAGAGAGTCTGGAAAATTTCCTGGATGTTTGAGCAGTCTTGGAGGGAATGTGCCAAATGTTCAGCCACAGTACTAGACACCTGCAGAAGGCAGTTAATAGATTATTGTGAATAAATAACCACTGGATTTCTCTCAAAAGCACTCTGCATTGAGAACTGCATTTGCTCACATGCACTCACTTCAACGCATTCATTATTCAGTTTTTGTTATGAATTTTACATTGAATAGAATATTTACAAGATTCCACTTGTAGAAGCCATTTTGTTTTAAAATTCTGCTGACCAAGGGTGAAGGTCAGTATTTCATCATACAGTTAAAAAGCCTACTATGCAAGTTATTTATGCTCTTGAAAGCTTAGCAAAAGGTTAGAGCCAAGTTCTTCAGTAAAACAAATATTAACACACAGTAATAGCAGCGTTATTGATTTACATTGGCATTTCAAAGCAGAACCCAGTTCACTGTTGAAAGTTGTGAAATGCAACTGGAGAGACTTCTTGAAAAATATTTGGAGGAAATGACTCCAAAATTTTCCTCTTGAAGTCACTCAGAGAATGATTTCTAGCCACCAATTATGAGAAAATGAGATCTTAATACTGGGTGAAATATTCTTTGTTGAAATATTTTCCTCTAAATAATTTTTATAGTATTTTCACTTATTCCATATAGTAATGTACTAAGAAAGCAATGCTGCTTTTATTGGAACACAGGTAATCTTCAGAGGGTATCATGCATGCACATAATGATTACTCCTTACCCCTATGCTGCTGATTTCTGATCCTAAGACAGGTCTATCAGACGATGAAGACTCTGATCTTGTCTTTGACAACTTCACTCTTTCAGCAATCTGTAAGTCAGAATGCTGCACAGGTTACACAGCAATAAAGTTCATGAAGTTTACACAAAATGCATCTGTGCTCTAGTTACACTTGCAAAACTGAAGTAAACTACTATAATATTGACCCCTGTGCTGTAACTGAGAGAGCTACAATCATTCCCACAGTTCAAGTTCACGGATCTGCTTAGGAAAATTCTATGGATTCCAGACACCTCCCAGTTATTCCTGCAGAGAGCAAAATGAGACCTGCTTTCCTGAGAAAATGAAACTTACTGAATGAAGGCTTACTGAAACACACAAGAGCTCACCTTGGCAATGGGAATGTCGTTGCTGCTGCTGCTGGTGCTCAGCTCTCCCGTGCTGGGGTTGATGGGTCTATTGGCAGAAGTGAGACGGCCAGGGCTGGACGGACCCGTTGCCTGCACACTCTGCAAACGTGTCTGCAGCTCCCGAACCTACAGTAAAAGACAGCATTCTAATCCTGCCACTTATACAGTTTAAATAGTCTGGAGATTCTTCTCATTGTCTAACCAAGTTTAATTGCTCCTGACTTCAGCATAGAAGTTACATTTTTGTACCATGGTGGCTGTGAATTTTTCATGTGAGGAGCAGATGAGTGGAGGTTATTTTAAAATTCTATTGTTTTCAGTTATTTAAGACTATTTGCAATGTGGAAATAGGCAAATATAATACTGTAGAGTAATTACTCAAAGTTTCATCTTGTTTTATATAACCCCTTCCGTGCAGCTGTACTGTATGTATAGAAATTATTCTCTCTGGGGCAAAGCTAGTGCTCCAGCCTAAGATAATCATACCTAAACAAATTCAACGACAATCCTGTTGGCAATGGAAAACTCCAGTTGAAAAAAACCCTCCTGACATCAATAAATCAGAGGATGACCTTGTCATATTTAAAGGTTAAAGACATCCAAACATTAATCACACTTTAAAAAGTACTGTTAAGTAAAGCTACCATATCATGAATAATGTACAGACAAAAAACCCCCAGCAAAGTATCCAACCAACAGCCTGCAGAAGCTCTTTGTAAACACACACTGCAAACGCTGCAAAATCCTCATAACACTTGCAGAACTGTTGTCAAAAGATTTTCAGTACTGCAGGGTGAAAAAAAAAAAAAAAGAAAGGTCTGCAGGAGCCAAACTATAGCTGAGCTAAAGATTATAGTGTTTACATTGGAATAATTCTTAACAGACAAAGAATAAATGGTCTGCTTAATGCAACAATTACGCCATAAGGTAAAGTGACAGAGCTTATTTTTCCCACAGATCTCAAACACAGAGTGTGAGATGAAAGAAGGGGCAGGAAACCATCTGAAGAGGAAATTCCCCTGAAAACAGAGTTTTCCTTCAATATGGAGTTTCTGTGCTGATTTTGATGGAACAGTCCCTCTGCAAAACAGAACTGGTGAAATTTTAATGGAAGTCAAATAAAATAAAAGTTCAGACCATTTGATATATCCCCCTGTATATAGCATGAAATGCAACTTTGATTCCTATTGTGTAAAACAAGGCGGAATTTTATACTAAATACAATACATTTATACAAAGAAATGATTAAGGAAGTAGAAATCCTTTAGTCAAAAAATATGAAAGTGGCATTAAAGCTTGGGCTTTCTTCAGCTGTAGGTGCACATGGACAGTGGGTACACATGGGCAGTGTTCAATCAATCTCTGCTTGAAGCAGCAGCAGTTGTGTATTCTTTGCACAACATAAACAGATCTCTACAACCTATTGCACTGAGGAAAGACTTAAAGCTGGAACACTGCCCAGTCACCAAAGCATGTATCTCATGCCTCCTACAATCCTCTACTGTCTGCTTCTACTCCCTCAAGAGTACCCCTGCCTCTCTCCCTCCCAGTTGTATGCAAACTGAAGGTTAGGCTGCCTGAGCACTTACTGTCAAAAGAAATTTTAAGTATTTGCAAATTACAAAAAAACAAAGAAAAAAGACTGCATGTTTTACATAACAGAGTGCAACAACTGTATGCTGCTAATAAAAAGCTGTAGGTGGCAAGAACAAAATGACAAGCACACAAAGCCTAACTGCACTCACAAGTTCCCTGTTCAGTTGTGGAGAAGTGCTACACCTTAAACGATATGAATGCGAACAACAGAAGTACACAAAACGTCAGATCTAATCCCCAGTGTTTAAAGTAACGTGCTGAAAAATGGATATGGGTGCTTGACCCAGAATTATACATCTTAGCTGCAGTTATATCATGAATTTAACTGAGCAGTGTATAAAGCGCATATTTATAGCAGGTATTTTCTACATATTTGCAACTGCGGACTCCTTTGTTCATACAGACATACATAATTTCAACATGGGTACAGCTGCACTAATGCAAACCTTAAGGACAAAAGTGCTCTACTGATGCAAACCAATCATTTCAGCCTGTTGATATGCATAAAGCTGAAATAAACCATGCATGCATATTTTTACTTGCAGATGTGGAATGTCAGTGCATATAGGATTTGTACTGTGGTATTAACACTGGGGGAAAAAAAAGGAAGAAAAAGCAACCTCAAAACTTCATTAAATTAAAATTACTATTTATTACTATTTCTTCTAACCCAGGCTGTTCCAAACTAAATTCTGCAAGTGTTTAGCTACAGCACCGTTTAAAAGCAAACAAACAGAAAGACCACTACAGATGTATTTTTTGTAAAATCAAATCCTCACCTCAATGTCTGATTTAAAAATTGCTACAATATTCACCTATGCCCAGAAGCTAATCCTGGGCAATTTCACTCCAAAAGCAAATAACATTCTAAATTTAAATGCAATCAGGAAAGATAGTGTTAAAATTGTTTAAATGCTAAGCGTTCATTGACTCTAAAATTTAAATCTACCTTGTGTAAAGACAGTATTGTACAAAAATTTAATGCAGATAGGTTTCCTTTACGCTACATTTTATTAGTGAGCAGCAACTATTGGCCATGACTACAAAGCCAATTATTCTTAAGGATCTGTAAAACACTAACAACAGGAAGAAAAATGAACACAGCTAAGGCCACGTGCAAAGATTTCTCAGGAAAACATTTCTAAAAGAAAACTCAGAGTACAGCACAGTCATTAATCTATGCAACTCACTGCTTTAATATTGTATCATAGAAGCAACCACAGCTTAAAGAAGCTGCCTGCTCATCTATACTCCTTGATGTGTTGATTCAGGCCCCTATTTCTGAAATTACATGCTGAATTGATTGCTATAAACAATACTTAGCATGCTAAGTACTGGATGGTATTCTGAGCAGGATAACAGGGCAAGACTGACCCGAAAAATCACCAGTCTCAGAATTCACACATTCACCAAGCCAGAATCTCATGATTGTGTTGCCCACCCACCACACTGCCTAGAGATACTTCAAATAACTCTTTCTGGTCACCACAACCTCCACTGTAAATAGATGCAGCATCTCCTTAGAAAGTACTTTTCCACACTCATAACAATTCTAAAGGAAAAATAAAAAATTACCAAAGAACAGGATTAAAAAACCCCCCCAAAAATGAAAAAAACCCCAGAGTTCAGAAGAGCCAGTCTCTTCTCTGGATTGGTGAACACATGAGTTATGAAAATACTAATTATAAAAGCATGATTAAAAATTGTCTGATCCCCCATACTCCATACTTCTAACATTCTTTAGCGTCATTACCAATGTAATATAAATTATTCTGAAGATTATGCTAATTAGTAGGATGAAGGTAACTGCAGTACTGCACATGAGACACAATAAACACTTAAAAATGAGAGAGGAGAAGGGAACATCTTACAGGAAATGGATGGCAAAATTAGCAAAATCCTGTGGGTAAAGACAAGTATAGAAACAAACCCAAAGAAGTTCCACTGAAAGACAGGAGAAGCTTGGACTTGTGAGTCAGGGAGGAATAACACGGAAGGATTTAAAAAAAATTTCTGGAGTCCTTGCATTATACTAGTTTGAAGACAGAAACATTTAGAAGGGTATGGAAATTGCCGTGGACTCTCAAAGCTCTAAATTGAGATGGAAAGTGACTGGCAGGTAGATCTAATTATATGATCAGAAAAAAAAGGAGTAGAGAATGGAGGGGAAAAGGAGAAATCCTTGGAAACATCTGTGAAATCCAGAATTAAAAAAAGGAGAGAGCAAATATCTTCTAAACAGCTGGAGCAAGTCCAAGGAATTACAGAAGTAAAGAAGTGCTGAAAACTTAGAAAAAGCTGGAGCAGGGGCATTTAGTGAGACACAAGGTAAGAGAGCCATTATACTTCAGACCAAAGGACAGTGTAGCTACCAAGAGAAGTCAAGTGCAAACAGATGTTCTCAAGTTATTAATAAATATGCAAGTAACTGGAAATTTTATTTATCAATATTTGATGTTTAGCAATTGAACCAATTGCTTAGCTGTGTTTCTAATTTTTTTTCCCTTTGAATGCTGAGAATTGAAGTAGGAAATAGGGAAAAATTAAGCATAATTTCTTGTGCATACCTTAAGAACTAAATAAAGGGCAGCAAGAGTAGACAAGAAAAGGGGCTCACGCATTACAGCAATGCTGGATTTTTGAAAGACTTCGTAAGTTATTAACAGGCATCACAGACATATTTGCAGAAACACATCATGGGTTATAGAAAAATACTTCAGTGAAATATTGTCATTATCTGTAATCATGGATCTAAGAATGTTTTCAAGTCTTTGTATTTTACACATGCATACTCACAACTACGTGATTGATTAACATATCCTAAATAAAAAAACAGAGCTACAAACTGCCTGCTTTTGTCACTGATTTCCACATTCAAAGGACACCTGCTCCTTTTGCTTTTAAGCCAGTTTCAAATGACATGCCTGTCACTCTTTTCCTTCTGCCCTACTTATGACCTCCTTCATCGTACAGTATCTTTGAGCCCTTCAAGTAATAGCACTTTTTTCCCCAGCATTTTAATACTACATTTTTTTCCCTGTTATACCGAGAAGGAAGATGAAGTATAACAAACCACAGGACGTAAACCTCTCCCCACTTCCTAATTTATTCATGCATACTGCAAATCTGTGGAGGGAAAGATGTCAAATAAAACATCACTGTAACAATTCAAATTGCTGTGAGGGGTGATGGCCCTTCCCAGACAAAAGCATCCCTAGCAAGGTCTGAGTTCTTGCAGATTGTCTGTTGTGGTTGACTGAATATGGCATAGAAGTCCTTCCTGGTATTTATACGGGCCATCTCCTCAAGGAATTCTGTGGAGCTGGATGAGCTTAGACCTGTAGTCATCAGTTGAAAGGAGGCACTTGCAGAATCTCTGTCCTCTGCAGAGATGTCTGCTTTCAAGAAATGTATAAGAACTTAACTGTCACTAGTGGCACTACTTGCCGTCAGATCTGAAAATCAATCTGCTGTTTGAACAATTACTTTGAGGAATGGAGAAAGTGAGTGACACACAGACACAACAAGCAGCAGGAGAACAGGAATGCTACTTATACACACAGCTTTTATATACAGCAGGAGAAGTGCTTCTGGTTTTCACATCAACACTCCCTCATGCAGAAAGATCTGCTTGCTGCAACTCTATAAAGGATGCAAAGCAACAAAAACCAAGGATGTGTCAAGATGTGACACGGGAGGCAAAGGGTGAATTCCCTAAAAGCCCTGAGCACAACTCACATGTTCTGATCCAGGCTAGCACACATCAGAAACAAACATAGGAGAGAGTAGAAAGCGTATCTCGGGCATTCTCTCATTTAATTTCAGATTAATCACTGAGTATTTACATAGAAGCTTGGAAACAGGAGAATGCTCTACTTCCTTAACACCTAGGTGGAGATAGTGCTGCATAAGGAAATACCATGCAACTGAAGGAGGTAGAGAATGGAAACAGAGTTTGGCTGCTACCTCAAGTTTCTGGTGCTCACCAAGAGACAAGGAGCCAGAACAGTTCCAGAAGCACTTTAAGATCTGAAAGCAGATAATAATCTCTAAAGACCCATAAAGTATCAGTGTTCTCTGGCACTCTGGAACAGTATCTTCTGATCCCAACAGGAATGACAACAAAACAAGGACAGTCCAACAGCTCATGCCAGCTTTGTGTCATCTGAAAACTGTGGTCTCAAGAATGCCTGCAAGCCCAAGGATCTGACTCCTGCTATGATATGGGTAGGTTTCAACTGCTCATAAAACCCATGTATTTTGGGAGAGCACTCATGCTAAAATGAAATTTTGTGGAGCAGAAGCAATGTGGGTAGCTGAAGGGATCACACAAAAAATGCCTCTTTTCTACTCCTTTGCAGATTATGTTTTCATTAAGGTCTTAGTTGAAGATAGCTTATGAAATCTGGTTTTGTTCTGGTCAGTTCAGTGAATTCAGCTGAGTTTGGAGCTATAGAACAACTCTCACAACTAAAAGCATTTGATTAACTGAACAAGTTGACATATGACTTATGCAGAGAACAGTCTGAACAGACTTTCAGAGCTGGAACTGCTCTGACTTTAGACTTAGTTCTTCAGAACAGTCTCAGGGAAGCCTGAACGCTTCCCACACCCACTGCTTCTTATGCCAACCAGCTGCTTAGGACTGTGCTGAGGCACTACTCATCTGGCATCTTTCATTAGCAATAATTAAAAAAACTACAATTTTTACGTTGCAGTCACGATGGAGTTCATATGTTGTATCAGTGCTGAATGCCCAGTGGATAAAAGGGCTTTTGTATAGGAACACAAATATCACTTTTTCTTCTACTATTTAAGCCTGTTACTCCATATAGCAGTTGAAAATAGTACAGACCTGATTACAATCTTATTCTCATGTAATAATAATATCAATTCCATGAACTGGTACAGAAGTTCCCCAGCACCTTATCTGTATTACTGGATTTAGGATTATGATCAGCTGTGTGCAAGGAATTTCTAGGGCACTGACTGGTCCAGACCTAAATGGATTTTATTTTTAATGTAGCAATATAATACAGAGGTAAAATAAAACTCTGCATGATGAAATTAGCTGCTACACCACAGCAAACCTACAGAAATAAGCAATTACCTCATTTACTAATGACCTGTGAGAAACAAACTCCAAATGTATGTTGTTTCTTAGCCACTGTTCCAAAGAGCAGCTCAATCTGTTAACTGAGCGCAGTAAATACCTAATTAAATTAAATCTCCAATAAGCCTGAGAAAACATATTGAAAGCACTCTGCTTGATTACAGGCATTGGTCTGAAGGAATAGACCTATTGATCTGGTCAACTTCAAGCTTGTTCACTTCACCCAATTTAATTTCAGAAGAACAATAACTAAATTTTAGCTGGATCTCCTTTTCCACTCTCCAGGGAAATAATCTGAAAGGACTCTTGAGTTCAGGTGGCATACAGAAAATATTTAATAGGTCAAATAAAACATTTATTTTGTTGTCACTATGGACAAAAGTTACATTAAAAATGCAAATATGGTTTCCAGTGCAACAATTACATAGTGCGCAGAGAGGGTCATATGCCATGAGCAAAATTCTCTGGTGGGGGCAATAAAGCAGTGGTTCTGCACATTCAGGATGATATTAAATACCATATTTCAGTAAAGTCCTCTGTAGTTGCAAACTAACTGAAAACAACTGAAAAAAAACCACACACAACCCTGCCAGCTGTGCCCAAATATTAAGACTCTGTGGCAATCCAACATTAGTGCCTCATCTATGCGTAGGACATCTATCCAATCTATCCAAGAAGAATTTCCTTAATTAAAGAAGAACGAACATTTAAATTGGCTTGCTACACCAAAGACAGCTCACAGTCTCTACTGAGCAGTTCAAGACTTACACTCTGCAGGGTCGAAATCTAACAGACTTGTGCAGAGGTGCTAAGTCTAGCTCTAGAATTACTGCAGCTGTCTTAACTGGCCCTTTTTCCCTTTACTTTGAATACAATACTGAAGTAACGATACTGGTTTTGATAGGTATCCCTGAATAGTCATACATTTCATTATACAAACATAATTTAATATTTTGAAGCTCCATTTTGAAAGTAGTCAGTAGCCTTACTTGTTAGTGTTTCTTCAGAACCACAACCCTCTTTTCTCTTAGACAACTCACAGTCTAATTTCTGGGCTAATATAGCCACAAGTGGTTTATATCAATCTGTTCATGCTCCAGTTTCGTCCATAAGTTTGGAGAGCCGTTACTCCCATTCTTACTTGCCTTCTCCAGCACTTGTTAAGAGAAATCAGATTAAGATTTTGTTTTGCCAAGTTGAACAAGACAATCTCTTTTAAGTCCCTTCTCCGAGTACACTGCACATTTCTCTTACCATCTTCACCATCTTTTTTTTGGCAATTTAAATTGTGCTTTTTCATGCATAAGAGATAAGGACTGCATTAAACATTCCAGATCAAACCTCACCACAGGCTCATACAGCCTTTCCCACCTCCACTGGAAAAAACTTCTG
The DNA here is from genome assembly GCA_013397135.1 of Pachyramphus minor. NCBI lineage: Eukaryota > Metazoa > Chordata > Aves > Passeriformes > Tyrannidae > Pachyramphus > Pachyramphus minor. The sequence goes on from VYXB01002448.1 coordinate 40,238, forward strand.
TGGTTAATCATAGGAGTGAATGTGCCACCATGTGTCAGTGGCTCAGCCATGCTGATGCCTGAGGCTACAAACATCAATTTTGTCCCCTTTTCTTTTTATGAACAGAGAAGCTTTTGGCTGTCAGCAGAAATTCTTGTTACCAACCTTTGAAGCACCTTAACTTGCATTCCATACTTCTCCAAATCTGAATCTTTTTATAAACTCAAGGCCACCTGTTTTTTTTTTGTTTGATATCCCAAAATTGATCTGGATCATCTGTAGTATCAATGTCTGCACTTGTGTAAGCAAATTTCACAAGGACATACTTTTATTCTCTGCCTGCTTGTGTTGTCATGTCCATCCCCTCAATTTGGCACTAATTCGCCCAGTGCATAAATGCTACTGCTGTAGCTTACGAGGTAGTATTGTTTCTGCTTAAAATAAATTCCACTATAAAATCAGTCCAAAAAGTTCGGAACTGAAAACAACTTGTGGCGTATAATAAAACAAAATTTTACAAAGGAACAGTTGATGTGGTCTTGTTTTATATGATAAGAGGTTACTATTTTTGCCTCATCACACATGTTGTTGTGTTGGGAGAGGGCAGAGAGCATTGAAAAGGTTATTTGTGGTTTGATATCTGAAGATTGGAAATCTCACACAATGCAGGGTCATGGTAAAATTATATACTCACTGCAGAACAAAGCTGGTTTAGAACAACAAAATGGGTTGATCTGCAGCTAGTAGGTAAAGAGCAATACTTGCAATTATTTCACCAAGGTACAATGGTCTGAATTATCATTCAGATTAAACATAAACTTGAAACTGCCTGTTATAAAACAAAAATACTTTTTATCTGGCCTAAATATAGGAGATTTAACATATACAAAGTTAAAAAATTTTAAAAGTAAAGAGATTGAGGTCACATTCTCTTGGACCTTTCAACTTTGTTGGTTTTTTGGTTTTTTTTGTTTGTTTGTTTGTTGCTTGTTTTGTTTTGGTTTGGTTGGTTGGTTGTGGTTTTTTTGTTTCTTTTTGGTTGGTTTGTTTGTTTTTACTTTGGAATCCACACAAAGCACAAAGCCTTTCTCTGACCTTACAACATCATAAAATGTAGACAGGGAAGCAAGACATGGCTGGGACTACTCATTGTTCAGAATTATTACCCACTGACAGGAGCCCTGCTCTTTTTCTTTTTCCTAATCACAAATTGAATTCCCATCAAGACCAAAGAAATGTTTGTTTACAGGGAAAAAAAAAGCCTCACAGGAAAATTCACTAAATGAACATCTGCTTTTTCTATAGTCATGTTACATATGCTTCCTTGAAGATGAATATCAGGATTTCTGACATCAGGTTATTGTACACACCGGCTGTTTATCACACACTCTTTTTCAAATATGTTCAGTTTTGTCCCAGTTTTGTCATTTATACAATCCAGCTTTAAAAACAAAAAGCCCTACAGCCAGTAGAGGAAGTGAGATTAAAGAGAAGCTTGTTCTGGTGACATAATCACACAGGCTTGGAGGAACAAGAAGCCTTCATCTCTGCAGCAGCTTACCCTTCTGCGCAGCCTGTCCCTCTCCTCCCGGACAGCATTCATGGTGGCCTTGGTCCTGTTGAGCTCCTCCTCTTTGCTGCACAGCATGGCTGTGAGGCTTTCATTCTCTTCTCGTAGGCCAGCGAGCTCCTTCTCCCATCGAGACCTCTCCTCTGACAGATTTGGGTAAAGGTCATGTCCCAGTACACCCTCAATCTCTTCTACAGTCTGTAAAAATAAAGTCATCAAAAACAAGAAAGAAGCAAAGATGACTGAGCAGGACTAAAGAGTACACAGGACAGAAGGGTGTAACAGGATGTAACTCTGTATTCTTATATGTACACATGCAGCCTCGCAACACCATTAGTTCGCTTCTTTTGTTTGCTAAGTAATATCAAACAAAATTATTATTTTCTTTGACTATTGTACTGACAAACAATGAAGCAGACAGATATATGCAAATAAAACATATGTCACATGTGAACAACAGCAACCCCAGTAGTTTCGTCAGAGAACACTTCATAACAAATTAATGACTCCTTGTCATGGGAGAGCTCTGTACTTACTATTTCCCTGCTGAGTAACAGGCAGAAAGTAGCAGCCTGTGAATGTGCATTGCATAGGGCCTTTCTCAGTTCCAGGCCAACATCACAAAAGGGCAAAGAAAAGAGTGGGAGGGGATAAAAAGAGGACTCTTCTTTCCGTGTCCCTGAGTTTGTTCTTTCCTTGATGTGACAACAACACAAAAAAAGAACTCTGGCCTTGGCTAGGCTTCCATTACACCAGAAGATGTTACAGCCTTTCTAGTGCCTGCAAAAGTGCTGGGTTTCTATGGGACGTATAGTGTCATTCCGCACTTCCTGTCCCACCTCCTTGCTCAGGACTGTGCCTTGTAGGCACCATTCAGTACTGGGGACATTCAGCAACTTCCAAAGGGTGAAACTAAACTACATTTGCCCACCATCAGCAAGGGAATACTGCCATGGCTAAACTTACTGTCAGACTGGTCATTCAACTTATTGAAACACAGCTTAACACTCAGTGTGTCAGGGAACAACATGCAGTTCTGAGTTTAGTACAGAGTTTAGTGACTGTGTTCAAATGGCAGAACCACTCCAAACGTCGCTTATAAGCTTTCGAATCTCTCTGACAGCAGTATGCATTCAAATCATGGGAAGAAATATGGGAAAATAAAAGGAATATAAGATGTAACTAGCAATGCAAAAAGTTTCATTTCACTGGATAATCCAAAACCAAGCTATGGCTAAAGCCCATACTTTTACATATAAAATGGAAGATAACTCATGCACCAAGGTCAAAAATAGTCTATTTAGTTTTTTTATTCAAAAGTACTTAACTTTTATATTCTGATTGATCCCTTCGGATTTAGCATATTGTAGGATTTTAAATATAACAAAAATTACTGCCTTGTTTATTTCCTTAAATCAGGAGGGACTAAATGAACAACTAGAGCACAGCTGAAAATGACAACCCAAGTTGGAAACAAAATTCCTTCTTTTTTTTTTTTATTTCTGCAAGAAATCTTCCCACTTTTTCCAGCAATGTCTGACTTTGAGGTATCAAATCTCATTATTTGTCCATTACGATGACAAGTTGGTTATTTATGCTTATCAATGCCATAATCTTAAAGAATAAATCTTGGCTACAGCAAGACTCCTTAGTGAGAAGCAAAAGACACTCATACAAAAGCAAAACCATATTTTTAACAACGACTTTGAAATGCCTCTATAGAGGAAGCAGGGACGAAACTTTTACAGCCAAGCTCAGTTTATCCTTTTAAATATTTCATATTTTATGTCTCTCCTCCATAAAACGGCAATACATTTAGAGTCATAATTATAAAACTTTATTGACAGAGCATCTACACCTACACCTAGCATCTATAATTCTACTTACAACATCTGGTAGCAAACTGAAATTACTTTTCTAAAAGAGTAATGCCTTGCAACATCTCTCCAAGATGAAAGAAGCTGCAGCTCTCCCTTACATTAGCTTCACTTGGACCTATAAGTCTCAAATTATGACAAGGTAAATGATTTCAACACAGCATGACAGTGAGTTCAAGTTCGGAATAAGCACATGGCAGTTAATCTTACAACGCAAAGAAAAGCTCCGCAATAGCAGGAGAAATCTCTTTTGATGATGCCAGCTTTATTTTACACAGGGCCTCTTTGTGGCTGTCTTCTCCTGTCCCTTGTTCCCTCCACACTGCTCTCGAACTTTCCCTGCTGTGTTCTCACCCCTCTAACACAAAATTCTGCTGCTACCTCCTACGTCCTTATTCCCCATGCTCCTGACAGTTACTGTTATTCCAACCCCTCCCTTTTCCAAGCCTCTTCTGCTCCTCAGAGCACTACTCGGGGTGATAACACTGTAGCAACCCCAAAAGACGACGGACTGCCACGAGGAAGCAGCAGCAGTGATTTAACACCACAGAGGTATGTTCAGACACAGAGGCTGCTGCTGTTTTTCACTGTTCCGGTGCTACCACATGCCCACATAAGTGCAAAGTTCAGGCATTGACAGCATCAGGGTCTGAAAGTCACACTAAGGGCTGCCCTATAATCCTTAACAAAACCAAGGGACAATTCTGCTTCTTTCTGTCCTCCTTCATTTTGTGATGATCAGTATCCCTTTGCTGACTAAACTATTATCACAATTCTCCATGCTACTATCCACCATGGTAAATAAAACATAAAAATCGTACTTGGATATATCTGTTTATATGGATACATCTAAGTGTTGTTTATTTTTTTCAGAGTAGTATTACAGAGCAGTTTTATCTGCTGTACAGCAGGTAAATTCAGGTATAATTTCATGGAATATAGAATTGAATTACAATGCAGTGTTCTGAGCACAGGGCAGGATGCCATATGATAATAATTCCAGTCTTGTCTCTGACACTGCCATCAGTACTCCCTGCCTTAATGTTTTTACAAGGGCTGTTGTGTTACAGATGTGATATCAGATGAAATCACTAAGTATCAGGTTTGAACGAAGTAAAAGAAGTACTTCTTCACATGGCATAACTCAATGGCAGAATTTATTCCTACCAGAATTTATGATAAATCTCATTTCAAAGTCTTATCAGCTTTTTATATGACAGAAGTTAGCTAGGGTCACATGATTTGTATAAAAGAAGCAAAAAAACAATTCACCACCAACAGCATTAGAAGGAATCCAGTGATATTTAACCATCAAAGCAGAAGGATTCAACACATTCAGATGCATTAGTCCATTTGTGAAGAAAAAAGCCAACAGTCAAACAAAAGACAGAATATTTCAGGTTTCCATTCATGATTCCATCCATTTTAAAAATCTCTCAGTTCTTTGTCTGAGGAAGCAGGAAAAGAGAAATGACCTGCAGCCATGGGTGGAATTTAGACAGGGGCTCTGCATGTAGGTTTTGCTATATTAAACACATTGGTGACACACTTCCCTAGTGTATAATCAGGCATGTCACAGAGATTCCTATCTTCCTGAAAGGTTAATAACCTTTGTGTGTTATCACTTGTCAAACTCAAACAATTACCAGCCTCTAAAGCACAGGCAGTGAGGAAAAGCTTTCCCCCCAAGTTGGCTATGCATGTACAGATCACATGAAGATAAAAAGGTTTGTGTTTTGGACCAGGAAGAAACTACTGATAGTTAGTTATCATTATAGAAGTGTGACAGTAGTCAACGTGAATCAACAGTAAAAAATGGGATTTAAGTAAAAAGCTTGAGAATTGAGCTTTTGGCAGATATTCTGACATTTTGTTGAATCCAACTCCTGCAGCAGTCTTGATCTCATCTCACATCAGATACCTCTCTGGACCTCACAGAGCCTGATCTCTACCTGTTTTCCAGGAAAACTGTCATTTATTTTTTCTTGTATAAATGAGTCACTGACAGCTTTCCCTTTGACACAAAGAAACTTTTTCAGGTCTTTCCCTGTATATAAGATACTCTACGTCTCCCTCGCTTTCAGGTTCTGAATTGCAGTCCCTCCCTTGCATTTGCCAGCAGGCAAGTCTCTTCTTGCTCTGTTACATGAACAACACAAGCAAGACACACAGGTATCAGTTGAATTACTTGTTCCTGTGTCTGACTTCTCTCATTTGAACTAACACACCACACATGCTTCATGTTAAATTGGCTTTACATTTTAAGACAGCCAAGTGACAACTTAAGCATGTGCACTGTGTTTTCAGTTACAAGTCAACAATCAGCTGAAGCACCTTGGGCAAGCAACAACCTGTTTGCTGGATAAGCAAACTTGCCTAAGAAAGTAAATTAAGTGTTGAGTGTTCCCATTTTTCTTATCTCTGAAGTGAGCATAAGACAAATACATTTCTGATTTGAGATCAAAAACATATTAGTAGCTCCTCCCAAGCCTTGGAGAACTCAGTGTAAAACGGGTGTATTACTACTTACCCAACAACGTGAACTCAAGTTGATTCATGTGAAATACTCTGGCACCTTTGGAAGTGAAGTGTTATTACTACAGAACTGATTAGTGACTAAGGCAACACTGTATTTACAGCCTAATGCTACCATTACCTTAATGGCTAAATCACAATGTTCACTGGCAGTAGTGAGTTGTTCTATGTGTCTGTCCACTTCTGCTACTGATAAACTGCAGCTGCTTTTCTTCCGCCCGCAGACAACATTTTCCAGACCTGTCAGCACTCTTTGCAGTTCTGAATTCAAGTCACTACAGTTATCTGAAAGAAAACAAGACAAAACAAAACAAATATCACAACAATTAGTAACTCAGTGAAAAAACAAACTCTCACCCAAGAAGTGCCTCTTGCAGAATAGCCAGGACTGATATTGTTGAAGGAATGTCCTCGCACTCTGCCACTTTTTCCTCACCAACTGATAGGCTTAAATACAATAACCACACTAAATGAAATCATTAGTTACCTCCCATCTAACAAAACAGTCCCTCTGCTTATCTAAAGTGTTCATTCTTTCTTAAAAAACCCCTCTTTTCTGAAGAATATTTTAAGACATCACACGCTCATACCGTAAGACATTTCTTTATGTTGTTCTTTTTACAATTCAAGGCCAATTATCCTGATTTTGTTACCCTCTAGGTTTCTCTCTGTAAATTCAACTGTTTTTTTCTGTCTGGTACATTTATTGATGTTATGATGATGCTTTTCATAGGAATTTTTATGGTTGTACTTAAATACCACCTGACTTCACAGAAATGATGCCTACCCACTATCTAAGAATCTATGTTTTATTTTAGTAGTCACTCCTTCTTCTGCAACTGTATAATATTCAGGGATCATAACACCACAGCTTATTTTTTAGTATGTTCCATACTACAACCATATTAGCAGCTTATACAACAATGCTATTTTAATTATAAAATGCAGCAGATAATCACTTCCTTTCCTGTCTTTAGGCTAAGCTCTTCTACTGCCTCAAGCACTGCCACAGCATCCTCCATTTATGTGAAAACAAGTGAGTCTCTGTACCTTGGTGGCTCACTTCATAAATTATTTTTGTTTTTCTTAGGCTCCCCTCTGGTGACAGACAGTGGCAGTTCCTACATGTGGCAGAATTTACCCTTGTGCTGTCTCTCGGATGTGCTGTTTAGTATTTCTGGCTTTATAGGTAAGAATTTGCAATAGCTACCCACAGCACAGCACACAAGTGGTGCACTATGAGATGGCAGCGCACCCACAGCTCCCATATCCTACTAAAAACAGTGGCATGCATACTTGCTAGAGGGTGTTATTTCTGTATTACTGCTGCAAGTGTTTCATGATGGTCAGAATTCCATGGTAGCCTGATAGCTGTGGTTCTTACAGGAGATTAAAGCAGCAGGGCGTGACTCTTGGGGATGGTCCTGTGCAGTGCCTGGAGCTGGACTGTGTGATCCTGAGGGGTCCCTAACTCAGCATATTCTATGATTCTCTGATGCTATGAAATACAAACCTATTGCTGAACAAAATGAAGAGTTTAGGATGATGTCACAGCAGTGCATGAAAAACAAGAAGGGGCAACATACAAAAACTTTACTGGAAGTCATATTCACTACTTCCTGTCTAGCAGCCACCCATCTGTTATAATAATACCAAAAAGCCCTTTACAAATGATAATAACATTCACTTATAAGCAGCATACAGCAAGCAGGATGCTTACTTCTAAAAATCTCTGTTTTGTTTGCTTGAATTTACTTGCTTCCATAGCATCTTCTATAACAAACATTTTGCTCATTTAAGCAACCTTCAGAAGATCTCATGTGCTGGGTTTTGTTACTGCAAGAACATTTCCCCTATAAAAAAATGGGTTTGTCATGTGAAAAACCCATTTCTGACAGAAAGTCAATCACAAGATCTGCAAGATGTACTGGAGAGCATTCATAGTTCTAGCTCTAGGTGTTTTATTGCCTGTAGCAATAGAGCAGAATATCCACATGCTTTAGTGTGTCATGAAGTATTATTGGCTTTACTAAGTCAGTGATGCTCACTCCATTAGGGCAGTAAGCAAGTCACGCACATGGTTATCATATCATGATTTTTTAATCTTTATATACCTATATCTAGAAAGATTAAAAATATACTTATTTGTGTTATCTATATGTGTGTGTATGCATAATTTATTTTCTCAGGAATATGGAAACAGACCCCCAAAAAAGACAGTCTATGAATATACGGAAAATATGGAAGAAATGTAACAATCTCTACAGCTGGCATCCTTATTCTATCTATTGCTGTATCTCATGTCCCACCCTTAAAGGGGAAGGGAGCAAGATTTGTAGATGCTTGCAGTCAAAGGAATGACAGAAGTCCAAGAGTCCACAAAAGCTCATAAAATTTTACTAGTAGATCACACACTTGGCAAGAAAAATTGATATGTTAGTTCCTGACCTACCACATAAGCACAGGGCAGTGGGTTTTCGATGAAGGGGTAGCATGAAAGGGAACAGAGAGAGTTCCTTCAGACCTTTCTGGAAATGAGTTGAAGGCTTTGGTGCTTTCAGGTGGTCTTGATCCCTCTCTACAGTCCATGCCCACTTCTCATCCTCATTCCTGCACTTGATGTGTACTGTGTTGTACATATCTCCACAGGGGCTGATCAAGAACATTTGTCCCAGAAAAGTGCTGCTCGTTCCTCCCTATATGCCCCTTTTCCAGCCACATCCTGTTCTTCTCATAGTGTGTTTTTACCAACAATCCTTGGCTGTTATTATCAATAATCCTTAGTTGGCTCCACATCTATCTGGCCATCTGTGTTTTGAGACATACACATCAGCCCCCTTATTTTCTAGGCTTCTACACTATATTTCATTTTATTGCCTTGTTTCCCACTGTTAGTCGAAACTTAAACAGATAACTTGCTGTTAATGTACGCAAATCCTGGTTCAGTTCTACCCCATGAAGAAAAAAATCAAAGCCCTGATAACAAAATACATGCTAAAAAGTGGATTAGTTTCAGTTTTTTGGTCAAAAGAAAATCAAAGGGAAAAAAAAGTCCTCATATCACAGTCTGTTCAAGTAGGAACGTAACAGTAAACATGAACTTTTGAAAGTAAAAAAAAATATTTTTTTAAGAATATAAAAACCTCTACTAAAATATCTTGACTCCATCCAATATTTTGTTAATACTTTGAATTCTGTAGGTCAGACATCTCACAATTACATAGATACTGTTATAGAACATACTGTTCTATTGGCATTTCTAGAAATTAATGACATTGAAATACAGTGGCTGCTCTCACATTTATAAACAATATGATATAGAAAATAAAATTAGTATTCTGAATAGAGTTCTGAATAGTGAGGATCACACCAGACTTCTGCTAGTCCACAGCTACGGTTCTCATCAATTGTGCCCAAACACTTAAAACATCATGCTGAAGGTCTAGGATCTGCTCATGCCTACACTGCAAAATGTATGGAGAAATTATTTCATATGCGGAGGTTCTTCAATTAATCAGTAACTGTGCTTGAATGAAAAAACAGATGAAATTCTAAGGGAAAGGCAGTTGCCTTCTTAGTTCTTAACCAGAAAAAAATGAGTTGCAGACTGTCTTGAGTCCTCCCTCCTTGCACTTTGTTTGAACGACTTGTGTCAGGTGCATCCTTGTCTAAATTCATTTCAGCAAGTTATGCCACCCATGCTTTAAAAAGACCCTCAATTTTCAAAAAGTGTGGACATCCTCTACAACTAGGCTTTAAAAGAGTTCCATTACCCATGCTAGTCTCCCTAACTTTTAATCTGTCTGCAATTCTTTTCTAACATTAGACTATTTTACAGGTACATGTAAGATGCGCGAATATCTTTCAGCCTTTCTTCTTTCCCAAAATTCACGAGCTCTCATGAACAATATTCAATTTTAAACTCCATAGCTATTCTACACCAACAGGACTAGGGAAGTATACTGTGCACTGGTGAGGCCACACCTCAAATCCTGTGTCCCTTTCTGGGCCCCTCACTACAAGAAGGACATTGAGGCGCTGGAAAGGCAACAGGGCTGGGGAAGGGTCTGGAGCACAAGTCTGATGAGGAGCAGCTGAGGTGGTTTTCCCTGGAGAAAAGGAGGCTCAGGGGGAATCTTCTCACTCCCTAAAACTCCCTGAAAAGAGGCTTTAGTGAGGTGGGGGTCGGTCTCTTTCCCTAAGTAACAAGTGATAGGACAAGAGGAAATGGCCTCAAGCTGGACCAGGGCATGTTTAGATTAGATATTAGAAAAAACGTTTCCAGGGAAAGGGAACAGACTGCCTAGGGAAGCTGTGGAATCACCATCCCTGGAAGTGTTCGAAAACTGCGTGGATATGGCACTTGAGGACATGATTTAATGGTGAACATGGTGGTGGTGCTGGGTTGATGGTTGGACTTGATGATCTTAGAGGTCTTTTCCCAACTTAACGATTCTATCATCAAGGCACAGAGGTTACTTCACATATAAGTCATGTAGAACTTCAGTATTAGTTGTGATTAGCACATCCCAGATCAATTTATTTCCTCACGAAATGTTTGGATCTGCATTTCAAAGGCTATTTGCTACCCTTCTGCTGTGAGAAGGCATCATGTCTATACTAAGAAGCACAACTCACCCATATCTGCAGTGACCATGGTGGACTGATTCTCTGGTACTGAAACAGAATTCTGGTCCATGCTGCGCGAGTCCTCATTAACCTCCTGCTGGCTCTGGCTGAGCTCCGACCGCAGCTCTGAGTACTCATCTTCCTCCCTGGGAGACAGAGCAAAGGTAGAAATAAAATCCTCTGAGGAAGTATCTTCTGTGACATTTATTTCAGACCTATGAGCAGAGCCACAGGATACAATCCACAGTTTTGTTCAGTCAGTAGAGAAGACTTTATACCCTTCACTGCAAAGAAACTGTGCTATGCCCGTAACACCCACTTGCAGCAGCCAGTGCCTGGTTTCCATTTCTTTATTCCCAAGCTCATTATTACTTCAGACCACTGTAGAAGGAAACAATGGGTAGAACTGAATGCTAGCAAGGATGTGTGCAAGGATGTGTACTGCTCTGCAGCAGCTCCCCAACTGATAATTCACACAGATCAGCACAAGTAGCTTTGATCCCAAAGTGGATTAGAAATAACTGGTTTTGGTCTCTTTCTCAGTTCAAGAATATCAGCAGCTTGTGAGCAAAGCAAGCACACACATGCACATACCTGCATATGTATATCAAAATGCTCTTAGAGACAGGTAGGTTTTTCATTTTCTCAAAAGAGAGAACAGATAAGGGAGTATTCCACCAAACTCCTGGAGTTAGCAGAAAATAAAAAGCCCCAGTTACCTAGGTTTTTAACTAATTTGTCAAGCTGGTTCAACTAAAATAATTGAGGACACAGAATACTTTAGCTAAAGCTAATGAGCTTAAAAAATTAAGGCTTTTCCCTCCTGTCTCCACACAAAGAGTTCAAAGCACTGGGGGAGAAGATAAGTAAATGACTAAGAGCTTTTCCTGAGAACATTTATAAACATTTTTTCTTGCTGATTTGACTCTGAGGTTTTTTTACTTTCATAGTGACTGTTTTTACATCAAAGCATCTCTTTTAAACATAAGGAAATCACCAGTTTATCCAGATGCAGAGCCCCTCTGAAAGCAGACAAACAGCTATCATTCTGTTTCACACTGAATCACATGCAGAGATTAATTTTGCAGCAGATTCAGCAGAAAGGTGCGAGAATGAAACTGTCTGCATCTGACAGGGGTATCTGTAATGTTAAGTTTGCTGTGCATATGCCACATACACTGTGTGTATGGTGATGAGTGTTTCTTGCAGGATTCAGCCTCAAGTTGTGTCTGTATTTTTCAGGCAAAATATCGGAGAAGATGGCCCCTGCACACAGGGATCAATAACAGAGTGAAGTCTGCTCTCAGAGTCGCAGAGATGACAACTTATGAACCCATCTCAAATACTCAAAAAAGGGAATTTCAGTTTGCTTGTCAAGCAGGGTTTCCCAAGGTCCTGAGACATATTTTTTACAGGAACTACCATGTTCTTCTACCCCTTACATGTGCTTCAGTGCAAAGAAAGTGTGACTTTATCAGAAGCACTTAGTGACCATTACTAAACAAAATGCAGGTCAGCCAACTAATAGAGATTTAGATCAAAGAAAGGTCTTTCAGTTACCATGCAATATTTGTTTCAGACAGTGTGAGAACTCAGTCATGAATAGCAGGAATTAAAACAGTGAAATGAAGACACATAAGAGTGAGTTAATGTTCCATGAGCTAGTTTATTATTAACTACAAAACAAGCCAGTAGTAATTAGCTTTGTACAAAAACAATTACCAAGCACTCAAACAGTTATAATTTTCATCTGAAGGTAATTTATTTTTTAATTTCTGAAACAATTAGTCCTACATTTTTAAACCCTACATTTTTAAAACCTAAATTACCTCTAATTGGACAAAAGGCTCTACTGACCCTAAAACAATGGCACACACCATAATAATTTCTCACCACTCTTATTGGGCTCTTCTTGCATAAATTTTCTGTTTAAAACACAACACAGCTTCATGTATCTAGCACTAGCTCTTGTTCAGTTTAAGTGCCCTCAGTATCTTGGAGCAGATGAAAAGTATATCAAGTGGCAGAACTCACATCCTTCTGATGACTCAGGTGAGAAGTCATTTTCTAAATGAACTAATGCTTCTAGGATCTGACCAGAAAGATCAGAAATCCATTCCTGATTAAGTGATAGCTAGATCAATCAGGCACTTCCCCACCAGTACCAGTGGGAACAGACTGAGGGTAAAAACAAGGGGGAATTCAAATATAAATTCTGCCTTTGAAACTAATGCTGACAGTTACAAAAGATACTGCTTTTAACCTTTCCCCAAAAGAGAAGAAGAGTCCTCCAAAGGCACTGGAGATGCAAGGTGCTTGGCCACTGGCTCAAGGAGGTGGAGGCATTACAACTTTCTCATTGTTGCCATTATCAACAGCCTGGATAGAGAAAGCAGGTAAGCAGGTACTTGTTCTGCTGTGGGCCCCGATAGCTTCCACTTGCTGGAATGTCATGGTGAGTTGGAGGCAATTAAGACCAGATCAAGCCATTCTAGACACAGACTGACTTGGAATCAACGTTGGAGAAAAAGCAGTGTGGTTTTCAGGTACTTCTGCACTAATTGCTTTCTTCATGTTCAGGTGCACCGAAGGATCACAAGTGCTGCAAAGACACTGAGGAAAACATTTTCAAATAGTGAGCAAAATGCACACTTTTCAGCATCTTTTCAAATCAAAGATGAGTACTTCCACAACGCTGACAAGGTTCACGTTCTCTTCACAGCTCCAAATGGTGCACGGCTTCACACTTTAGGTGCCAGCAGTTTTTCAACACACACCTTACTTAAATAAGTATTTTTAAAGCCCTCTAAGACCCTCAGATAGAAAATACTACAGGTGTGTGTGCACTGCAACTCAGAGATTCACTGCACCCTGTGTGTAGACATGTGAGGTCCCTCTGAACCAGTTCACTTGAGACAACAAGGGAATTAATCACCAACGGCAGGTAGAGCTGGGCATTGTATGCTGAAGCCAACATTATCATACCCACACTGCCATTTGAATTGAATCCAAAGTGTGCTAGCTTCCACCTAGCACATATTTAAAAGCTAGAATTAGACCTGCAGGTCACTATGTAAATGTGACAGAAAGTGCTGTGCATTATTTAGTTTGATGCTGTTGTCTATTCACTCTCCTTCTTCTTCATTAACTCCAACACAACCTACTTTCTAAACATATTTCAGATTAAAAGCTGTAAGTCTGAAACAGTGGTTTCCCAGCAATAGGTTACAAGCTTCTTCTTCTTGACAATTGTTTCAAATAATTCTTAGCAGGCACCAGTGTTGAACAGATTATATTTCTGTCTGTGTTGTTATAGTCTATTTTTAGAGTTGCAGAAGTGTACCCAAACAGCCACTGTTTGGGTACATTAGAAGTAAAAGCAGTTAGATCTCTCTCTTTTTGCTTTTCCCAAACCTTTATTTGATATCTAAGAAAAACTGTCAGTCATATGCTGAAGTTACAGATGATTTTGACAACCAAAGATAGGATTAAGAAAAAAAATCAAGTTTGAATGAACCTAAGTCAACACTAAAAACTTCTGAAGTCAGAAATATTCATCTTTGATGTAGACATAACTCCATTTTAGTACACCACATAAATCCTCTCTGTGCTTAAGAGTTACTAGGTGTATCCTTTATGTCCAGGTATTTACAATATGACTCTTTAATTGGGAAAATCCATTTGATTGGTTTTGCTGTCTTCTAAATTGTACACACTTCCAGAGAAAACAGGAGTGACATATATCTTGTCAAAGGACAGAGAACCTTGGCAACATAAGGCTAGTCTACTTGCACATGAGTATCAGCAACTCACTTTATAGCCTTAATATCAAATCAGTTACAGTTGTATTTCACCTTTTCTGCTGTCCAAAGCAGCAACAGCAGCAGGGAGATGAGACAATTGCAGATGAGTGCTGGCTTGCTCCCACAATCATGGTGAACTCATTTTTCTAAGGGAATGCTGGAAGAATCTAGTGCAAGATGTGCTGTTAATTTCATGGGGACACATGGAACTTGCTGTACCCATGAAATGGCTAGCAAACCTAGAAAAATCCTGTAAACTTCTAAAATATTCCTGTAGGATTACTACTACTAAGTTCAGAAGTACCTGGGAAAAGACACACGCATCAACATGTGATTTAAGCTCGCTTCTTGCTCAGAGAAGCTGTGGATGCTCCATCCTTGGGAGGGTTTCAAGGCCATGGTGGACGGGGCTCTGAGCAATCTGGTCCAGTGAAAGGTGTCCCTGCCCATGGCAGGGGCTGGAACTGGATGATCTTTAGGGTCCCTTCCAACCCAAACAATTCTACGATTCCAGAGCTGGCATTACTAAACCTCATGAGCAAAAGCCATTACACTTCTAAACTGATATTGCAAAGACAAAACCCCCCCAACATCCACACCAAAAAACCACAGAAAAATGAATGGAGAATATTAACTGGCTTATACAGCCAGTCAAAACTCCTCCTCAAACTGTTGCTATACCTTATTTAGATTCCAACACGGTGGTTGATTACTTTCAGCCCTACTTTCTAAGGGTACTACTTACGCTTAGACAAATAGCTACAAATTTAAAGATAATACAACTTAAAGAGGATAGTCAAATACCCTTTATGAAACACTGGTTTCTTGCAGTTGTTTCTAGAATGTTTTGGGGTTTTGGAAGGAACTATGAAGTGGTAGTATATCAAGCTACATGTTAGTTTATTTTATATATAAAACCTATACATGAAAAAAACCCGTGAACAATCAAACTGTGACAGCATTGGGGAAACACTTATCTGTTATGTAATTAAAGTAAACTCAAGAAAACAGTTTCCAGAAAGACAGCCCAATTTTTGTGATAGAGCAAGTAAAGCCTCCGCTCAGATTTACTTGCAGGTGTCAAAGAGAGAAATCAAAACTAAAATCTCTCCTGTGCTCTGGCTTAGAGGAAAGTATAATTGCCAAGGCTCTACAGGGCCATGCTCCCAGAATGTTTTCTCTCAGAATTGTTTTGTTCCAGCTCCCGAACTCAACAGTCCCCAGAGCCAAGGGTGGATCACTGTGAGTCACACCTGCTCCAGCAAGGACAGCCATTACACCATCCTTGCTCTGTGGGACTGAACCAGCTTCTCAAGAGTGACACATGTGGATCCCAGTGTGGATTTACAAAAAGTCACAGCAGGAAGTATCAGCTTTCCTTCTTTCAGTTGTCTTTACTGACCACTGCATGGAATCCCTTCAGTATCTACTTGGTCGCAATTTTTAGGGGTAGTATTACTCTTCTGTTCCCCAGACACCAAATTATTGGCCTGCCAAAGAAAACAAGCTATTCCTGTCACTAAAGGAAGTAAAAAGTCCACTAACAACAAATATTTTTGTTCTTATTAATAAAACTAGAACAAATAAAACCAGATGAGGCATTCTAGCTGTCTGGGCAAAACAAGCTCTCATATGGTTGGATCAAAGTGGAGAAGCAAGACAGTGGTGTTGCAGCAGTATTTTTCTGATGCCTTTAAAGGCCTAAACCCTCCCAAAGGAGCAGAAAAACTGCACTTTTCATGGGAAGCAACATGTGCTTTCCATCAGGTTTGGTTCTTACACCTCACTTTCCTGTGGATGCCACAGTTGACTCATTTATGGATGTGGTTAAACATTCAGAGTATCCACCCGATTCCAATATTTTGTAATTGAACACCACTTGGCATTTACTTTAGCAGAGGGATCCCAAACAAACGAGTTTTATGAATTCTTTGTAATATTTTTTCTTAAATGTCATAGAGTTCATCTGTCATTCAAGGAAAAAAATAATCAATGCAGGTCTCATGCTTGTCAGATTTTGCTTTTCATCTATTCAACTTGTAGAGCTTTACAAGAGGAGGGCAGGATGGACAGTATCATGTTGAAAAGAAATGCAACTTGAAACGAGACAAATGGAAAATTTGTCTGCAGAGGTATCAAGCATGAATGAACAAGGGAGTCAGGGGAATTTTTCTTCAGAGTATAGAAAATACCTGAAAAATCTCACCATGATCATCATTAATCATGATCATCTCATAGGCAACAGTATTTATCTTCTCAAATAACGTGAATATAATGTGATTCTACCAGTCCTTTTGAAGTGGTATGTATATATGTGTGTGTGTGTGTGTTGATACTTCCTCTTATTCATGGTACACCAAACCTTCTTTTTGCATATAAATATTTTCATGAAAGTTAAAGTGAGTAGTTGTAACAACATTGCCTTGTGCTAGCAGAAACATCTAAAAGGAAGGACAAATAAAGCACATTATAAAAATTGCAGCTAATAGGTAAGGAAAATTGAAAATTTGCTACATGGCTAGAGCATCATGCCAGCGTTACCCACAAAACCATGAAATCCAATTTGAAATCTAATTCCTGTTCTCTAGAAAATCCATAGATTCTAGTTGCTTAGTTGCATCCTCACTAGTCAAACTATAAGAAGCTCCTTCCACATTCTAGTCCAACTTCTTTACGTTGAGAATAATAGGTAAAAACAAGCAAGGAAAAAGGTTTCCATGTAGTCCAATACACAGTTTATTTTAACACAGTAACATGTAATGACCCAGTGTAATACCCCAAGCCTTGCTGCTCCAAAGACAGGCAACAATGTGATTTGTACCATTGTGCTTTGTCAAAAATACCAGCATAAGCAGGCAAAAAACCTACTGAAATCTACTTCAGCCAGAAGGCTCACCACAAATGATTTCACTTAAGTGATCTACAGGAGGCCCCAAAACAAAGTTAAAAGCAGAGCTTCAGGTTGGGTGGCTTCATCTTCCTTTATACACCATTGCTGTCACGTGGTTCCCTGGCACATTATGCTAAAGGAGTATTTACATGGCACAGTGCAGTTTTTTGCAGTGCTTGTTAGGTTTTGCACAGTGCTGTTTTGCCAGAGAGAATGTAGCACTTCCAGGTCTTGGGATGATATGCTGCAGAACACACACTTCAATTATGGGCAGCTATTCAGCACCAGTCACAACAAGCCTAACTACCCTAAAGTTGTCATCAAATTATATTTAGAGTATAATTCACACCACATTTTGCACTTGTCTTGCATTGGCCCTGGAATTTCAGGAAGCTGCTGTACCTTATTGTTGTTCCCTGCAGTCGATCAATTTTCTTGTTCAGTTCAGCAATGATACTGTGCAGCTCTGTGATTCGTTCCTCATAGCGCAGCGTTGTTCGCTCCTGCACATCTTCGTGCTCTCTCATCAGGTGAGATTGCTCACACTAAAGCAGAGAAACCAGGAACAGAAGGGGTGTTATGGATAACTGCATGGAGATCAGATACAAGGCAAAAGGGCACAGCATTATGGTTTTCTTACTCATCCTTAGCAAGCAAAAAGGAGAGAGACAAAATATTGACAGGTACACAAAGGTATGTAAGTACAAGATTTTAGGAACTCACAGAATACGCTGTGTACTTTTATTATTTTTTTTCTAAAGGATAGAAGTTGCCCCTCCTGCTGGAATAAAAAACACCATTTGCAACTCAAAATAGTTACAAATACTGATCTTTGAATCCAAGAGATTGTTAATCTTCAAGGATCTTCCCAATGTGCTCCGAATTAGAACAATCCCTATGGCAAAACCCACATCATTATGTGGGAAATACAGAAAAGTAATTACACTTTGAGGTTATAAGTTCTTCTCTAGTATAAGTATTTGGTTTTAATTAAACTTTAAGATAAAATAGCATATTTTATTATGTTAGTACTCTACAACAAAATGTTTATGATTAGAACAATTAAAAAGCTGCTTGGTTTTTATACATATCACAAAATCATCCTTCCTTCCCATAGCCTCTTTGGCTTACTCTTCTAACCATCAATCACTATTTCAATTACAGCAAACAATTACAATCTACTGCAACCACAAACCAGCAGTGCATGCTGACTGAAGTTATGCTTGGTAGTGGCTGGAAAGAGCAAGACTTCTTTCTTCTGAAGCCCCCCTTCATTCAAGCCTCCTTGTAACCACACAAGTGTATATATTATGCTGTCAAAAAAGAATATTCACAACCAACTGACAGTATAAAACCTACAGTCCTTAACTGAAGACCTGCAATGTAAAATCCTCTAAGCATTTCTAAGGATTACAATTTATAATAATATTGGAGGTCCTCCAACATTGCTGCATCAAAAGCTTTTTTCAAATCACATAAACACTCCATAGAGAGGTAACTCCCTAAACACTTTGTATCATAAATATGACATATTCAAACTAGCAGGTGTGGCAGAATTTTCATAGTTTGCTCTCATATTTTTTGGCCACTTACATTCATAGCTTGAGAACATCACCTACATAAAAGGCTGATTGAAAACTAAGATTTACACTGACCTTCAG
>VYXB01002448.1:59731-93122 GCA_013397135.1 Pachyramphus minor
TCCATGATTTTTAGGTTTCGTCCTTATAGATGTAATTATAATGACTCTTTATTGTAGAAACATTCCACAACTTATTTCTCATGTTTTCGGTTTTTAACATCGTATCTGTTTGAAGAACTACCATGGCCTTCAGAGTACAGAAATAACACACAGAAAACATTTCACAAAAGCTTTAGAGCAGATTTAGAGGCAGTAAATAAAAATCCTCTGACACACATATGCCCACAAATGGTACCTATGCATTAACCAGATCAATGAGTTATTTGGACTAGTGGGTTTTTTTGTCCTTTTAAAACAAAAAGATTATTTCAGATTGAGTGTATAATAACTGTTTTCTGACAATAAATAAAACCCCTATCACAATAATTTTTGTCTCTCTAAGCTATTCTGAAAAGCAGAATTTGTTTATCTTGACTGAAGATATACAGACTCTTGCTAATGGATCTCAGCCACATTACGAGACTTGCTTTCTGGTTTTTTCCAGCCATTTCTCAGTCACCATTTTTCAGGACAACCATCATTTAGTGACAGATGTACTTTGTGAACAACCAGCAGTCTGTTAATAAAAGACAATAGCTTCACATTTCATTTTTTAAAAGCACTCTTGAATTATCTTAGGTAAAAGCAACTGAAAAGGGTTGAGAGGAAATCTCTGTGAAAGACAGGCCACGATGCTAACTAAGGGCTGCTCTACCTTGGAGATGGGCACAGAATTACATCTCCAAAGTTCTGGTCATCCATGACAAGCCTCAACTGAAAAAGGCAAAAGCATCTGAACAATGGAAACATAGTTCAGTATGGATCCCAATATGCAGCCATGGAAAATTCTTTCAGTTACACAGGATTGCTCTTTATTACGGAACATTCATCTCAAAGCTCAAAATGAAAAAGAAACAAATGCATCTTTTGGAACCCACTGCTGAAGTTTTTCTCTGGGATATTGCAACTATTCATCATCTTCCATAGTTTCTTTGTTCTTTGAGTCTCAGAACAAAATGATCTGCTACAAGTTTTTATTTCTTTCCAAGGTGTACAACAGAAATTAACAATGGCTGGAAACACCAGCCATTGTCTGAACGTTTGATGTAGAGAAACAACCATAAAAGCAAAAAAAGTATGAGGGAGAAGCATGGTAAGAGAAAATAATTTAACCCAAGCTTATTGTCTCAACAGGTGATTATTCTGCCTATTAATGTACAAAAATTCGTAGTGAACAAACACTAACAATGCATTAAATTATGTTCACCTTCATGTTAAATTTGCAGTGTTCAGTCAGAGGACATAAAAAAGAACCACCAGCAGCAGTGCTCATTAAGAGATGCCCCAGTGCCTCAGGCCCTGCAGGGACAAACCCTGGCTACGGTGTTGTTCACCAGAATACAAGTCATCACTTGAACAAGCCACAGTGATAAACCTGTCTAACAGGATTACAAGAACTAAAAATCTTTGCTCAACTAACACAGTACTTTAATTTAAGAGGAGTGGCAGATTTAAAAGTGGCAATCCATTAATCTAAATTTAAGTGTAAACACAAGTCTATAGTGCTAAATCCTCAATCATGACAACATGCACAGTCAGAATTAATTGTTTTGTCATATATTTTGTGCATACTTGACGTGGAAGATGAATACAAGTACATAGAATTAATCCACGTCAGATAAGGACATCACACAACAGAATGAGTAATTTCAATGTTCATCTGAACACCACTCACTTCTATTTCAAGTTACTTTGTTAAATGAGAACTGAAGCCTTCCCGTGAAGTTCGCATGTTCTTACATGTCTGCAGAGAATGTTGCTTATGTTCTTATATACCTGCACAGTGTTGGTTTAATTCTGATACTGAAATTCTGCTGTCCTTCCTTATATTCTGAATAATCAAGAAGATGGTAAAGAATTATTACTTGCAGTAACGGGACATGCTGCTGTGTGATACAGGGTCCAGAATGGTACAGCACAGTCTTTGTTACCCTCTATCTAGAGCTATTATAAAGACTCAAAATTATAAAAGAACAAAGAATGAGAGAGTAGGAGTACCTTGTGAAAGGAGATGATATTATAAGAAAGATGTAGCAAGTGAATTGTCTATTTTTGTGGTATTTACTGAAATGCTTAGCACGTTATTAAATACCATGTTCTATCACAAAACTGCAGAGCTCAATGTCACAGGATGTAGGAAATGCCAAGAATGTAGATGGATTAGAAAGTAGATTATATAAATCCACAGAGGATAAGACCATATAGGACTACAAAATGCAATGTAGCCTCCTGCTCACAGATGTTGGCAGAAAGGTGGCAGAGTGCGAAGGAGGACAAATCTATGCATTTCTTATGTTCTCCCTTCAAATATCCACTGTTTATCACTATCAAAGCCAGGACACCATGCCAGGCAGAGCTAGCAGAAAGCACTACAATTCTCATAACCATGGAAAGATTTTTGGAAGAAGACATTAGTTGAGATTGACCAGTGTTTTATAGCAAATTTAATTTAAGAGACCACCCCTTTGCCAAAGTATACACTGACAAAAACAAGATACAAAGAGATCTGCTGTGTTAGTAAAATAACAGAGGCATGCAGAGAAACAGTATAGCAGGTCTCTACAGACTGCAGATTTGGAAGCAAGCATGCTACAACCACAAGTAATCAATTACATCACTTTACAAAATTTTAAGCCCAGGCTATACAAATATCTTTCTTCACCATTTGTCATCGATTACTTGAATTGCGGTTCCCCAAATCACCTTCACTCTGCAAATCATGAGTCCTTTCTTCAAAATGCCTCACATGCCTCATGAAATGATGGGAAAGGTATTACCAAAAATGTGAATTAAGAGCTATTTGTTCCAGAGAGCATTTACCATACCAGCTGAAATCAAACATGTGTTGCCTTTGTAAGTATAATCCAGATGCAGAATAGAGATTTAATACTGACCCACTACCATCTGAGTATGGTTATGCAGAACCTCAAACACCTCCTATTTAATTTATGCCTTCTGAACCTCTGATTCACATTAGATAGAGGCTGTAGAGGAAACAATTGTATGATACAATATGAATTTGAATAAATCTCTATGGAGTGGAAGAAAACAAAGTTCAAAATATTATGTTAAGTGACATATCTACTTGGAAGTGATGCAGTTAGAAAAAGTAGAAAAGATGGAGAGGTTTCACCAGCGTCAGTCTCAGTACTTAAACATAGCCAACACACTGAATATTTGACTTGTGTTTCTTTAATGGCTTATTATGTAAGAAAGATTGTATTTTATTTAATACATACTCTAAAAAAATTCTATCTACTACAAATCAAACATTAAAACTTTATAGAAATTTCTCATCAAAAAGAAACTTTTTTATCTGAAATCTAGCTAGCACGCTAGCTTCCACATATGTCAATTTTGTGAAAGGTGGCAGTTGTCACTAGGTTTGTGTTCTCAAGCACATGGCTCAAGCTCATGTAACAACCCTCAGCATGAAAAATTGAGTGCTATATACACATTCATAATTGATACCCCATCAAAGAAAACACCAAACAATCTTGTGCTAACAGAGCACATATTAATTGGGATTAAGGACTGATCCTTAATCCCAGTTGCCATCCATGTGGATTCAGTACTGAATGGGAGCACCTACAAGGCACTCTTCACTAGCTGAGAGATAGTACATGTATTTTTAAACAAAGATTTGGAAATAAAAGAAAAACACTGACACAAAACTGTGGTTAGCACATATAAATAATAACAAAGTCAATGTGGTCATACAGAATGATGTGGATCATTTGGATACAGTGAATCATTCTGACAGTTTAATGATTGTTAAATGCAGCCTCACATCAAATTGTAAGCCAGAAGGAGGATTCTATCTGAAGAATGCCACAGAAATTAAAAAAGGCGCTCAGGATTTTAGCTGATAAACCATGTTAACTCTCAGCTTGGCTCTGGCTCATATACTGAGGGGAATAAAAACATGAAAGTGGTTTTTATTTCTGGATGTTGCATTGATGGTCTGCAATAACAGTATCACTTACAAGCCCATAAACTTTCAAAGTAGTTGAAAAAAACCATTAGGGAATGCAGGCAAAGGCCAACATAAGGCAGGACTAAAGTAAAAGCCTAAATATCATGACCACTTAAATGTTTCTACATTTGGCTTGAGTTTAATTAACACAGATATCAGGCCTTTACAAAATGCACTGCATACTGACAGGGACCACTGGAAGTCATTCATCCAAGCCCCTACCCAACCAACCACGTCCATGTCGATTGAGTACTTCCAAGGCTGGAGATTCTACAACTTCTCTGGGGAACAAATAAGATGCCATACTTTACAGGACAAAATGCTTTGACTGTCTCTATGCAAGCATAAATGAATATGTGTTTTGAATTAGTTTTGAAATGTAAAGTATTTACAAACAGTATTTGACATAAAGACAGTATCTGAAAACAAAGGTTTTGTTTATAGAAGAGAGAAATATTAAGAACAATAGCTCAATTTGCCTTGTTTGCATTGACCTCTCTACAAGTGCTGGGAAATCATTAGAGATCAGACCTTATTCTTATTTAACTCCTTCGCTTTCCTGTGGCTGTGTTTTCCAGAACAGACACACACAAATTGACTTACTGGAGGCTAGACTGAGATCACAAATAATTTCTCATGTAACACCAAAGCAGTGACAACTGGCAATAACTTTTATCAGTGTTAATTTGTGCTGTGTTTACATCTGACCCAGAAGTGGAAGGCTCTGCAAGCAGTTACCTAATCCACTGTGGTTATGCTGCAATTCTTATATTCTAAAATATTTCAAAGCACTTGTTGTTTATATTGGCTTCAAACCAAAACTAATCTAATTATTTTAGGTTTTGTTTTTTTTTAACAATGACATCAACACATAAACCCATGGCAAGTATATGTCTTGCAGTCTTAAAATTCTTTTCACTTGTGACATTGTTGAGTATTTTATCCTCTCCCCACATATTATATTCCTCTCTGAGAAACAACTGCTACAAAAAACCAAGGACCATCTTCAGAATCTTGAAATACTATTGCTCACCTGTGCTTTTGCCAGTTTCTTTTCCAACAGGTCACGTTCCTTTTCTGTTTGTTGTAGACGTTTATTAAGCTCCACTATGTCTCCCTTTAATGAAGCCAGGGCTGCTAAATGAAGCTGGAAGACAAAAAGGAAAGAAAAAAATTAACTAATTCACAAGCTATGTAGCAGTAGCATTACAGAGAAGAGACAGTATTACACAGCAGCTACAGTATCACTGGATTTCTGTAGTAGTTAATAGGAACTGCAGTAGAACAAAGTCTAAAAGGATTCCACATGCAAATAAATATATTTAACATGGAATTTTTCTCTCCAGACAACACACACATTCCTTCACCATATCCTTTATAAGGATAAATACAGTGATGAATAATTCAGCTAGAAATGTGTAGATTAGTTCTATCATTAGTTTATTAGGAGGTAGGTTGAGTCTAGTGCTATAAAACCTTGTAGTAAATGTTGACTAAGATTGGTAGTACAGAGTAAGGTGTATCAAGTTTTGATACCTTCAGACATATAGAGGTTGTCAGTTTGGTGAAGGGAATAACTCCATGCAGAAGATTTGGTTTTATTTTGCAACTAAAGCTTACTCCACCTTGAGCTACTGCTCTGCAGTTCTGCTCAGTCCCACACCAGTGAGTTTCAATAATTCTAATCTACTGAACCCACAAATGAAGAACGTGAACAGTTTTTCTTTCTCCAGTAGATTCTTTTGATGAAAGATATGTTCTACATTTAACTGATAGAATTTGGTAATATCTATCAGCGTGGGTAGGGCCCTTCCCAAATCTTCGTTCGTGAAGCCAAGCCATGATGATGGAGGATAACTAATAACACTGAAATTAGGTTAGGTACACAACTTAGAAAACAGGAACAGTTTTTACAAGAATCCTATACTTTTATCTTGTTCACGCTCTCTTCCTGTCCTTAAATATTCCATTCATAGTTTCACCAAAGGCATCAGATAGAATACAACACTCAGTATTGACCACTGCAGCTAGGATTCAACACTCAGTACTGACAACTACAGCTGAAAAGTCCTGTAAGAAAACTAGCCACTAATACTGAAGTCTTTCTTTGTAGTAGTAAAGACACAGCTTCAAGTTATATGGCGTAAGAAAACAAAAGTGACCTTTCACACCACACCAAGCAACACAGCAAACACTGCTCTGCTGCCAAGACTCAGACTGAAACACAAATCCTGCTTCTAGTCCTTCAGCTAGTTTCAGTTCCTCACTCTGATATTTTATTGGGTAGGTCACTTAAAAGTTATTTTTCACGTTTAATTTACAATGAATCAGCTAGTGAGTCCTATTTCGGTATCAATTTTACCTTTCCAATACTGGAAGCCAGCAAAACCATAGCTGCTTTCAAATACTGACATGAAAGCAGTTTCATGACAGAAGAGAGACTAGATCATTTGTCAACAGCTTCTTCAAATACAGTATCGCCACTGTTATAGGAAAAAGCCCTCTGGCTTCAAGAGAAAAAAATAACTTTAAAAAGGTATTTGGATGTGAACTCTGCAGTTTTAAATGCTTTTTCTAGAAGCTCTGGACACCTTCATTTATGAGTTCAGTACAAAGTGTTTTTATTATGTCAGTTACAAAAACACCTTACGCACATGCAGTTATTTGTTTCAGTGCAAATACACACATGCACAATTACATGTTGCTTAAATGTTTCTACATTTGGCTTGAGTTTAATTAACACAGATATCAGGCCTTTACAAAATGCACTGCATATTGAAGACTCTAAATTTGCAAAATCTCAGAATCGCTGAGGCTGACAGGGACCACTGGAAGTCATTCATCCAAGCCCCTACCCAACCAACCACGTCCATGTCGATTGAGTACTTCCAAGGCTGGAGATTCTACAACTTCTCTGGGGAACAAATAAGATGCCATACTTTACAGGACAAAATGCTTTGACTGTCTCTATGCAAGCATAAAGCTGTCTCTACGATGTCTCTATGCAAGCATGTGTTTTGAATTAGTTTTGAAATGTAAAGTATTTACAAACGGTATTTGACATAAAGACAGTATCTGAAAACAAAGGTTTTGTTTATAGAAGAGAGAAATATTAAGAACAATAGCTCAAGTTTCCTTGTTTGCACTGGCCTCTCTACAAGTGCTGGGAAATCATTAGAGATCAGACCTTATTCTTATTTAACTCCTTCGCTTTCCTGTGGCTGTGTCTTCCAGAACAGACACACACAAATTGACTTACTGGAGGCTAGACTGAGATCACAAATAATTTCTCATTTGCAGACACTTGTGAATATTTCAACCTACTTCTTAAACCAAGTCCCAAACTTAATCACAGCAAAAACTGTTGGATAAAGAAAATACACTGAAGATTGTTAAAAACATTACATAGAACAGGTAAACTAATGTAATTTCAGTGAGCAGGATCAGTTTTAGAACATATTAAAAAAAAAATTAAAAAAAAAAGAACAGAAGATGCAATTATGGAATGTTATCCTTTGAAAAATTAATCTGGCAATTCACTCGTGATGACTGGAACATGGTGCTAATTCTAATTCTGAGTGTGCTTTAGGCCTAGACTAATGGCCCTGCTTCTATTACAACAGATGTTTACAATATCATGGAAACCAAAATTGTAGGTGACATGAGAAGAAAAGCCCAATACTGACACCTAAAAGAGAAAAATATCTGAATCTGGAGATTGCACAAAAGAACTACATGTTGCAAATTCACTCTTTTGGGATTCTTATGAACTTTGACTGTAACACTGGAGGGCAGCCCACACGTCCACATCAACAACCTCTATACTGACACTGACACTGTGCAAGAACAGTCAGCCTTGCTTACACCTTCCAGAGGAGGAATCTGCCGCTACTTCCACTCCCAGTGAGAGAGCAAAGTAACAGCAATGCTATGAATGTATCAAAATGATGTTGCAGGGCACTAAGCTTAGGACAAAATACTGTCTTCAACTCAGTTTCAACACATTGTCTTGGACCACAGCCTTTCTTTAAGTAAAAATAAAAAAAATAAATTATTATGCAATTATGAGCTAGGAAGGGTTTGATATGCCCATACTTAGAAGGATTTTATCCCCACTTAGTGAAATTATTTAGCATTCCTACTCTCCTTATAGTCATTCTCAATTTAAGTAAGAAAAATTATGTCTCTATCAGAGAACTGGTGGAAAGAGGAAACATCTATTTTTTTCTATCTCCCCTTTTGCCCAACATGACTGGGGAAAATTAACTTAGGAGAAAAATAGTGAGGTTCAGTGCTGTCCTTTTCCCTTGAAAATCTCAGGATGCCAAACTTGTTTCCTATGTTCATTTCCAGTTTGCTCCGGTGGTGGACACACCTTTTGCCCCTCAGGAAAGAAAGGAGTGGAAAAGTAATCCCAAGAATGAACCTCATTCAATCCTCTGTACTTAGCACTAAGGCGACCCACAGTAAAGGGTTGGTTACAACATCCTCTACAGTGTAAGCTCATGCACAGTGACTTGTCTTCCAAGAACCTCACCATTTTCTGTATCACTTTAACTTGGTCCTTTAACTTCAGTTTCTTCTGATTGACAATAATCCAGACCTTTCAAAACAGAAATGGTCACTCAAGAATCACTCAAAAATTAAGATACTACTGACTATACTAACTTAATCATATATTTACTAAAGCATCCTGTGGTTGTTGTGTTCTTTCCAACACTTCTGAAACAGAAAATATTCTGATTTCTAAAGACAAGACTGCGGAATAGCAATAAACCTAAACTTAATATCTCTGTCTCCAGAAATGATGTGCTGTCACCATAAATTTAGGGAAACAAAATCTGTATTGCTATGTCAAATCAGTGGTCCACACATGCAGCACTTTGTTTCCACTATAAGCCAATCAGATGCCACAGCAACAGAAAAAAAAAAAAAAAAAAAAAGGCAAAACCCCCATCAAAACCTCTGGAATGTACTTGTCCAATTGTTTGAAACTACAGAAAGAAAACATTGCCCCAGCTTTCCTTAGCACCTCACACCCTAAAAAGCTTTATATTAAAATATCCACTCTGTAACTTCCAAATGTATGGCTCTAAAATGACTTTTAAAAGCAGCCAATCAACTTTTAGACTCTTAGTTGTGGCAGCAAAATTCCCCGTATGGGCATGTGCTTGCTTAACAAAATACATTAAGTTCTTAATTACTTGACCTCTGCATCTCTAAGACCTCTGCATCCCTCTCCCTGCTTCTTTAACCTCAGGCCACCAGCCTCTCTTCAAATGTCTTCCAATCCCCACTCCTCTCAGGACCCCCTGTATACCTAACTGCACCCACCAGTTAAAGGTTCTCTAAGGTGAACAGGTGGAGAAGAAGTTGCAGACTCCAGTGACCTCCCAGCTTACAATAAAGTAGTGAGGTTTAAAATGTTTTTTAGAAAGATAACATGCTATAAACACCACTCAAGTTTTACATGGTTGAAGTATCACTAACCTTTACACTCCTGGCTGTAAATCTCAGACCTGTACATGCTGCATTCCCAGGTCACTGTCTCACTATTGAAGGTCAATTCTTAGTACAAGCAACTGTCTCCAAGGTCACACTTGCCATTTTAGGCAGAAGGCAGTTCCTTTGCCTCCTAATCTTTATCTGTCAACCAGTTCAAAAAGGGATGCACAGTTTCTCCAAGGACAATTCTTCAAATAATTTCTGCAATTCTATTACAAAACCCTTAGCAGGAAAATTACCTGTGGTGCTGTAATTTAAGCTGCTGCAGGTAGCTTCCATAATTTCCCTCAAGTTCCATGCCCTAAACCTTTGCGTAAGTTATCTTTGAGTACTTCTCTCATAAGAAACACCCAGTACATTCTGACATTTCCAATCACAAGTCCTACATCTTCTATTGCCTCCTCTTTCTTGTTACCTGGTCAATACACCAGGGAAAAAGCTGACTAATTTTCCTGAAAGCTTTGCAAATGGATGGCAAACTGCAGGAGACTGTGCATTATTTCATGTTGAGGTTTTCCACTGCACTGGATGTTATTACTGAAATTATAATTTCAATGAATTGGATAAAAAACGAACACTGTTGCAAAATACAGCCCTGATAAGGCTCTGGGATGAATCAGCTTTAATATTAAGTATGTTACAAACAAGTGAGTATGTTGCAGTTTCTTTCTCAGTGAAAGTATGTTGAATAAAGAAAAATCTTAAGCACAATTTTTACATTCTATCCTAACTCCCTCCCTTCTGAAAACAGTTCAGAGGCCTATCCAGGTAAGTTCTTGCTCTCTATGGCATAACTCTTTTGAATTAAATCTCTTATTGAACAATTCCACTTAAAACCTCTTCTTCTGCCTGGAAAAACATTTAAAAATACTTGCATTAGTGAAAAACGCTCTAGTTTTGTTTTTCTTTTTCCTGTGAGACCAAAGCAGTGAGTTACAGAACTGAGAAACTGAGAAGGCCTTCCACCACCTTTTGTCCTCCAACTGATACCAGTTATTTGAACGTTCACATTTGATGCTAGTGATCAGAAAACCTTATGCAAGATTTCTGAATGATGCCTCAAACTCTTTTCTGGTGGCAACCACCATTAGAAGGAACCAGCACAGAGATAAACCATTCATGAAGCAGAATTTTTGAAAGAAACTCAATTGCACAAATGCATTTTTCTTTTCTAATCATTAGATGGCTTACATTTTAAGCCATGGATTTTAATGGAATCTCCAGTGCACAAACTGAAAAGGTGAAAACAACTGTTGATAAATGTTTGCTATCAATTGCACTAGTACAGATAAGTCTGAACAGCTGGCAGACCTCAATCTGCCCACTGAATAGGAATTTATGTGGATAAGTCTTTCAGTGTTTCAGTAACCTGGATGTATTATTCAGTTCATAAGAAATATTTTCTTTTGTTGTGCACTAGACTAATAACCCAACACAGTATCTCTGTCTGTAGCATCATGCATTTTGTTCAAGCGGCTTTGTACTTTCTCAGCAATTTATTTAGCAGCCTTCTCCAAATATAAAAGCAAGTAGCTGTAAAATTTGCAGAGAATCAAGGATCTGTAGCACGACAAACCCAGACTAGAACATTTAAGTAAGTGGTGATGGCAACTTGTAAAGGTGGCATCAAAATTAATTCAAAGGTAAAAATAGACTGTAATTACAAACCAGAGGCTACTCAAAGTGTTCATGACTGCAATGTTTAGAATTTTTGCCCAGTTCACAACTTGGTCTGCACAAGTTATAGAAGAAAAAGGTGCCTGGAAAATCCTAGTACAAGATTAAATGTGTTTCTCAAAACATCTCCTCCCACAATGACCTCATTTTTTCTTTTCTTTCTTATAAGTGCAGATGCAGGGGCTTGACAGATAAACTTCAGTTCTTCTTCAAGTGAGGATGTCTCTACTTCCCTCTTCAACTGATATAAAAATATTCTCTGGTCCATCAGAAAAAAGTGCCTAACAATTTTTTTTAAATGTCAAAAACTTCTGCAAATGGAAAAGCCATTTTCCAATTGGATCAGTATGTATTTTGGTTAAGACTATTCATTTTATATGAGCTTTCCCCTGCACTTTTTCTGAAAAAGAATAAAAGTGAAGATTCAGATGTGTCTACTGGACGAGAAATCTTCATTTGTATATTCATATGCTCTCCAAAATTAATTGCACTTCATGAAATTACAGAAGTTTATAAGTATCAAAGTTGAAATAATCAGTCAAATAAAAAAATTGCAATTGCTCTAACATTCTGAAACTAATTTACATAGTATTTCCACCATTACCTGCCTGTCTCTACCAAGCCCAAGGCAGGTTCACTCCTTATCTTGGACTCTGAATGCCAGAATCAACCCCGTATTTCACCCATGGAGTCCTATTAAATAAACAGGAGTTGCAGAGATATTTATGAGTCCAGAGCATGGTTCCATGGAAAGTGCACATCCCCTGAGATTGTCATTCTCTCCTTGAGTGTAATTTTCTTTGCTTTAAATCATCAAATAATGACAGAAAAAAACCATTACTAATTCTCTAAGGAAGTCAGGACAGCACACAAAGTTGCTTGTACAGCAACTTCTACATTTTTTATGTTTATATCATACAAATGCATGCCCACATACGCACATATATAGAAGAAAATCAGAGTTCATGACAACACAAAATTTATAATTTAGAGGCATTGTATGTGTCACATGTTCCACTTAACAGTGTCTCTGCATCCTTCTTATGACCACTTTCACTAACATACTCACACACAAAAAGACTTGCTATGAGCATGGTTCATAAAGAGCTTTCAAACAGTAATTGGAATAGCTGTAAATCTACATAAGGTTCAAGAAATAAATCTTGTGCTCTCTGCTGCCAATATAAAAAGATTAATCTTGAGAGGAACACAATACAGTACCTCCTTATCTGTTTAAAGTAGGGCAAATATTTTACTCATGTTAATTGTCCTGACAGAAAAGGATCAACACTGCATTAATCCACTTAACACATGGCTTATTTTTCACCCCTACACATAACGTAGCCCAAAACACTTGCTGATTCCAAAGTTAAAGCTATTCTGTGTTAATTCTTCATAAAACTTGTACCTTATTCATGCAGCATTCTTGCTTGAATCTTTAGATAGCATGGAGCATATTACTCACATAACCTGGTGGAATGAAAGTCGAATTTACTTTTTTCATTTTCCATGTCTTAACCATCTGTATATAGTTCAGGTGAATAGTTACACAGCTGCATTATTTTTTTTCCATTTAATTTAATTTACATTCTCAAAAATTGTTTCTCTGAGCTCTAGTATCTTGAAATATCAAGAAATGTTATCATTAATGTAATTTTAATAATGAAACAGTAACCACTGTCAATATAACTGAAGAAACACCGGTGTGGGAAAAAAAAAAATCACATTTTTATCATCTTAAGCTAAGTTTCCTGGTTCAAAGAGCATAGTAAAGAAGTGCTGTACCAGACCAGACAACAGCCTGACAGTTCAGCATTCTGCCTCTGAGAGTGGCAAATCACAGAAATTGAAGAAAAAGCATAAGAACTGTGTACGCATTTGTAAAGCTTCCCTGGTATCACTTTGCATGTTCTGCACCTCAGGGGTAACTTTTGTCCCTTTTGATCTTCTTTGTAGCACTTGTGAATTTATAATGTTCTCTCAAAACATATACCTCTTTTTCTCCCTTATCATCTGAGGCTGACATGCCCTAATCAATTTAACAGGAGAAGCTCTTTCACTTTTGCCTTTCTTTGGAGCACTCTGGTTTTACAGTTCTGGTGCCTCACACATTACAGCCCTGTGCGAGGGACAGTGCTTGGCTGCGCAGCTGGCCAAGCTGAATTTTGCTGTCAGCAACCTGAATCTATGCATATATTACATCACTGGCCTCCACTATATTAACATTTGAGTCAATCTAGCCTGTATATAAGCAATCTCTATGTTCTCAAGTATATCTCCTGGGTATATGCCACAGCTCTCTGAGCTGAGAAGTTCAAAGTCGGTTGCCCTTCCCGCCACCCCCAACTCAGATAACTGTATCAATTGCACAAAAAAAACACATGTCTTTAGGAGAAACTAGTGGGAAGGGCATTAGCAGTTTCCTCTCTATGGAGCAGGTAGGTTCTGTCTTTAGCTAAAGCATTTCTGGGGATTCAATAAGCACCCTCAACCACAGGAGCAAGGTTTAGTTCAAAATGCAGACACACGTGCTGAAAGGTTTCGTGTGTGAATGCTGGTATGCCAGTAGGAACGGAAGACATGTCTGTGCACACAACAGGTGTAACAAGTGAAAGAAGGCAACTGTCAAGTGATGACATCATAGCAAGTACCAGAGATGACAATTACCCAAATTATTCATATTCTACAGAGCTGTGGATAACTTGATTCTTGAGCTGCTCACCTCAGTGAACAAAGCTCCTATATTTTCATTCATGTTTTGACAACACCATCAGAAGCATGCAGTTCTGGTGAATCAATGCCATATATATCCAGCCTTCATCCCAAGGAACATTCCCCCACTTCTAGCTGCGTCCACTGGCTCAGCTAAGGCTGCATTTAAACAGCTGTGCTGTTTTAAATCCAAGTTACACCTACCCTATACTGTGTTGACTGAACTGTAAGCCTTGACATTCACAGAGAGAGGTCAAGCGCATACAGGTGGCTGCACTCCCTCCTCCAGTCTGCAATTCCAGCCTGAACTCTCCCTTCCTTCCCTTCTGCCTGTTATGATTTCTCCTTTTACAGGGGTCCAGACATAGGACACTTTTATTTGTTCTTTCTTTTCTGTCTTTTCTTTTCTGCTCCCTCTCCTCACCAAAGCTGCTGAACACAGCAACTCCCTGTGCAGCCTAGAGCCTACAGTGCAGCAGCTGTTTCCATTCAGCCCTGTGGTTCCTATGAAGATGGAATTAGCCCCTCATTAACCCTCTCCCTCCTGCTGTTACGCATCGATGCAGCTATTTAACTAAGTGCAGGGAGCAATTAATACCGTCCCTGTTTGCAGTCACCGTTTTTGCCTCTCTCAGCTGCAATGCTGAGCATGCAGCAGCACACTCAGCTGCCACAGATATGTAAGCCCCAAAGAACATAAAAGCTCAAAGACCCTTTCCAGAAATTGAAGTGGATAAACAGATACTTTAAAAAAAGACTTTGTGACAAGGATCAGATTTACAACAGTAAAGGTCAAGTTTAAAACATGTTATTGCTGGGGAAAAAAAGCAGCAACTATACAAAGTAACCTGTTATTTCCTTTTTGGTTTTTTTTTTAAGCTGCTCAACATAGTAGAGTACTTTATGATTTTACTTAGCTGAAATGCACCTAACTGCTAAACATGCCAGAATACTTGGGAATATATATTGAAAAATAAACTTTTAAAATCTTGTTGAGATAAATCAGCTGGTTAAAATAAGTAATAGTCATAGAAAATTAACATTAATTAAACTGTTTTCACAAGGGTATTTTTACACTGCAATAGGAAGGTGCTTGTTCCTCCTCCTCCCAACCACACTCCTCAGCTGTTTCAGTCCATTTTCAAGTAACAAAGTATTTTGTCTGTTCCAAGAACAAACAAGAAGGTACTGATCCACACATAGCTATGCCTAAGGCACCTCATCCAAGTCTCAGAAGTTGAATTTGTCATTAGATGGACCCAGACTGCATTTTACACAAAATATTACTACAAATAGCCAAGCTTGAAACAAGTTGCACACCACTGAGTGAAGGACAGGCAGCAAAGCTGGAAATGGCTACCTGGGAAGAAGCAACAATCCCCCAGTGCCTGCAAACTGCAGCCAAATGCACACATCCCTCCTCCCACTCTCCACAGACTCCTGGGAACAGTCACAGAATAGTGTTCTGTGCTTGGCACAAGACTTGCTGTCCTACTGACAGGCTTTTCCCATCCCTATTTTGTTTACTCTTCCTCTAATCCCACCAGAGGCCCTATTACTTCCATATTGGAGGAAATCTCACTACAGAACCTGGGGCTCACGCAGCAAATCCTTGGCATCACACAACTGAATCTGTAACATATGCTTAAGTGTTTATTCACTTCCCCTAAGTAAACCTAAGACTGTATTTGGGACTCTTCTAGCCATGCAGAAGTTGAAATTTCTGAGGGGGTTAAGGCTGGGAAACAAACTAAAAGCAAATTAACAGTTTTCTTCTGAAGGAAGAATCCTTGCCTTGCGATCTCAAGTTATTCAGACACAGTTCAATTTCAGTCACTGAGTGTATCTCAATGTACTCTGCAAAATACTCCTGTAGTCTCAACTGGGAGGGTAAAAGAGTTACAGATGCCACTATGAATTTGCTCTTTCTTGACTCACACAATGGGTTATCTTCCTGCCAATTTGGCTGTGCTAACATCACTGTAAAGCAATCTAATCAGCAGGAATCCAAATGTCCACTATAACAAAGAGGAAAAAATAAAACTGGATTTGACCCAGAAAATGAGGGAAAGTAATTTATTCTCTTGTCTTGTTCTAAGATTCCAAAATCAGACAATGTATTTGAAAGTCTGTTCCAATGTAAAAAATCCAATATACTGATATACACTAGAGTAAAAAGGTGTCAACCTCTCCTAGGGCACAGTTTGAAAGAGCTATTACTAAGGCTTAGACTGAGACAGAAAGTTTATAAAAAACATACTCCACAAAACTTCCACAGTGGAGATAAAACAAGTCTCAGTCCTACTGTTCCTTTCCCTCTTCAATTAAATTGTAATCACAAACATATAATTGCATGTACAGTGTGGCTTAGCGGCCTAGGATACGCAAATTTTAGTGTAATTTTTCATGCTCCTAACACACCATATATCTACATCCAGTGAAATTTAAGTGTAGGTATTTCTTGAAGGAAGGGAGGTGAGCGGCAGGAAGGGAAGAAATGTCTCCTGAGTTTGTGTGCATCCACCATATGAGATTCTCACACTTATCTTCTCAAATAAGTCCAGCAGAGTATTACTGTAAATGTAATTTGTAGTGCTCTTTAATCCTGTTACCAAGATTTCCCATTTGTGCAGGCTCAACAGCAGAGAACCAGAGAAATTTATAATCTGCTTCTCTGAGCTCTGATCATGCACAGTTCATGCACACTCAAAAGCCTTCACTGAAGTCCCATTTACATACATATAACAAGACTGAAACAGTCCCCCCTGCACCAGCAGAACATTACACAATCTCCTCAAGGTGCTGTGGGTCAAAACTGGATTCGTATTAATCTGATCAGTTTTTGCTAGGTCAGTTCCACTGCCTAGCAAAAGCAAGACTTCAAGAGTAAGTCTACTAGAGTGTGATGTGTGGGATACACCATAAGCCCCTATCTCTCTAATCCTTCCCGCTTCTCCACATTTGGAGGAGAACAAATGCCAGTTTGGGCTGCTGTTAGAAAATAGAGAAGGAATACTTATGTATTTTTTTTTCTGAGTCGCAGTGGTCTGAAATCTCTGGCAGCAAGGAAAGGTTTGTATCACCTATTTTACAGCCCTCTTGCATGTACTTCTACCTGAAGCTCAGTATAATTCAGTGCTACACACCAGCCATACTCTGAAATAATCAGTTCTGCTTTCCCTTCCTTTTCACATGAGGATGCAGTAACAGCAGCCAACAGCTTCCTTATCAGAGTGTGTATCTAGGGACACACACAGCTGTAGGGGGTTACGCATTCTTCCCCGTAGTCACCTCCAACTTTTCCCAAACATTGTGATGGCAGACTGAGTGGACTTGGTCTGTAAATGGTGCTCTGAATTAATATGCTTGCGTTTCCTGAGATTTGAGTTAGCTGCTTTTCTCAAGTAAGGACATTTAGGGTTTTTCTAATTAATAGCAAATGTTCCATCACATTACTCAGAAAACAAGACAGAGATCTGGAAAAGAATTCAAGGACAGTATAAACCAGATGGATCTAGGCAAGAGCATTACATTTAAACATAAACATCTTTCTGCACAACCCATGCACATTTTTGCAGCATTACCAACTTTACAGTTCCAGCGTTTTTCCATATCCCTGAAGTATATACTGCTTGAGATACAAATGCAGCACAATCAGCCAAGAGAAAATTAGGTTTTGTTTTAAATCCTTAGCTATGTGACTATCAATGGACAGATTTGAACTACCAACAAAAATTATGGAAACTGAGAATCAACCACTCCATCTGCTCAACCCACTCCTCAGCCACAGGCAGAATACATGCAGATGGGAATGTCCTAGCCCTCTGAAATCCCAGCAGGCCTTACGCATTGTAGCTTCATTTTTTTAGATTAGGACAATGGGAATTAGCAAGCTTGTTTTGAAATAGTAATTGAGAAGAGACATTTCATTCACATAAAACCACAAATGCACCAGTGATTTTATCTCTCAGAAGCAAAACCACAGAGGGAATGAAAGAAAAAGCTTTTCTTGTTGTACTGCAATGAATATGGAAAATTATGCTTTTCCCCACTGCAGACATTAAAATTTAGCAACACTGTTTTGGGAAATTGTGTAGTAGGCACTAAAGTCAAGATATTTCAATCTGTCTTCACTGAACAGAGAAACAAGAGAAGCTTCTGCAGCCACTCCTGTAAAAGAAACCAATAAAAAAGACTTTGGAGATCATCATCCCATACCTCAAAATATTTTAATGCAGCAGCTATAAGGCACAGGAGAAAGTAAACTATGAAGGAACATGAAAGTAAACTATGAAGGTGCTCACTACACTGAGCACCAGTGTCCGGAAGTGTATGTAAAAGGGGGCTGTACATTATTTATAGTTAAGAAAGCAGGACCTCAGATGGGAATTGAAATATTAGCTATAGCTTATTTTAGTTCCAACTTATTCACATTTCATGGAAACCATGCCCTGCAGTCATTTCAGAACACCCTGTTTTCTTTTATAAATTAATCATAGTAATGTGCTCTGCTGTCAAACATCATGGAAACACCAGACCAGCTGACAAACGGAATTCTTACCCTCATTTTCAAAGATGATGAAATTAGTTTTTTACAAAGAACCTATCAACTGATAAAGATACATCTGCCGAAGTACATAAGAGGCATGTTTGGAAATGTAACCTGGATTTTAAAAGATCTAAGAAATTTCAGCTAATCCAATGTACTTACTGTTATTTAAACAGGGAAACAAACCTTGAGACATAAAGGATCAGAAGTGGTATATCTGAAGAATAAGGGGTGGTATAAGGCTGATGAATGGTCCAGAACTGTGAAATGATTCACGTTGGATGGCTGGTCTTTGGCCCAACCTCCTGCTCACATTAGAGTCAAAGTTGCTCAGCACTTTTTGCACTGCTGTGTCTTGAGTACCTTCACGGATGGGGTCTGCGCAGCAGCTCTGAGTACCCAGTTCTCTTCTTGACTGTCCTTACAGGTAATTTTTTTTCCCATATATTCAGTTAACTCTTAGGTCAACTTATGTACATTATTTATGCACCCTCCCACTGTTCATATCAGCAAGAGCTTGAATCCCCCACTGTAATAACCACTCCAAAGACACAGAGGGGTTCCATCACATCAGCTTGCATCCATCCCTTCTTCAGACTGAACCAGCCCAGATCCCACAGCCTCTTCTCCCACAGCCCCTGATCGTGTTGGCAGCCCCTCTCCTGGACTCCTTTGCTGTTATGGTACTGGCAGGGCCCAACCTGGATGCATAGTCATAATGAGTGTAGAAAATAATGGATCTAGAGTATAAGACATAATGGATTTAAAAATACAATGGCTTTTATTTGTTAGCTAAACTGCTTCACCAATAATGCCCAGCTGCTAAGAGGTTAAAAACCACTGAAAGTAATAAAGGTCTTCCCAAGGACTATTACAGAAATGCAATAAGGCTACAGCAGGAAGTGCCTTCACTTCAATTCTGCCAAAAAACCCAAAACCAAACCCCCCAGTCAAACACCCAAACAAAAAAGTCCTAGATGTGGTAACTAAGACCACATTACATGTAAGCAAAAGCTTGAAGTGTCTCAGGAATACTTGATTTCCAATTTAATAAACTGAGATATGCACAATGTCACAACAGAATAAACCAAAATGGCACAAGGTTGCGCAGAGGCATTACCTGGCAAGGTTCATCTTATCCAACTTCCTCAATACCTATAGAAGGGAACTAAATTGAACTACTGACATCTGCAAATAAGTGTAAAATGGATGGTGCTGGAAATATCAGTGAAGAGTGAGATAACAGTACAAAAGACCTACAAAGATGTTTGGAAATTAAAGTGAATTTGGTAGAAGGCCAGATAATATGAGTTAATGTGCAGCAGGGACCTTAGGGAGACGCAGAGGGAAAGTGAAGCAGCAGGAGAAACAACTGTGTCTTTATGAAAGGGGTCTTGTTAGGCAGTCAAGAAGAGGACTTTGCCTGCAGCTCAGGTAAGAAGCCACCTGGAATAATTCATTCAGTCCTGAGAAATGGCATACCAAGCAGAGAATGGTATTCTGAGGGAAATTCAGAAAAGTACAGTGAGAAGCACAAAGCCACTGACCAGATTGCTTTGTATGTCAATCTACCTACTCTCAAATGCTATCTTCATCAAAACAGCTGTGAGGCAGGCGAAGTTGAGAGGAATAACCTGGGTCAGTGACAAGGAGCATGACCAGTAAATTCCAGAGTATGGACCCAATGTGGAAATGCATTTTCAGTCACAAGAATTTAGATACAGGAAAATAAGGATAGTATATTATGTTAGGTTTTTTTCTGACTGAATGACATTGTTCAGCTTAACAATCTCCCAAGAGACAAATTTGAGTTTCTATTTTTTAAGGTATGTTGAAGAGTTGGAAAAGGTTCTGAAATACTACACAGTAGTAGTAAACAAAGATATATAAGGTACACTGAACACTTGTCTGAGGACTAGAATAGAGAGAAATCCAGCATTAACTGCAACAGCTGAGCAAATAATCTCTGCACCACTAGAGTTCTGTGAAACCTTTAAACCTGTCCTCTTTTTAGTCCTCGTAACCTCCTGTCTTCATAACATAAAAGCATATCTTAAAACAAAAACAGGAAAAAAAAAAAACCTAAAGAAAAAGCCCCAGATAAAGAATTAGTCTTTCCTTAAAAGCCTTAAAAAAATACAACTTACATTTAGCACAAGGAAAACCTAACAGCACAACCAAATTTATACCAACAGATCTTCACTACTGTATTACTACTTGTGCATAAACTAAGAGCTTCTCTTCAAATGTATCTCTAAGATGCAAGAATAAAAGAATTGGGCCTGAATTCTTTATAAGAATCATACTACTCATAAATATGCAACACCACAGTAAAGCACATAAATCCATAAACTGGTTAGCCTAGTACAGTTTTGACTG
Source organism: Pachyramphus minor (assembly GCA_013397135.1). Lineage (NCBI taxonomy): Eukaryota > Metazoa > Chordata > Aves > Passeriformes > Tyrannidae > Pachyramphus > Pachyramphus minor. The sequence goes on from VYXB01002448.1 coordinate 80,569, forward strand.
GCATTCTTCTAATCTTGCTTTAGGCTGGCATTATTTCTGGCTCACCAGAGATGACTCTCTGAACACCTGCCCTTCTAATCCTCTTCCCCATCCCACTTTGGGGCAGTGACTGTGACCAGAGGGGGGGCTTGGCTGCCAGAGGGGGTCAACACACCGCAGTGCTCTACAAGACTGAGAGCCTCACCATGTTCCCAGGTGAGAAAATCAATCTCACTTAGAGCACTTGATCCTCTCCCTTCTTTCAAATACACTCAAAAGACTAATTTCAATTTAGTATGTGATTACAACAACAAAGAGGACAAAGCAGTAAGCAATGGAGTTTTAATTTTTTTTTTTTAAATCTACCTAAACTTAAGAACTGAAAAGATGTCATAATCAAGCATGTTAAAATGAACTTTCCAAAACCTAAGCAAGATGTTATACAACTCAGCAAAACACTGAAAAATACTCCGTGCCAGTGGAGGAAACTTCAACAATTGTCTAAAAATAGCTTTTAAAAAAATGAGGGAGTTCATTTCCAAATAAGTGATTCTGACTTTGCTGCTTTCATGCTGGCTGTAATCCAACTGAGCAACAAAGAGGTTTGTCTTTGCAGGTTTGGCTAATGCACAATTAATTTCAGAAAGAAGTGAGTTGAAAGATCATCAAATATCAACCTGTTCCACATCCTGTAACAGGCAGAAAAGAAAATAACTTACAGGTATAGTACACTGGGGTCACAAGCACTGTTCCTTCTCGGAACTCCCCTGAAATCAGTTTTATTCCTTCTATCAAAGTAAAAACTGACTCAACTTCACTCAGCTAAGACAGTACAAGGCAACACCTATTTTCTCAGTCCTCTCGACCATCCTTCATCCTTCTTTCACTATGAAACTCAATGGGTCACAGCTCAGGTTGACTTCCTTGTTATCAACATCTCTTCTGTATGTACCTGCACCTTCACATACTCTCATAGTTCTACTTCCTACCTGCATTGTGTTTCGAGCCTATCACACATAGCACTGCCTAACTTGTGCCTTCTGTCCATGTCATTCACAAGGAACACAATAATCTCTCTTTGCCTGAATTCAATCTCCCCTGGAGTGGGAAATCTAGCACCTCCTTTTGGCAACACTCATCAGCAAAACAGAGGGGCTAAACCTGCTTGCTTCACCATGAGATTCTGCCTGAGGCTTTTAGTTTCTTCCTCTCCAGCAGCTTTCTCTATTGTTACAGACCTGCTTTGTGCTTTTGTCATCTCGACTGTTCCCATAATTCCTCCAGGATACCTAAAACAGCATGGAGAAGTGCTGTTGTTTTCATATCCTAGCCTGCACCACCTCTCAAAACATCTCCACTGTCTCTGTGGTAAATATTTTAACACTGTCTTCATATGTATTCTATTCAGGTATAGAGTTCTACAGAGAAAGGTTCAGTTTTGCCAGTTTTCTGAATTACTGAAGCCATCCTCTAGAGGAGAGGAAAAAGTGATTACAAATAAGCAGTACTGTGACAGATTTCCCTAAAATTAAATGTGAAAACTAACATAAAATATATGTAAATAATAATGTGTAAAAGATAAATACAGTGTACCCAAATTCTAAAAAGCAATATAAGGACCCTAGTGAGGAATGAGCGAATCTGCTACTGGGTTTTGATCTCCCACTCTTGACCTCCAGATTATTGCTTATGCTTCCCACAGCATCCTGTCTATACAGAGGTGCAATTTACTCCCTGAGTCACAGACTGGGTGAATAACTGGGCTGGGGGTGTTAATAAAAGACAGTCAGACAGAGCATGTGAGCAAGCAAGGGTGTCAAGATGTGCATGCCTGCCTCTCCAGGCATGGACCAGAGTCCCAGTGACAGCTGCAAAACATGCAATGAGGTCACAAAAGGAAGGGGAAGAATGCACAAGGCCTGTGGACATGGCTGAGGATTTAGACTGCTCATGCCAGCTCTTATTGTTCACTTTGCTGTAGTGTTACACAATGATAAAGGCACGGAAAGGGAGATCTATAATAGCAACAATAATGTGTCTGGAAACAAAGGATTTACCACACTGAATTAGAAAAGTGATGTATCTGAGGTGTTGTCGTTAGTATTGATTAAAATCCTGCATTTGAGAGAAAAGGAGGACAATTGAAATCCTGCATTTGAGAGAAAAGGAGGACAATAAAATTCATGTACTTTATGAAATACTTTGCAGGGAAGATTAAAATTATTTATTCCCTGTTGTAATTGGGCTGAGGTAACTTGTACCACATAATCTTCTAATATTGAGGAGGATTAGACAACACACTGGTAAACATAAGAACACCTGAGTCCCACCTGTGCAACAGCTGCCCTTGAGACAGCAATGAAGGAAGTGAATAATGCATTAGAACTTCTGTCACTGCTGATGTCAGGTGGAGAACTGACTTAATAATATACTGAGCGGTAAATGGTGAGTGTGACTTCTCTGAGACCAGAGCAGTAAAGGGCACTGTACTTATCATACCTCCCATACTTACTCAAGAGTTTGGAAAGACCCTCTTTCAACAGGAGGAAACAAAAAGACAGGTGGTGTCTTCTTTAGGTGTGAAGTTTTAGTTTATACTGATTCCTACGGGATAGATACAGAGCTAACATAAACCAGCCCACGCACTTCCAAAAGGAGGCGTGAAGAAAACCCCAAACAAACAAGTTCCGACACTCCAAAAGACCTGCACCAATAAAACACTAAGCTAGATATAAAACAAAGCCAGAGTTGTTTGCAAGGTTACTTAGATGCTGTGAAAGAAATGTACAGTGAAAGAAACCACTGCTGTGGTATCTTTCTCTTACTGCAACTACTAAAAAGCCATCAAATTTAAGAACAGGGACAGAATTATTTTTTTTTTAAATTTATTTTAAGCATAGTTATCTTTGAAAAAGAAAAGATTATTCTGATTTCCCAAGAGCATGTTTTGGAACACAGCTCCCTCCTGACTTCCTCTACAACAGGAAAACAGTTAAGCCATGGGGACGTAAATAGAGAAGAGGATTCTACACTGTAAATCTTTTTGACCTAATCTCAGGCTCCTAAAGCAAGTGCCATCTATCTTGCAGATACCTCAACAGAGGTAGTGTTTGCAGCATTCTTCAGAAGCAATGGTCACCCCAAAGGGGAAATAGAGGTTCGGAATTAATCCAGCATGTAGCATGGCACGTTCCTTACTCCCACCACACCAATGTAAGGTAAGAGTGAAATGAACTGCCCATTTCTACCTTTTTTATTGTGCCCTTGGTAGCAAGAACTTTACCTGTTTGAGCAAATTGTGTACGATTTCTCCCCTTCACATACCTGGTCCAACATTCTTGAGCTCTCTGGCTGTCACAGCAGCACTAAGTTAGAGCGGGTTCCACGATTCTTCAGCATTGCCCTTTGTACTGTATCTCATAAGATGGAAATGAAGCGAATGCATTACAGGCTGCTGGAGCTTACCTGTACTAACATGCACAGGAGCAGACTGGTGAGGTTTGCTTTGTTTTCTAGTAAAACAATCTAATCTATGCAAAGATGTAGAAGAAGGTTAAGGCTGTAACAATAGTGTTATGCAATGACTGAGGTTAAAGAGGAAATGTTTATTGAAAAAGAAAATTATACAGTTTTTGTCAGAAAACTTTATTATCACTACCTGTGGTGATGGAACATTTTGCACAGGCCCTGCCACACACAGAAAACACCTATGCTGTCTGGTCCAAAACAGTTAGTGCTCCAGATAAGAATGTGCAAAAATTGTTTCCCCCAAATAAAATGTATGCAGATGTGTGGCCTAAAAGCTCATGGTTATTGTAATAAAGTATTATCTCGTATTATTTGTCTCTAGCTCTTCTGTACTACCAGGTATGTTCACATCAAAGCACCATTCATAACCAATCTGTATTTAGCATTACAATAAGTGTACTGATGTCAATTACAAGGACTGATAACTGAAAACAGGTCTATTCTTGCAGTTGACTCCTGCCATGTTTCCACATGGCAATGCAATTGTTATGCAAATCAAAATACAATGGTATAATTTCTTTATACTCAGTAGAATTTGGTTAAAAGCCTTTTTAAAAGGTTGTTCACACCATGTTTGCCACAACTGGTACTTTAACAAAAATGCAGGCAGAATTTGTTAAATAATTACTTATTTTTAAAGTAATTTTAAAAGACATTTTAGTTAAGGAGTTCAATATGTTTATTTTTACTACATGACTACTGAAAAAACATTCTGAAGGTTTTGAATAACATAAGCTTGCTAATTGTTTCTTTTTATTAGTTGTGGAGATGGAGGCAGTTAAAAGCTGTGTAGAGGCTTTCAGATCAAAGAAAAAACTGGATTCACTATGACATCACGTTTCATTTGGTTTATTTTTAAGAGTACCAAGTTTCCCTGTAACTCTCTGGATCCTTCATTGATTTATCCTTCCTAGTAAGCCAAGTTCTTTCTCAGTTTTAAAAGTTCCAGTGGTCAGCTCAGTCACATAATTCAGCTCACCTGTACATCCAATATGTGATCTCATTGTTCCTTGGCTGGAGCCCCCATTCCCATGATCTCACGTGTCTGAAACATTTATATCAAGGCTGCTTAATTATGACCCAGTGCCACCAGCACTTCATGTTACCTACATCTGTCTCGGACATACAGGGTGGCAATCTCGGCGCACAACTGAGACAGAGGGTTGATGATTTGTAACACTGCTCCCAATCCTCTCCGAGATAACTAATAAGGCAATTATTTACTCCCATTTTCATATAAACATAACGGTATTTACAGCTTAGGAAAAAACCCCCTGCATTCATATTTTAAGTTGTTGCTCCTCCCACCTAAGATCATGCAGAGGTTAAACATGCAGGTTGGGATCACTTAATATTCAAAACCCAACGCTCTTCTCCTGCAACTTAGGTTTTAAAAAATGATATTTTGTTCACACTTGGCACCTGTTTGAGCTCCTCGCGGTACTTGTCCGGTTATAAAGCAGGGAAAAAAACGCTTTAGCCGCAGAAAATGGCGGGGGCATAAGAACTACACACAGAGTCACCATCCCTCTGCTCGCCTGCTCCTTACCTGGGTCTCTCATCCTCGCGTTGCACCGAGTCCCTGCCGCCGGTGCCCGGGGCCGCCCGCGCTCCCACTTCCCGCAGGACACTGAGCCTCCTGGCTCCCTCCTCAACTTCCCCCTCCCCGCTTCCTTCCCCGCCTCGCCCTTCCCCCCGGCCGGGCCTAGGTCCCCACGGCCGCAAAGAAAAAAACGCAGGTCAAGAAAGAGGCGATGCGACTGTAACACGGCGTCTAAGCCAAAAAAAAAAAAAAAAGCTGTGGGAGTCGGAGGGCTGGGGGGAAACACAGGTTGGCGGGAGCAAAGATGCCTTCGTATTCTTCATGGGACACAGAGACTGCGCTGTCACACTTTCAGAGGGGAAACAAACCAATAAACTCACCTAGAGCAGACTTTTCTGGCTGGGGGTGTTTCGCTGTCCCCAACGGGAACAGGAGATGTGTGGGCGATGGATGCCCTGCCAGCCTTGCCCACAGGGGCCCCTGCCAGCCCTGCAGACTCTTCCCCTAACTAAAACCCTCTCCTGAAAAATCCTACGTGCAGTTAGTTGTTGTTTCAGTAACTGTACTTCCTCTGAAAAACCCTTGTTTAGGAATGTGTGTGTGCATGGATATGTACACATACTTGGGAGAGAAAGGGGCATGAACTACATGCCCTGGAAGAAAAGAGTGGCCAGTCCAACAACTAGTCCTTCAAGTACAGACTGAGTAAGGGCTGTGCTCCCTAAAGCGCAGCAGAGTTGGCTCCTACCCCCTCCATTTTATCTACAAACTTCAGGCTACCCCTCATCCGCTGGAGGGACCAGCCAGAACACCCACAAACACACCTCTCCTCAAGTACATAAAAGCACCTAAGTCCAATACTAGAGAGACATTTTGAATAACTCTGCTTTTTTGGGGACGTTCTTTTCTCCCAGTATCTTCCACACAGCCTCTGTTTTTTGCAGACACCTATTTCTCCTTCATTTACAATTTATAAAGAATGTCACAAAATGGGACAGAATACTGAGTAATTGTGAGACTTTCTGTTTTCCTGTTTCTTTATGGAAGCTTATCCACATGAACAGGAAACCTTGTGGTAATCAGCCTCCTCCTTTTTGTTAAAAACACTGATGCTGACTGCCTGGGAAGCAAAAACAAATCCATCCTGAGTTCAAAGCCATTTCTGCATTCCAGTTGTTTCACTGACAAGGCTATCTTACAGAGCAGCCAATTTCTTTTTCCAGATAACAAAGCAGCAAACTTTATTTTAACCCTCCCCCCCCATAGACAATAAACAAAGCTTCTCATATCTGCTTCTGAAGAACAATGCCCTTACCTTAATAAACTGCTTACTTGTCCCATTAGCAGTGAACAGAGCACCTTATGTCTAACAGGAGCTGCCAGTTTTAATCAGTGCAGCTTAATGAAGCATCGGCTCCTTTCACACCCTTAGTCGTTTCAGCATAAGAAATATCTCAGCTCCAGCCTTCTCTTTGAGTGGATCCCCCTGCTCTCAATCAGTGCATGATGAACATGTGACAGCAGGACTTCTCCATTGAGACTCATCTCATATCAATAAGAGCTTTCAGGATGACCCAAACCACAGATTACTTTACATCTCAATGGTACTCTGCAGACCATGTCTGGAGGCTGGAGAATGTTCCTGTATCACATTTCCAGACTAGCAAAAGATTTATTTTCAGGTGCTAATATTTGTAGTAAATTTCCAAGTAACAAACCTACTATAATAAGCATGCATATACAACAACAGAATTCTACACTCTACAGTTCAACATAAAGTTAGAAGTCACAGGTTAGAAACAAAGGAGAAAGAGAAACTACTATTTCAATCTAAAACCATGCATATGAACACATTTTTGCAGTGCTAAAAATCAGTTTGACAAAACAGTACTAAATTATTTAATAAGCCAAATTAAAACACAAGACTCTTCAATTCAAAGGGCATCTAGACCATACTATAAGAGGTGTAAAAGCCCACAGGAAGATGCTCTCCTTTTCTGTGAAGTATTTGGGCTCTTAAACCTAAATCTATAGTTGTCATCATAGTTAGTGCAAAAATAAGAAACCATGACAACGTGACATATACAAGAGGATCCTAAAGCTTAGCAATATAAGACCAATAAAATAAACATATATCATTGTCAATAGTAAGCTTACAAATGTCACCATACTAAAATCCATTGCAAACACAGTTCTGGGTTGCAGATTCTAACAATATAGCCAACTTAAGTACATTGCATATGATCCTTTATATTTGAAAATAAATGTGTTATTTGTGACTGCTCCTTGCATGCTTTTGTCTAATAAGACAATTAACTAGTGGTCAGACTAGTATTTTTGTCTCTTTCACTAGTACAAAACCATTAAAAAGCACTTTCTTATGGAAGGAAGCCACTGTAAAGGAGTCAAGAATTTGCATGACAATGCCCATCTTGTGCATAAGTCATCACAAAAAATCTGCATTAATTGCACTGTGTGGCTGGATGAAAAATTTTTTCACAACTTTGGTTTGAATATGAATGACAAATTTCAGTCTGGACCTATTTTACTGAAAACTGAATTCCCTAAATACATATGCTCACACATACAGAGTTAAACACTGGAATATATGGATACTTTTGTGTAGATACATGTTCCCGTATAAGAAGTAATTTGGAAATTTGACTGAATACGATAAAAAAAGAATTTTGTTCATTACTTCAGGATAAGCAACATATGTGAACAAAACTGAATTATTTGACAATACTTCCATAAATAATGGCTGTTACCTGAGTGACATGGAGTTTCCTTGGACAGACTGGTTTTGGAGCTCATAACCTCACCACCAGGTGAGTGGCACTGGTAGTCATTCTAGTCTATTCTTCATAATTTCTTTGTAATTGGTCTGTTACAAAGCTGATTCAGACCCTGCCCCTGCCCCAAGTGCCATACCAACACTAAGTTGTGCATTTGTGATGCATGCCAAGTTATGCTTCCAATTCCTTCCCTCATATCTGAAAGCAGCATTCCTGCTGCTGAAGAGCTCTTCTGGTTACACCATCAAACTGTGGTATTTTAAAAGGTGGTTTAGATGATGTGCAACTTCTCAGGATTTATTTGCTTCAGACACTTGGATGCTCAAAAGCTACGTTCTTTTTTTTTTTATCCCCTTTTGTGCTATAAATAAATAATAAACAAACCAGGTGAAAAATGGTGCTTAAACTGCTTCCTAGTACCTAAAGTGAAAAACACTCCCTGATCTCCTTATTTAATTGCATCCTCAAAGAAACAAGGTTCTGAACAGCATGTTGACATCATGAAAGCACATTAATAAAGGTGTTTTGAAAGAATCAGCACTGAAATAGATGCTTCTGGTCTACACCGCCAGGAACAACCAATTCTCCTACTATCAGAAGGAACTTCTAAAGGGAAATGGTAAAACTTCACATTGATATTGCAATGAAGCAGCCAAAGCCAATGAACACACAATTATGTGGGTTATGGCAGACCAGCCTCTGAAGCACTCACGTTTGGAAAACATTTGACATGAGACACAGACAGGCGTCCTGCCAAACAGTAATAATAACCCTAAAAGCTGTGAGTAGCTGTAACCACCTTCTCACATACCCAAAATATATCTGTTTACAGGTAACAAATAAGTAAAATAGCAACACCACATTAATCCCCGGGCACCTTACAAAAAAGATGAGCTCAAAATAGCTTGTGTAGCAAATATTCTTGTTGACTTTCAGCCTTTAAGCCTTCTTCCTATTCTTTGACAGGCAAACTCGATTCTTAAAAAAATATTTTTTAATCATTACTTTTTAAAACTGTATTTCTGTTTCAGAGAAACTAAATTAATATCCAGCCAAACCACCCCAAATATGTAGCCAAACCATATAAACAAACCCAGCAAAAGCTGTCAGACAAAAAACAGTAAGAGCAACACCTCTATACACAAATTTTCTGTGGATTGGTTACAACATAATTCTCAGACAATAATCAGAAAGATGTGCTGTTGTACCAAAAGCCAGTGTTATTCCAAGTGCTCCTGAATTACATTGTTTCAGTTAGCAGCTTCATCTGACCTATTTATGTTCCCTCTTTTAATGGGCATAGCTGATTCCAGAGAAGAGCTATGCAAACCATCTGTCAGAAAGACATTTAAAAAATGCTTGGAACATATAAAAGATAAGATTAAGTGCAGAATTTATTAATTTTTTTATTAAAAATAAGCCTTTGCAGTAATTTTTTAATAAGCTTTGTTGAGGAAGACTTGTATACACCTCAAAATAAGTATTTGTTTGACTAAGGAAAACACTACACAGACTCATCATCCTATGCCAGACCCTGCAAAGAAAGGAGGGGAATCTGTCCTTACCAGCAAACTAATTAATATTACATGACAATCACTCTACCCACAGCAACTCTACCATTTGAATTGCTCCAAATAAAACTAAGTATTCTAATAGACAGATAAATTGAAGCAGGGCAGTAAGTGCATAGAGTGATGCTGACTGAAACCTTATTTAAATGGGAGCAGTGCTCTGACATCCATCCCAGTCTTGTCCTTCTTTATGTCTTCCCTGTCTTCTTCAAAAAGCAATATGCCTGGCAAATCAATTGTTTTTGGGGAGCAATAAACACAGGGAGAGGAGAGCTTTCTATCCCACAGACATGGCAGGCAGCACTGCAGTAACATTAACCAACAGATTTCAATATGAGCAACAGATTTCAATCTGCAGAACTAAAAATTAACTCATATTTACGTAAGCTAAAAAGAAAATAATATTTTTCAACAGTTTCTTTTTTGTATTTTTGTACAACAATATATATTATATATTTTATATATTTTATATATTATATGTATTAGATAATGTATAATTTCTATATTTTCATATGTACAATTATGTAACAGCTTTTACATATTTCATGCATACAAACTGTCTGGGAAGTTGGTCTTTTATCAATCTCCAAGTAATTTGCATGTAAACAGGGTTAAACTTTTCTGACTCAGGCCTTCAGATTTGGCTTAAAGTTGCATACACAGGTAAATTCATGCCTGTAACTAGCACCTGTAAAAATAAAGGGAGGATGAAGTTTCCCATGACAAATATAGGGTTGATTACACATTCCTGAGCTCCAAAAATGCATTATTTCAAGAATACCAAATACACTTGATAGAACCAATCTTTTGGCCAATCCTGTACTCCAAAATCCCAATGATGGAAACAGACTTTCTTAACTAACATCACAGAAAAGGCTTTCAAGCAGCTGTAATTCACTTCAAGCTGAGCCATCTACTTTGTCCTTAATTCTGCATTAAGAACACAATAATATAGAATAGCAACAACACGTTGTATGTTATAATGCATGCAATACATACCATACACAATACATAATAATAAGAATATAATTCTGCATAACACACAGTTGTGCACTATGTATTTATTATTCCTGTTTTCAAATCTGAGCGAAGCGCTACCTCAGTTTGAAACTGGTTCTACCAATTTAGCTTAAGTTAGTCAGGAACACCTGAATTTCTAATATGAAACTCCAGTATTTTCTTCCCTCCCCCTGATTCAGTTCCATGTACAATTTTTAAAGTTCCATTTTCCTTACCACATTGACTTATTGGAAAGCTCTTCATGCTCTGGAAAATAGGCAGCTCTATTGCAGTGTGAGGCACATACGGATGCAAGACAATTTGGGTGTGTCCGTGATAAACAAGTATGGACAGTGATTGCACGGAACAACTGGTTGCATTTAGAGTCATAGAATTTAAAACCAGGAGAAACAGTGATGATCTAATCTGACCTCCTGCATAACACACAGGCTGTATAACCCCACCTAGCAATTACCTGCCTCTGTGACAAGTTTGATATGGAAACTCACCAACACTGGTTCTGCCAGATCCATTTTGAAACATTCACCCACAATGCTAATTTGAAGCATGCTGCATCAGGCAGATTCTGCACCTCCCAAACACATTTCCCAGAAGACAGGGGAATGTCCTCCTCTGGAGACAGAGACTAATGCCTCACGTTACCACCCTATGTCTGTGCTGACAGAGCAGCCCCTTACTAGTGGCACAGAGCAGTCCCATTAGCTCATTCTCCAGTGGATTTATCATCTGTCCAGTGCCTTGTGGAGTGCGTGTACTGCATGCAACACCCAAAAATTAGCACCAACAGTCACAACCATCAAGCCAGCAGCTCTCCAGACAGCAGGTAGCACCCAGTGCACCAATTTAGCTCAAGGACCAGCACTCTGCCTCAGAATGGGTATGTAGGGGTGACCCAAGGTACTCCTCTGGTAGGATTTCCATGGGCTTCCACAAGCCTTGTGACAGCAAGGTATTTCACAGTTGTAACATCAAAAGAAACAACCCAAGCAAAACATTTATTCAAATTCTATTTGGTTTTGGCATTGTCACATACCTTTTCAATACAAACAAGTATTTCAATACAAACAATTATAATAAATTTTATGTTGCAGGTATGTTTTGTAAGTACAAAGACTTATACTTCTATATTTTTTTGTTGCAGAGACAAAACCAATTAGATTGACTCTTACATGATTATTTTAACCAATTTATTTAACAGCCTGAGCCCATATACAGAAAAATATATTTAAAATTGTTTCAAACTCTTGCTTTCTTTAGAAGACATGATTTTCCAATTACTTAATTTAACTGTTTATTTTACAAATGGAAAAGATTTTTTTAATCTTTATTTTAAATTTAATAAATTTCTAATATTCATCTGTGAGAATTCAAATAATGAGAAAACTCCATTAAAAAAACATTTGCTGCTGACTGCAACCTACACATGTGTGATGGTTTGGACCTGCCTCCCAGCCAAATGCCCAAACCCACAGCAAAATCCTTCCCCCCTCCCTTCCTTTCCCAGGGCAAAAATAAAAAAAACTATAAAAACTGATGAACCCGAGCCAAACGAATTGTATTAAAAAAAATATATTTACATTAATCACAGTTATATACAATTAAAATACTACGTATACAGCAAAAAGGGGCCCAAACACCACCCCCAAAGGGAAAGGGGAAAGGGAAAAAGTGACAAAAAGAAAAACCAAAACAAGTATGTATAATCGGAACCTGGGAATAAAGCAATAAAAAACTAGAAAAAGGAAAAAAGAAAATCCCACTACTTTCCTTGAAACAGCAGAATCAACCACTGGCAGTCTCCGCCTCCCAAGGCCTTCAAGGCCGCACCAGGCCTCACTCCTCCACAAAGGCAGAACCGACAGCAGAGAACCTGCACCTTCAGATCCAGCAGAAGAGAAGAGAGAGAAGGCTTCTCCCCCTTCTTATTTATACCCTGGTTTACGTAAAAATTGTGTGGAATACTGGGAGCGTGGTCACTTCCCTGGTTATGACCTGGTTACCAGGAAAAGGACCTGGACCAAACCATCACAGCATGTTCTCTGCTCAGGATTGACTCCTTCAAAATTTATCAGAAGTCAAAGCAAAAGAAGATAACCAAAGTGGCCTACCTCAGAAATC
>VYXB01002448.1:93481-128218 GCA_013397135.1 Pachyramphus minor
CCCCGCCCCATTGCTTTATGACTAATAAGTTATGTACTATATTCAATTCTGCTTCATATATTACTAACAAAACCTCCAGTCAAGTCCTAAAAGCAGAAGTATTTCCTCAAGACACGGAACAAGACCTCCATCTGCCTTTTACAATCCAGGTTTTCTTTTTGAGCTACACATATGGTCTAGATATTTAACAGTGATACAAAACTGCAAAGAGAAAACCTTTAACATAATCTTATGTTACTGATGTGTAGGTTTGTTTTTTGGCAACTTCCAACCTGACACCCATCATATTCAGGGACACAGTATTTCAGGTTTCTGTATTCTGGAGACACTTCTGCCTAATCCCTGTTCAACATCAAACTCAGCCCACCACAACTTTTTGAAGAACATTTTCAGCATTTATCAGGGACATGGTAAACTCATAAGTGTGTAATACTTACAAGGGTATATAAACTAAAGACAACTGTTGTACTTGTTCTTCTCCAAGCACATTAATCCTCTGGGGAAAACACTAGTAGCACGCATTTTTTATGCAGAAATACTATTTTCAGGCTTTTAAATTTTGATATAAAAATACAGAGAGAGAACATGTGAAAGCATGTAAGGTTTGGTTTTAAGGGCCAACAGGCAATATAGCTTGAGGGAGAAGTTTCCATCAGAATGTTTTGATCATAGGTCACTGATGTGGTTGTAAAAAGTTATCCAAGTATTTTTCCAGCTACTTATTTTTTAAATAATATGAAGTTATACTGACTTTATGCATCCATGATGTTACAGCATTTTCTGCATTTCAGATAGAGAAATAGTTCTAAATAGATGCATGGTTGAAAAAGCAAGGTTTTGTGGATGTCAGTATCACCACCTTAACCAGAAAAAGGAAGTACTTTGGTGTTCAGAAATCATGGCATATAACAACTCTCACATTGAAGTTTTTATTTATCTCTGCATAAATCAGGTAATGTGTATTATAGTAGATGATTGCAGGGGTTTAGCTCAGCTGTTGTGAAAACAGCCTTGTCTCCTCTCCATTAGGAATCTATAATGAAATACAAAACCATTTCTTGTTGTAACAAAAACTGCAGCTGTATCCTTTCTGAACTGTGAAAGGAGGGAAGGAGGCATGGCCATAGGCACTGACTCACATTCCCAGGAAGAGTTAGGTGGCGCAGCTGAAGCAGTTCTTCCCCCCAGCCGACTTCTCCTATTACCTCTAGAGTACAAACCTCTTCCCGAGCCATTGCAGCTCACAGCCGTGGCCACCAGTGTGAATCATTTGTGGCTTCTGGCTGCATCACTGTATAACAATGCAAACGATGTGGCTGAGAAATTCAGTTGATGTCCAGATGAGCCAGACCTCTTACACAGAATAGCAACCTCAGAAAGGCATCAACAGCAGCTGGACAGTCTCAGCCACAAAAGTTCACTCTGTCTGAGAGCATGACTCAAAATAACATCTTAAAAAAATGCCTTTGACTTTCCCCCAAGAGGTTCACATACTCTATGTGCAGACATATATCCACTATATGTATAGGTATAAGAGGAAATCACATTGTCTGCTCAGGTGTGAGACAATATAATAGTAATTAAGTAAATTTTGCACTTGCATTTTTCAGTATCAAATGTTATTCTTACACTGCTTATTCACTTACGATCCTGAGAGCTTCTGTATCTTTTTGAGATCAGTTATATTCCTGTTGTACAAGCATCATGGAGGAAATAGACTCTAGTCTAAATTTAAACTTAAATCAAAGTCATTAATTTGTCATCCAAAACTATTACTTCAAAAAGATTTTCCCATTATAAGTAGCCCCACTTTAGAGTCTATTTCTCACCAGTGTCACAAAACTGTTCACTTTTACACTGTTGCATGACTACTTACTGTTGCAGAGAAATTTCCCTGCTGATTTTCCTCTTATGTTGTGTCAAAACTTTTCCCAGAATTATTTCAGTACTTCCATCCCTGAAAGATAGATTTGTCTGCACATGCACTGAACACTTACACATACCCTGGCTTCTGAACACTTTCACTTCAATAAGTAAAATTCAATACACATTTACTTAAATAAGCAGTCATATTAACCTTACCTCAGAATATTTTAATAAACTAATAATGTTTACAGAATCACTTTGCGCTCCTATCACTATCCTCCACCTGAACAACCTTACATCTTAAGTTTGGAAAATAAATGATTTTTCTGAAGCTCTTTGACAAAATTAACCCCTATTGCTCTTTTATTGCTATGGAGTTCTCATTTACAACGTTCCCAGAAGTGTCTGATAAAGTCACTACTGATGGCAAAAGTAGGTCCTCAGATTAATATGTACCCAATATGCATCACCTTTTTAATTCTTTAGAGTGGTTAGGCATTGGTCTACCTGTGGGAGGTGGTGAGCAAATGCCTTTACATCACTTATTTACTTTTATTTCAGTCCTTATCTGTACCCACAATATGAGGTACTGTAACTCCTTCCCCCACCCTAATCAATTCACCAGGGGTGGGCAGAATGACAAACAGAAAAACCTTTGACCCTCTGCAAGCACTTTCCATCAACATCTAAAACATTAGTGTGTTATCTGCACTGCCTTGGTTAAAAACCTAAAAGACAGCACAATAGGACGTGCTATACCTCTATCCCAGCCAGGCCCAGTTCAGGAATGAAGAATTAATGTGGACAAATCACATGCTAAGACAAGATAAACTACTTTTAATTGTAAAATAACACAAGGAGGAAATGTTGCAAAAATAGGTTTTTAAAATGTTTCTGGGAAAAGGACTGAACAAACAGAAATCCCAGTGAAAAATAATGACTATAATAAAGAGCTGACTGGTAAGAAAATCCTGACTGCTAAGGAAAAGAAAATAAAGGAATGACTCTTTATTGTCTCATAATACAAAAATAAATTTGGGACACTGAAAAAAAGTGGATGCCAGGTTCTATACAAAGAAAAAGGTGCCTTCACACAATATGCCACCAATCTTTGGGACCACCGCCCTGCCACGTAGTTAATATTCTCAGTTTACATGGATTCAAAGCTAAATTAATTAAATTAATGCAAGAAAATCCTTTAGAAACCATTAAGCAGAATGACCTATCCCAGAACCAACTCCAGCTCAGAAAGTCCCCTGCTGAACACAGTTGGTGAGCACAGCAGTACTTCACTGTTTTACTTTTGAACAAGCATCTACTCTCAGCCACTACCTGAAACAGGCACCATGAAGTAGTTTGACTTCTGATCTGATGTCATATAGGTTTAGCACTTACTTATGGCTTAAGAAATTATCTTCTCACTTATCAATTCAAATTCTACAACTTCTAAAAGCTCATTTTCCTGTCAAAGATATCCCATTCCAATCTGGTCCCACTCCCACAAGTTTGTTTCCAAATCCTCACAGCGTGTGCAGCTAATTGATTAAACCCAAATAGGACACAGTGCCTTAAAGGCAGAAGAGCATAAGCTTCCAGAGGCTGAGCAGCCGTTGCTGCTCAGAAACTCTCCTCTCAGTACAGGAAAGTGCCAGCCCTAGCCCTGCTTTCTGCCTGGAGTATTTCACCTCCCCACTGTGTGGCTTGTATGCCAGCTTGTTGGCTGCTGCCTGAGCAGGAAAACCCTATTTCTTTTACCTCATTTCCCCTCAGATTCAGTGTTGTTTTCTCTGAAGCAGACAAAGTCTAGTTTGTAAGTATTGGCTGAAAAGAGAAGGAATATGGAAGAGCACAGAAAAAGAGGAAAAGGAGAGGAAAAGAGATAGGGAGAAGTTCTTTAGGAAAATGACGCTGAGGACTGGAACTGCAAGTACAACACAGTATAGCAGAAAAAGCAGGTGTGAGATCAGTGATCAATCAGCTAGAACACTTTAAGCATATACACTGAGGTTTTAGTAAGGTATCTTTAGGATTTAGGTAACTAAGCAGCACATAAGTTTAGTAGTATACAGTAAGGAAATGAGAAAAAAAGTAATTTTAAAAGAAGAATTTTCTCTTGGAGAAATGCAGAGTGATTATCAGAGACTGCAAAACACAGAGGACAAAATTAGGATACCTAAGGAGTTTAAAATCCTTGAATCTCGGATCACATAATCCTACAGGTTTCATACATCAAATCAGCTAAGAATGCAACATGTGAAGGAAGAATGGACAGCTGGTTTTAAACAGCCTGCATCTAAGAGAGTGCAGAAAATAATGTGGGAGCAAAGAGAGGGAAGATGAGCAGCAGAGGTGTTTCTATCCAGCTGAAGTCTCAGTTACCACTTTGGTGATGGCATTGGATGAAATCACCCAGTGAACATTACAGGAGAGGGAGGTTTGTGCCTACAGAAGCAAAATGTTAATTATGTCAGGAATGGTACTGTTTCTTTCCATCATCAAAGAAGTCAGGGCTACAAGAGGACATCTAATCTAAAGAGGTAAAGAAAAAATTCTGTACACGGCTTTCTCCAGAGTAGCTCAGCAGCACAAACAAATATATTGACAAAGTGGAATGGCTTTCATTCACAGTCAGTGAACCAGGCCCCCAGGACTACTGCTCCTGCCATTAGAAACATTTTGGTTGCTCTCCACATATATCACGCCCTGATGAGATTAGTACCATTTCTGTAAGAAAGAAAGGATTTCAGCTGAACTGTGAGACCTGATTAGCTTGGACAGGTAAGCCATTTAACAGCTCTGTGAATCAGTGCTGTTTACACTCCGGTCAAAATTCAGCCCAAAGTGGGTTAACTGAAAGCTAAATCTCTAGTAAACATACAAGACATAGACAAATTATGACTACCAAAAAATGAAAAAGTCACATTTTCTTCATATGTGTAGCACCACATCAGCACAAGTTTAAACAGCGCATGAACACTGTATCAATAAGAAAGTTTCTATCCTGTGACAGCAGCAATGATCCACTAACACTAAATAACTGCACTCAAGTGAGAACAGAAGCAGAAGGATCAATTTCATCAATAGCCAGCAGAATGAGACATCATAGGAGTGAATATCTTTCTTTCCATTTATCTATTTATCCATTTCTGTCAACACATGTCTTCCCAAAATAAAGCAACAGGCAATATCTCAAAATGACACAAAGAATACAATATGCTACCAACTGTTATGCAGACACATTCAAAATCTACTCTTAAAATTGCATGCTATATCTGATTACAATTTCTTAACTATTGGCAAGTGAGAAATGAGAGTGTTTACAGGATATGACCTCTTACTTGCTACATTCCTTCTGCGCAGCTAAGTTATGAAACATCATTTAACCACTTTTGCTACTTCCTTGTTAGTCTGATTTCCAGAAGGACATCCTGCTCAAATGCAGGCCAATTTTTTTGACAGCTGTGAAACTTTAAACATTGTAGTACAGTCTATCCTTGCTAACTGGTTGGTAACTCTGAAAGAAACAGCTTGGGAGGTTGTGATTCAGAAGTGGAGTTTAATCAGGTAATCAGGAAAGTTCCAGTACATGTTCTGGTCTGAATTTGCTTTGAGATTATTTAACCTGGTCAACATTTCTTAAAATGCTTAAGCTATCTCTGACTACGTGTCAACTCTATTTGCACTGGTGTCCAGTCTCTTCTGTGCTGAACAACTCTAACTGTCACTATGTTTTGCAAAGCCTGTTCAAATTTGAAATGTTAAAAGGCAAACTCCTCATTCATTTTAAGTGGCTTAATAAGCTATAGTTGTACTTTCCTTTTTTCTGCCACAGAAATCACACACAAAAATAGCTTATGATACCCTGTAAAATTGACAAAATTTAAAAAGGCATCCAGGCATGAAAAGCTGTAGTCTTCAGCATCCTGCCATATTCTCCTTCATACCAACAAATATTGTACCTAATTCTTCAATTAACCTGGCAAACTCAAGGTGACTACAGCAGTTTCAAAATTAGTCCCCAATCTCATATAAAGTTAACATGGCTGGAACTGCAATAGCAATAAAGCTTCCAAACAGACCATTTCAAATGGCACTCAGGTGGACTTCCTTTTCAGTGATGTTTGACTCCATTATTTTTTTCATGTAATTAGAAAGCCCCATGTATTATAGTTGGATTATGTATCTAACCTCTGTCATCCACTGATTTTTTAAATGCAGTTGTTCACAATGTGTCCGTGAAAAAAAATAAAGTCTTAGAGAGGCTGGCATTATTTATTTATTTTGGCAACATCTTTACCATATTAAACTGAAATGGTACTTAAATACAGTTCACCAAAACTAGTTGATTCTGCAAGATGTATTTTATGTACTGTTTTTTGAAAATAATGTCTGGACACTGCATGTTCCAACGAAATATGAAAACAAAGTCTGGAAAATAGGTCCTCTACCAGGAGATATCTAGAGTACTCACCAAAGACCAAGGAAGTTATGAGAGCAACTTCTCATTCTTTTGAGCAGTTTCCTGTTACTTTGGAAATTCCCAAAACCAGACAATTCCCTTCCCATATGAATATCACGTTCCTTATTGCTCGTTAACAAAAGCCAACTGCACCACATTTACAGCTTATAAAGTGCCTATCACCAGGACATTAACTGCTCATTTCTACAGTCTTATTTCTATCAGTGGGCACACTAAAACAAGAGGTAAGCAAGCCATTTCGAGCTAATTAACCAAGACGATGTGGCATAATAACCAATTAATGCTACACACTGAGATGCCAAAATGGGGACTTAAATAAAAAGTGTTAGGAAATGTAATTAATAAAGAAAAAAGGTTCATTACGGGAAGTCATGAAGAAAACCCTACAAAACATCTCTGCATACTACACCAAACAGATACCTATATGCACCAGCTCATTGTGCAGGAGAATGCAAGTCCTGTGATTTCACAGAAACTTATCACAAAGAGGGTCAAGTGTGACATACAGAAATTATAGAAGGAATATAGGCCATACAAGAGGAGGAAAAAAGTTTTATGCAAAAAAATCCTTATAACGAAAGATTTTTAGAATTCTTCCAAAGGAAATAACAACGACAACAAAACCTGATATGTATCAGTATCTTGGATATAACTCAGGCCTTAAGGGCAACTACTAACTTTGATCTTCCTAACACTTCTTTTTTTCAGAATGACTTTAAACTATACTTGAGCCATACTTTCAATACTTCAACCATAATTTACTTCTAAGTAAATCTTTGTTTCTCAGAAACCTTTCTAAACACCCAGCCTATATGCCTAAATGAAAATGTCTTCTTAAACGTTTGGGGGTTTTGGGGTTTTCAGTGTTAGGTTCCCTTTGGCCCAAGAGTTTCCTTCAGGAGAACTATTCCCAGAAGTATGTCCCATTATCTGTAAAAGTTTATCACATCACTTATTCCAGACAAGTGTCCTGAAAGTACACTTTGCAGTAATTGGTAACTAGGCTATGTATTTCTGACAGCATAGTTTGTTATTTAGTACCAACATGCCACATTTCTCTGGAAGCTGTATATTTTTTTCATACTTTCTACGTTTCTCAATTTCTCAAGACATTTTGTGATTTCCTATTTCAGACAGGGAAAGCAGATATGAAAAAAAACCTTGATGATGCATACACACGTAAGTACATACCACATTTGAAGCTAAAAGACAGTCTTATCTTCCAGCCCATTTCATTAAGAATAATGTAGGAACCTGCACTCAGTTTCTCCTACACAGCAGGTTACTTTACATCTAAGAATTGATGGTTGAAAATAAGATTAGTAATTGACAGAAGCCAAGAGCAAAGTATGTTCAGTGCTAACACAGAAGTTATATGACAATGGATAAATATCTACGTACCTCAACATAACCACATGTTTATTCTTAGCAGAGCAAAAAGAGGTATCTTCAGTTTTCCTCCAATTTACCCTCCACAGCTGCTTGGTGAATTGTAGCAGTGTGCCTGAAAATGGCAGTATTTTAATGGAGAAGGCATCATACAAAGAGTATGGTATCTTTTGTTCCTTCTCTGATTAACCATTCATTATCACTACTATTTATCTCAATCAGCCTCCATTGCAAGGGCAGGATTGCCACTGAGAGGGACATAAACTCCCTGGAGGAGTGGGCCAGCAGTAAGGTCACTAAATTTGACATGCAATGTCAATTTGCCACAAATGCCACAAATGCCACAAATGCAATGTGTGGCAGGTAAGATGAACTAAACTCTGAAATGGGCCGTGCTGGGGACTGACTGACTTAGCAACTGCTTTGCTGTAAAGGGCCTGGGGGTCCTGGTGGAGAGCTAGATAAACAAGAGCCCACAGTGCACAATGGCAGCGAGAAGGACTAAGAGTATCCTCGATTGAACCACAGTACTTGAACAACATTAGAATCATAGTGTCCTAGACTGATTAGGGTTGGAAGGAACTTTAAAGATCATCTAGCTCTAAATGCCCTGCTGTGGGCAGGGACACCTTCCACTAGACCAGGTTACTCAGAGCCCCATCCAGCCTGCTCTTGAATGCCTCCAGGCATCGGAAATGCATAGGCTTTCTGGGAAACCTGTTCCAGTGCTTCACCACCCTCACAGTAAGGAATTTCTTCCTAATATGTAATCTAAACCTACCCTCCTTCTTCTTAAGGCCAGTCCTCCTTCTCATGTAATTAATGAACTTGAACAAGCCTAGCCAAGGGCCAACATGACAGTCAGGGGGCTGGAGCACTTGAGGAAAGGCTGTGAGAACTTGTCTTGTTCACACTCACCATGATGCAGCTTTGCAGAACCTCAAGCAGCCTCAGAACCCATTAAGAGGTTAACAAGAAGATATAGCCATCCTCTCAGCTGAGATGCATGTAGGAAGGACAAGAGAATGAAAGTAAGTCAAAACAGAGGAGGCTCCAGCCAGATGTGTGGAAGAACCTTTTCCCTGTGAGGAGATCCAAGCAACAGAAGGGGTTGCCAAGACATGCTCGAAGAGGAAATTGCCTTAGAGGTTTCTGGACCTGACTGAATAAAGCCTTGAGCTGGCTGGTCTGAATTTAGTGTTGACTCTTCTGTGAGCAATAGAAAGCTTAGAGATATCCTGAGGTCCTTTCTACTTTGAGTAATAATTCTGACACACAACTTCTTCTCCATGAAACAGAACCTGGCAGAATTTACTCAAGTCACCAGCTAACACGGGCTCTGTATGAAAACACTGTTAAAAATTACCCTGTATCTATAACCACTCATCTCTTCATTGTTCAAGCAAGTATTGAAGACCCAGAGTGGCACAGAAGAGTTGAAAGGAGAGCTATTTGCTGTGCTTTCTGTCTCGCTTGGAAGTATGGAATAAGCAGAAGCCGCTTTCAGCCTTACCTCAGGCTGGATTTCCAAGAGCCTACAAGCCCTTGTAGGAGGTGTGGTTGATAACACCCAAATCTGAACATGGCCTGAATACTAGGCCAGGAATCTAATATTCCCAATTATCTGTAGTCCAGCTTCCATACAGAGGCACTGTTGAATCCTTGGTCCAGTTATTTGCTACAGCTGAAAAGATTGCAACAGGCACTTATACAGGTCGCAGAGAAACTAGGTCAGTAAATGAAGTCTCCAGAAGCTCCCTTAGTAGTGCAGCTTCTCTCCATCCTACAGACCTGTCCCACTATCTGTGGTGGCCAATGCTCCATCTTCACCTCATTCTCACAGAGTATTTGTCACTGACTTTGCAGCTGTTCAATAGAAACATTCTGTTCTACAAAACACAATGTATTTTATCATTCTGAGCAGCTGACCTAAACATGAGAAACCCTTTTTGGTAGTTGTATTTGCATAAGCAGATTTTATTATACAGCCTTCAATATTTATTTACAGGCCTCACAGTGTACTAATTTGTAAAGTGATAAAAAATGATTTTTGGTAAGATTTTTTCTTACAGAAAGAGCCAGCTTCTACTCATGAGAGGAGAAGAGAGAACAGAATACTTGCCAGAGTGAAATGGCTTTAGGTCTCTGGATTACTGGAAAGGAACCTAAACTGAGGTTTAAGGTCTATAAATAGGATAGCATTAGGGTTATTTTACTAAAGACTGTGATCTCAAAACAGGAGATAAGAGGCTGAATAAAACAGTCAAGATTGAGACCTGTCATTGAGGCAAAGCAGCAACTATAATATACATACAAACTCAGCCACATATGAGCAGTATGTAATTTGAGAAAGCCATTTCTCTCAATGACCTTTCCCCTTTCTCGTGAAGTATACTGATTCAGGAAAGCTAACGAAAACATACAGGGGGAAGCAGGAAAAAAAGTGGCATGTGCCATATCTGTCCTAAGGAGAATAAAGAAAAACCTGAAAAATTCTTAGACTGTTAAATTGAATGGAAACCTTATTGCTCTTGCCCTGTATCTAAATTACACCCTTGAGCAACAGCAGCAAAATCACAAGACCTAGGAAAATAAAAGTTTCTTTCAGTATTTCATCTTCTTCCTGCTGACTGTCAGCAGTGCTAATGGCTAGATTAATATCAGAAGAAATAAAAATTATCAAATGAATTATCGACAAATAAAAATTCTGCTGAAATGATTGCATCTGATTACCATAAGTTAAGGCAACATATATATGTGTGCACCCTGAGCATTGAGAGGCAAAAAACAAACAAAAAAACCCCCCAGCAACAACAACAAAATCAGTATATCAATAACATCATGTTCTTTTATCAGTTCAGGAGTTTGCACTTGAACAATGATACAAAAAATAAACAAGAAACATATGAAGTTATATTTATTGAAACACAGGCAATTTCCCCATGGGCAGCAGTAGTTATTTATATTATCTTAGTCCAGAAAGCTTTCCTCACAATGACAATTTCTTACGTTTCAGTGTTAGGATTTTCCAATTTTGGTGGTATTTTTTTTAAGCCATGGTAAGCAGAATAAAGATTAGAATTACAGTCTTGCTTTTGCACACATGTTGGTAACTTTCAGTAATAATAATGAAAGATCCAATATCTTAGATCAGAGCTCGGACCACAGAGCAAAAATAAATAAACAGGCTTACTTTAGGGATTAGCGTCTATGAAAATAAACAAGCATGGGTTTATGAAAGGCAGGTCCTACTTGACTATCCTGATCTCTCTCTTTGGCAAGGTGACCCTCTTAGTGGATGAGGGGAAAGGCTGTGGATATTATCTACCTGGACTTCAGTAAAGCCTTTGACATTGTTTCTTATGGCATTCTCCTGGAGAAACTGCCTGTTCATGGCTTATATGGCTGCACTTTGCTGGGCAAAAAAATGGCTGGATGGCCAGGCCCAGAGAGTGGTGGGGAATGGAGTTACATCCAGCTGGCAGCCAGTCACCAGCGGGGTTCCCCAGGGCTCAGTGCTGGCCAGACCTGCTTTATATATATCCTTATTGATGATTTGGATGAGAGGATCAAGGGCATTCTCAGTCACTTTGCAGACACCAAGTTGGATGGTAGTGTTGATCGCCTGGAGGGCAGGAAGGCTCTGCAGAGGGATCTGGACAGGTTGCATTGATGGGCTGAGACCAACAGTACAGGCCAACAGTATCAATAAGGCCGGGTGCCGAGTCCTACACTTCAGTCACAACAACCCCCTGCAGTGTGACAGACTGAGGGAAGTGTAGCTGGAAGGCTGCGCAGGAGAAAAGGACGTGGGGGTGCTGGTCAACAGCAGCTCAACAAGAGACAGCGTGTGCACAGGTGGCCAAGAATGTGAATGGCAACCTGGCTTGGATCAGCAATAATGTGGACAGCAGGATCGGGGCACTGACTGGCCTGCTGTGCTGGCCACTGATGAGGCCACACCTTGAATGCTGTGTTCAATATTAGGCCCCTCAAGACCAGGAAGATATTCAGGTGCTAGAGTGAGTCCAGAGAAAGGCAGCTGAGCTGGGAAAGGGTCTGGAGCACACGTCTGATGAGGAACAGCTGAAGGAGCTGTGTGTGTTTAGTCTGGAGAAAAGGAGGCTTAAGGGGGACTTTCTTGGTTTCTACCACTATGTGATAGGAGGTTAGAGCCACATGGGGGTCAGCCTTTGCTCCCAGACAACAAGCAACAGGATAAGAGGAAGTGGCCTCAGGGTGCACCAGAGAAGATTTAGATTAGACATTAGGAAACATTTCTTCATCAAAGGAATTGCCAAGCATTGGAACAGGTTGCCCAGGGAATTGGTGGAGTCACCATCCCTGGAGATATTTAAAGGATGTGTAGATGTGGCACTTATTGACATGGTTTAGTGGTGGGCTTGGCAGTGCTGCATTTATGGTTGGACTCAATTCTTAAAGATCTTTTCCAGCCTAAATGATTCTATGATTCTATTAAATCAATGACATGCAAAAATACTCATCACATTGTAGCCAAATCTAATTGTAGGTGTGTTAAACATTCAAAATCAAA
Organism: Pachyramphus minor; assembly: GCA_013397135.1. Taxonomy (NCBI): domain Eukaryota; kingdom Metazoa; phylum Chordata; class Aves; order Passeriformes; family Tyrannidae; genus Pachyramphus; species Pachyramphus minor. Next base: position 105,772 of record VYXB01002448.1, read on the forward strand.
CATTCTTGCTCTCTTCAAAACTTGTTTTATAATACAACACAAAGTATTTGACTGCTAAAATGGGAAAATGAACTACAATTTTATTGGTTAATTAAAGGTGTCATAAGACAATCTTCTCCTTAAAATAATGTAAACATGTCAGAAATGGTTTTTTGCCTCCTGCCTGAACAAAACAATGAAGGACACGTAGTTTGATTCACAAAAGCAAGGCCTCAGTTATCATCCATTGTTCTACTCTTTAACCAAACAACTTGTCATAGGAAAATGAGTGAAATGGCCTCTTCTCCTCACAGGAAGGCAGGAAAGTTGAAGTTTTTTGCAGGAAAGTTGAAGTTTTTTTCTTTCAACTCTTTTTATAAGGAGTTCTCTTTCACAAGGCAAGTGCTCTTTTCTCTGCATTTTTGTGTGGTTGTGTACATTTTTACATCGGAATGCTGTTGGAGAGGTCTTTAATAGTCTTGCAACAAGAAGATAAGAGAAGACATTGGACCAGAAGTCTTCCTCAAGAAGAGAACTTAGTTACAACTCCAGAATTACAGCCAGCATAATTTCACAGTGGAAAAATTGTTCCACTCTATAGGCCAAGAGAATACATCATCTATATATTCTGTAGATTTGAGGGCTTTTTTTTTTAAGAACTTCCACTGACAGTTTTATCCCTGCTGTTGCACTGTTGCTGTACATATGAACTCTTTGGCAAAAGAAGCCCTGTAGTACAAGCAAAAAATCTAAAATATATATTAAATTATACAGGGAGAAAAGAGAAGACACAAGGAAATAGTAACACAATATTAACATTATTAACAAGCAGAACAAACAGTGATACAAGCCCATTACTAACCTGTTCAAGGTTTGTTTAGCCAGGAAAGGTATACAGGATGAGAGAAATGTTTAAGATATTATAGTTGTTGAGTATAATTCAACTTTGGCCTTATTTTGTATTTAGCCAGAAACTTGAGGTTGTTTTGACCTTTTGGATCAGTTTAAATTGATTCCAAGTACACCTCAGACTAGAAAAGGGGATGTTTCTACTCAGAGGAGAGTCTCACTCAGGGAATTCTACCAGCGTAATTACAGCTGTTTAAGTACAGCAGTGACAGCAGGCTGACACACAACTGCATAACAGCCCTTACTGTTTTCTCACATATAATATGCCAATAATTCCACTTCCTTTTGTCACAAAGGTGTTAAGTAATTACAGCATTCTAGATAATAGAGCACGCAATTTTTTTCACATGAATAGTAAATCTCACCAGCTTTTTTTTCCAGATGGCACTGGTTTTTTAAGCTTTTTTTCCAAAAATTACTGTCTGTGGCAGCCCCAGACTACGATAGCTCTCCCTTTAGCTAATGGTGATGTGTCTTGTGGGAGTGTATTGCTGAAGTTCTTGTTCATCTAAGTCATCTGGAAGGACGATTAAAAAAAAGCAACTTGGCACTAACTAGAACTGAAATTTCTGCTGCGGCTGCTGCTGCCACTGAAACATTTCCAGTTTCAGGTACAGATACCCCACGTACACTGAAGCCAGGCTGGCATACAATGGATAACCAGTAACCAGCCAATGCACCACATGCACAGGAAAGCTCATTTCAGACAGGATTACAGTCTTGCACAGCATTAGAGAGACAAATCTTGGATTCTGCCTCCAGAGATACAGATTGGTGTTTTCAAGTAGTCTAAACATTTTCCTTTTGAAAAAACTCAACTGTAAAGGAATACCACACTTATTTTGAATTACAATAGGCAGTACTACAGCATCTAGAGATTCCTGTCTGGAAGGGCCCTGCTAGTCCTTGTTGGCATTTGAAGCACACTAGATAGCTGAAGTACAGGTACTTTAAAGGGATGTGCAATTTACTTCACAGCCTAAACACCCAAAAGTCACAACAGCAAAACAGATAATTCACGTGAACTTTGGGAGTTTTTCAGTGGGGGTGAGGAGATGAGCCATAATAGGGGGGTTGTGGGTGTGTAATTTTGTAACTAAAATCCTGAAGGGGAGGGTAGGAGAGCTACACATAGTACGTAAATATATCTATTGTTCAAACCAAGCAGTAGAGGGTAATGTATAAGAATAGTCAACGCAACTATATAGTCTGTAGATAAGTCACTACAGCTTTGTCAGCACAGGTCCTTTTGTAAGCAGACTTCTAATGGGAATGTCCCCCATTTTTGCTACACTTCTATTTTGCAAACATGAAGTATATTCTCTTTCACTACTGTGCTGGACTCCTAGTTAGTCTATGTACTAAATAGATTCAACTCTAAGAGGATAAATAAAATACTTCTATTTTAAAATACTACTCTTTTGCTGCTCCATCAGTGGCAGGCTCAGGCACATTATTAACAATGAAGCCCATTTAGACCATGACAGTGTATTCATCTCACTTTTGTCCTCTCGTCCGTCCAATTACAAATTATTTTTCCTTAGAAGTGCTATAGCTCTTACTGCTGCTCTTGGTGCATATCAAATCACAGTAACGCACAAGTAGCCTTTTTTCCTGCGAGTACAGGTTACATTGGTCTGGTTTGCAAGGCCCTGGTTGAAGGTCAGATGTACTTGACTGTATGAAGGGAAGCTTGAACTGGAAGACAAAGTACTTGAAAGTTCAGCCTTAAAAATTGTACACAACCTTGAACTCAGTTAAAGATTTAAAAGGTTAAATTCATCTGTCCTGCCCTTCTTTTATTCCTCTTTTTTTCTGATTAAGCCATATCTGATGCATTCCTTAAGCAAGGATTAAAAATACCCAAACAAACTCAAACAAGAGTGACAGAAATCTATAAGCTTTCTTGTAAGCTTCATGTGATCACATATAGATGCTTACAGTGCCTTCTCCTGTATCCACTTTTCATATTCAGTGGCACTTTACTAGCAGAAAAAATACAAATAACAGAAAACATAAAAAAAACACACACACACACAAACCAAAACACACACACACACAAAAAAACCCAAAAACACTTATTGGAGGTAGTAGTTTAAGTTTTCATTCCACACTACTGTTTTTAATCTGTGCTCCCTCCTTGCTTTTTAAAACAAAGGGGGTTTTTTGTTTGTTTGTTTTTGGGGTTTTGTTGTTGTTGTTGTTTTTAAATTATGTCTGGTTGCTTCAGCTAAACATAAACAGTAAGTATCTCCAGAAAACACCAATGGTAAGAAATACTGTGTCCATGAAAAAAAGAGGGAATTCAGACCTCAAAATTTTTTATTGGAGAGGATACTGAAGTGTATAAGAGGCATAGTATTTAACTCCTGTGAGCATATTTCCAAGACCAGCAGACAGCTTTTCATGATTTCCCAATCTTCACGATGAGCTTGTGGCAAAACATATAAGGGAAAAACAGTCCCTGCAATATATTTTTTCCCCACATATGTTTTTTGTTTGTTGTTTTGTTTTGTTTCAAAAGAGTAAGCTACAGAATAATGCTAATAAGTTAATAACAGGTTGACTGTTACTCACAAGACATTCTCAAAGCTATGTATGAATGCAATGAGATACCGACCCTCCTGTTGCCTTCAGAAAGTGAAAATATTAACACTATTCTGAAAAGAATTAACGTATTCATGCCATTAACTTCTAAACCTCAGGAAGCTGCAGTAGACAGGGATTAGTTCAGTGCAATATACACCTTGCTTCTGACTGGCAGATTTTATAACCACATCAGAGCAGTCTGAAATAAATCCACTGGAGTCTAGAAGAACCTATTTTCAGAAATGCTACATATTTGCAAAGGGAATGTCTTGACTGTAAAAAGTAAGTAAATAAAAGTTACAGATTCAACTTTTTCTATTGGAATAAAATGTAAATAACTGAAGCCATTTCTGTGTTTTAAGAAAAACCAACAAAACAATAACATTATTTATTAAATGTTGGTATAATAAAGTTAAGTTTATTTAAAGCAGGTAGTTTAATATATTTTAGAAATTATTTCTCTACAAAAATTCTGTGAGTTCTATTATTTATATTTTATTTAGTAGTGTTCCTTTTTGTTTATTAAAACAGACGAGACATTTCTGGTGGCAAGAGTAGATTGACACAAGAAAATATCTGTGAGTTAACACATAGGAAAAAAAATCCACCCGGTTGAGACATGCAACAGATGAGTTTGAGGACTTCTATCTGTAACACTACTTGGTTGCATTAAAGCACTAAGTACATTTGAAATGGCATTTTGTCTTAATACTTCATTCTGCAGAGAAAGATCCAAACAGGGTTATACTTTCCAGAGTAAGGCCACAAACCCCATGACTTGCACTATCTGGCCTGATGTGCAGCGTCATTCATGGACTCCCTGCCCGGTATTGCACAGGAATTCTTAGGATGCAAGGGGTGCAGGCAGCATGAAGGGTGCCGCAGAGAAGTAAAAACTGTTCTTTCTTCTGCTACCAACAGAGGTTGGATGGAAAAATATAACCCAGACAATTCAAGTGAATGACAGATGTTTATATTCTGATTTGTGGAAACTGTGATAACCCACATGTCATGTGACATGAGATGGATTCTAAAACAAGTGACAAAAAGTTATGTGTAAAAAGTAGCCAATTTGGGAATGCTAAGAGTTACACCAGCCATGCTGGTACCTATGGTATCATTTCATAGTAACACACTTTGTTTGTTTTAAGGCATTTTGCCTAACACTCCCTAGGGTATCGATTTCATTCTTCATTTAAAGAAGGTTTTACGTTCTCATGTTAAGGTGCTGGGCAAACTAATATGTACAAAAAGGGGGATAAAAAGTACCTTGTTTTTTGCCACTTTGGCAGTCTGCTTGTTTCCTCAAACATATGATCAAGCTTCCATCACATACTTGACCAGGTGAGAGAGGTATTATAAACTTAAAACTTCAACGAGCAAAAGAGATTTGCATTTGGCACAGACTAGGCTTTCACAGAATAGACAATCTCTGTGAAAATGTGTCCAGAAAATCTAGCTCAATTTACAGGGAAGGGAAAAGGGCAGGGGAAAGGAAAAGGGCAGGGGTGATTTTGTTGCAGAAACACATTTATGCTGCTTTGAAGGGGTTCTTCCTGGCATATCAGTGTGTTTTTCTCCACTGTCAAGTTGGAGCATAAAACACAAACTTGACCAACAAAGAAAAATGGATGAGATGACTCCTATGATTTCGGATAAAGTTTAGTCACTGTATCTCTTGTCAGATTAAGTCACAACTACACCACTGACTACAGGAAAATCATTCTTAAAACAGCTGATCAAATAGGCACTTAGAGGAGGAGAGAAATGGAGACTTCTCAAGACTCAAGCTCATAGCAAGCTATACCAATATAATAGACTGTTAGTCGATATATTGCAGTACAATTATCATTACAGGAATTAAACAAGTACTGCTTAATGTCTTACATGAAAGTATTTACAAATATACTTACAGACACAGAAATCCATATAAATATTCAAAATATTTATTTTTGGGGATTTTTTTCTGGGATTTTTTTTTAATTATACATTTAAAGTGTTTTTAGGTATCCACTAACATACCAGCTATATTTCTAAAGATTACTTTTGTTCAGCGAATCTGTCATGGCAGGCAGTGGCAGGATACTGCTCTTTTAAAACAAAGAGCACCAGAGTCAGTCTCTGACCTCAGGCAGCTACTCAGGCGTCAATGACCACCCTTTTCAAACGCAAAAGAGCTTTGTGCAGTGTGGCAAGAGCTCACTACAGCTGAGCTGTGTCTGCAGAACACAGCTAGGACTCCAAAGACATCAGTGGGGACAACTGGTGGTCTCTACATCCATGTGTCCATGGTCTGTACAGCTAACAGGCACTACAGGAAAATAATGCGTTGAACATGGGTGCTGGAGGACGGCTACTGTTCTGGAAAGAAGGAAGGAAGGAAAGCAAAGGAGAGTAGAAGCATGAATTGTAAACTCTCTGCCAGGCTATAAGAAGGGAGAGCACAGAGGAAAGAGCACATGAGGATCATTTCAGAAAGAACACAAGTCTAAGACTCAGTTAGGACTTTATGAGAGACCAGACAGGCTGCTTTTAAGAAAGAAAGCAATCGTTTTATTTTCCATGGGGCACCCTGGGAAACTAACTTGTCAGTTAGATGACCAACTGTCATCACTGGCAGAACAAGCATTCCCAGCAGCAGAGAGCCTAAACAGCCATCCTGTTTAGGATGTCCTACCTGGGTTCTCCATAGGTCACTAAAGTGGAGGACAATAGTTCTTATGAAGAGGGATTTAAAATAAAAGGAGCTGGAATGAAAGCAGAGGCACCTGTTGAAACAGCAGCTGCCGACAGAGGTGGTGCAGGCAGTTGGTGAACAGCAGCCTCTCAGACAGATGCAGCAAGAAGGGCAGCAGCTTTCCTGTCAAGATCCTTCACGTAGTGCATTTGAAATTGCAGTTTCAGCTACATAGTGAATATAAAGTTATAACAAAAGAATCAGTAATCTGAATGCTGAGAAAGTTCAGAAAATCCTTAAATTAAAGAAAAAATAAAATAACAAGGGCACAGCGGACCTATCAAAATTGATTATAGTTTGAGGAAGATACTTAGCTATATCTGTTTTATATTTTGCATGTTTTATAAAGCTTATGATACACTAATCAATTATCTTATTGACTGCTAGAAAGAAAAACACCTTGAACAAAGAAAAAACAGAGTGCAATGAAAAAAAATTAATATGTTTCAGGGTGACAGAATCCCTTTAAGTAAAGCATTTATTACTGTACTTAGTCAAAATCTGCAAGATAAAGTTCCAGCAATTAAAAAAAAGTTTACTTTGAATATGTACCATAAATGCAAACTCCCTTGATGATTAATTCCATTGCAATTGTGGCTCTTAAGAGATAGAGATACAGTCAATAAGACCAAAAAGAACTGGTTTGTGCAAATTATGATTCCTCTTCACTTGCATAGACCCTAACCCCTGAAAGCCATGCAGATTATAGTTTTTATGAAATGAGCAGGACATGATTGTTTAATTTTATCCAGTTTTCATCTCCATCAAGACCAATCACTCTCTGTTGAAAAATAATTTATTCTTGTGTCACACCCTTTTGTTATTCTTTGTAGGTGAGTCATCAGGGGAGAGTAGTTCTCTTAAAGCTTTGCTTAATCAACATAGCAAACTTGCTGTAATCAAGAAAGCATGATGTAACCATGAGCCACAAACAAAACCTGGACAAAATTCAAAGCAAAATAAATTCTTAATTGATTTGAGATTAAGCAGACATTAATATAACAAACTTTTCGAGAGAATCAAGTGCCAAGGAGAGATCATGTGCCCTGGAGTTAAAGACTGTCATCCCAAGAACCTCAGCTAAAGCTACAAAAGTACAGTATTATCAAACAATGTATTTTAAATCAGAGAGATACACAGAAACACTGGGTTTTTTCTTCAAAAGGAAAATAAAAAATCTGCTAAGATTTATCATAGGAGTGAAAACTCTCCTGTACTGCCACCTGCTTTAGAGACATGCCACACAAATGGATGCATTAATATATGCAGATTAATTTTGCATACTCTTTATTGTTAGCTACATATCATAGCAAAGATAAGGACTTGGTCTAATTACTGCCATCTTTCTTGCTTTGTTGATAGCTATGCCCTGTCCAGAAGATGCCAGGCAGAACATTACTTCGAAATGCTGGGCAGTCTGGATTTTCGGTAGGTCTCTTCCATGATTCACAGAAGAAAAGGTTTTCAAAATATCTGACAGCTGCCCAAACAATTTCTTTTAGATTATTATTATTAATAATATTGTTATTACTATTACTATCACAATAAAACAGTATAATAAACTAATAGGTGAAGTGATCAGTTCAATTAGGACCAAAAACTAATGAGGATGATATCTGGTAGAAAGTACTGAGAGGTCTTTTTAAAAAAATCATTCCTGTGTAGCTTCATAGTGGCTGTAAGACACTCAGACATGTTCTCTAGTGTACTTAGTCTAACAAGAATCAGTATTTTGATATGAAGAAACAGATCTTGAGATTGTCAGGTTTTATATTGTATGTATAATCCAAGTAATCCTCTGGAGAAACAACATCCTTGGAACACAGCCAGAGAAAGCAGCGCTCACAACAACAGGGAAACATGAAGAAAAACATGGGAAAAAATATTTAATATGAGACTGTTAACAAAAAAAAAAAAAAAGGATCAGTGCAACAGCAACAGAAAAACTACATGACGTTGCTCAAAAATATCTCTGTTTCTCATATATTCAAAACTAGAGCCAGGAGGAGGAAACAGAGGAAGGAGGAACATTTCAGAGAGTCTGATAAAGTTCTAAAATAAAATATTGCAAGAGCCAGAAAAGATAGTACAACAGTCCATTTAGACTACAAAGGATGAAGACAGAGCTAGAATACTACTGACCAACAGTTTATAAGAAACAAACAGCCATATTCTAGAAATTCTGGTCAATTGTGCAACGAAGGAAAAATTAAATCCAGATACTTACAGAGCAGAATGTGTCAGCCTTATTTCCCAAACCATGATCCTGCAAATAATTTAGCTTAAGGAAAAAAAAAATCCAAGCAATGTCTGGTTCTGTCCCTCAGCAAATACTTTTCCTACAGATTATCTTCTTCTAACTTAAATGAAAAACAGCCATCTTTTTTTTCCACTACCATTGAAGTTTTAAAGGGGTAATATATAGTAGATACATGGTATTTTGTATTTTTAAACACTATGCAATCACTGACTAATTCTCAGAACAACCCTGTAAAGGTAAATAAATAGACACAAACAAGAAGAATATCTTTACTCTCATTAAATTAAGCATGGGAAGGGAGGGATCACCAAGTTTCCTCTTGCCCTGGGACAAATACACTACACGCAGTTACTGCTCTTCCTTTTAAAACAATCAGCCATTTGGAATTTCTGATGTCCCTAATGGCTTTCTGCCTCACCTCAACTGGAATTCATGCCAAGAATCTTACATGTTAAAAAGGTCCAAATAATCCTGCTGTAATTTTCAAAAGCTGCATATCACAAACAACAACGACTAGATTGCAGCTTTAGAGGCTCAAGGATATTAAATTCCCATGTGTTTCTGCTCATGTTCTGCAGCTACCCCAGGATAAAGCTCTGTAATAGATCATATACATTGCATCTGCGCATCCAAAAGGAAAGCACTTTATCTTTTACTTCAGCTTCAATACACTAATTTTGCTTCTCCTAAAGGATTTTTTTTTCTCTGTGTATGGAATTCACCCATCACCAATCCGTTCACAATTTTTATTGAAGGGGAAAATCAGACCACTTTTAATGTTTTTTTTCCTACATTGTAAATATGTATGTCCTGGAGTAGTTAAAAATGCCCTTTACAACACTCATAAAAACTTTTCAACAGGACCACAGGGCACTAGTTCAACTCTCATTCATCCACAGAACACTTGGAAATTGATGTACTAAAATCTACACTGAGCTTTTTAATAAAAGTAGAAATTAATTCTGTACTGGTAACTTCATCTTTCATATAAAAACTCACTAAGAACATGTGAGGGAGTGGTAACTTCATTTATACCAGCTTGTACTTTCATACCAACCACTGGAGCACAGACAACAGATGATCAGGCACAAAAATAAGGTAGTTCAGGTGTTACCTGATGTGGCATGAAGCTTGCTGGTAAAAAAAGAACATGACAGAATATTCTGAGCAACTCCTAAGGACGAGTACAAGTTTTTCCTTCTGTTTCCTTCCTCTTCTTCTTTCTCCCGTTCTGTTTTCTTTACTCTTCCCTCTCCACTCTACAGGGCTCCGGAAGTTGAATGTACTGTGTTGCTAAACAGCAGTTCAGGACCCAACTGAAAGTTCACTGTAGTGGTGACATTCAGCCACTGCTTATTAGAGTTCCTTACTACAATGACAGCACAGTAGATTGAGGGTACTTATCATCAAAACAGAGGACACTGTGGGCCCGATTGTTCTAGTGTATCTGATAACTTTGTAGGTTATATTAGTATGACAGAGAACTTTAAAAAAATGCTAGTATTGGCACTGCCTTGTTTGGTTGGAAAAAAACCAGGTAAGACTAAGGTTCTGATGCACAAGAAATAACTTTTCTTTCAAATTTCGCAACATGAATCCAGGAAAAGCCTAAGGATTCAAATGAAAATGATAAATGGAAGAAGAAAGATAAAATGATTCAGGAAAAATGATTGCAAACCCTCATCTAGTCAACTAACAAAATTATCTGATCTTCATTAGTCTACTACTAAGACAATCAATATTTTTTGGCAGCAACTATTGATCAAGCAAAAACATTAATTAATTTTTCATGTCACTCGGTCGAGATAGAAATATTCTGTCTTCTAAAATCAAACTGAACACTCTCAGCAGTCCCACAGAAATTGCAGTTTCCAGGTGGTTTAGGACTGCACTTTATTTTTTTGTTCTAAATCACTTTAACAAAAAAACAGGGTCACCAAAAAAAGTGAACAAAAATGATGGTATAATTTTTATGTTCACTGAGTTTTAAATTGGAATGTTTCAATTAAAATTTGAACATATTGTCTGGCTTGCAAAAAAGTATTTCTTGGAACATGACCTACAAAAGTACTGTATTCTCTGTCCTTTGAAATACCTTTTTACTTTGTTTTATTTCAGCCAAATCAGAAGCAATGTTTTTGTAAGGCTTACAAAAATCACTAAGTGAAGAAGATTTTGATTTATATTGAAAAATGGCATTGTTAGATTGCAATGACTTCATAGCCAATTATCATAATCATAAATTGTTTACCACTTATTAGATTTGCGAATTAGGGTGTTGCAAGGTCTTTATGTTTCTGCACAAAAAATTTTATGCATGAAATGCAGCAGCACTGAAAGCAAAACACTTGGGTTAGTACCACTAATGAGTCTAGCAGTGCTGAAATGTCCATACCTTCACTCTGGTCACAAAGGTCTCAGTTTATCTAGATCAATTGTTTTTCATAATTTCTGTTAAAATGCCAGAGAGAGGTTAGTAGCCCACTAGACTGAACAGAACTAAGTTAAGCTTCAAAGCCATTTATTCTCTTTTAAGGAAAGAAGAGAATCAAAACATTCAGTTATGTTTTCTTCTGTGCTCAAATATTTTGTTTTCTCTTTTAAGCTGCCATAAGACTCTGGCTGTAGGCAAGAAGAAGAAGAAGAAGAAACAGTAGTGGCACTGGGGCAAGGGAACTCCTGGACATATGATATTTGCAAATAACTGTTACTGTATCTTAGAACAATCAGAACTAACTACATTTCAGACAGCTTTCAAATGCCACAGCCAAAAAAAAGTTACTGAATAGGAGGGTATTTCAGGAGATTGCATGAGGGCTCACAGGGAAAAGGTAAAGGTACCCTCATACAGTCTATTGATGCTTATGGGCAGGAATAAGCCAACCTAAAATCTAAAGAAACAGCTACTTGCAAAATAGTAATATGACACAGTGGAATTCCAGCAAAACTCAACATGGCCATCACAACTTGAGAGTTCTCCAGGAAAACCTCTCCTCACAATGTCAAATTCTGCCAAGGAAGCTTGACTTTACAGAGTATTCCACAGCAAAATAGCGCAACCCCTAAGGCAAAAACTTAACCATAAGTTCCCCATAAATCTTACTTTTATTGTTAGGTTCTTAAGTACTGTGGAATCCTCAGAAACTCTAAATCTATGGGTACACAACAGGAGTGGTTTTGTGTCAAAGCACAGCACTGTGTTATAGTTGGAGCCGGGATCACCCTCCCCTTCTCTGTGCCAGCTTTAGTTATTACACTGGTTTAATTGTGACTGTTCATTTGCTACAACATCACGCTAATTAATCATGGGGCACAATTAATTTGGTGCCAACAGATTCAACCTCTTTTACCAAGCACTTGCAGCTTCATACACTCATTCCTGCAAGAGGCGGAATTCCCTCCTTCTTTACGAAGGCTACCAGTGAGAACTCCCGAGGACTGTGCACAATCTTGGAGTGCAACAAAAATAAAAGGACAGAGAAGAGCTAGATTGGCACATGTGAAAACTAAAGGGATGAAGGGCAGCAATAATAAATTAGTAACTGCAAGGGGGCAGAAAGAAAGGGCTAATGAAAGCTGAGGACACACATTGCATTTAGTAAAGCTCTAAGAAGGACAGAAGAGAATGAACTGTGGGCACAGAAACAAAGAAGCAGAAAAGCCTACCCAGAGGTGAACTCTAAAACTCAATAAACATCTGCTGATTGAGCCTTGAGGCTCTAAATACAGCTATTATGAGCAGGAAAAAAAGGACTGTCAGCAGTTTTGCTAACCATTTATCTTTAAATATATAAATAGGAGACCCCATGGTCTAAAAATCCTCTATGTTAAAGTCACCTTTTTAAAAAATCTATTTTCTCAAAGTTACTAGATCACATTGCCTCTTCAAGCAATGCCATCAAATATGCAATAAGCTATAACACTGTCAATCTTAAAAAGTAAAACTGTCCAAACTCAGTCTACCATTAAAATCCTCTAAAAATTGGTTTTTTCATAAAAAGTTTTAAAAGTATAATTACATAACCATGTCCCAACAAGACACATTCCTCTCTGTAAGACCAAGCCAGGCAACTGCAATTAAGTTATCAGTTTGACTAACAAGATTGATGATAAAGCATGGTAATATAATGTAATTAATAAATTGAAATATAAGTTCTTATACACTACAGTAACAGGATTTCATCAATAGTGGTGCACAGTTTATTTCAGCTCCTTAAATGAAATGCACTATAAAGTACAAAGCATCACTGTCATGGCAATGGTACTGTATATTACCAGCATTTCAAATTCAACACAAAGCTTACTGTCAGTTGTTCTATTTATGTTTTCTGTACAAAAGACAGGGTATTACACTTCATCTAAATAAGTAATACTCACTGAATCTTGTCAGTGTGGTCCTGTAACCATTCCAGGATAAGTCAGATAGATAATTTAAGGATACCAACTGTTCACAATTCCCATTCAGACAAATAAACAGTGCAGCTTTAGAGATAGCCCAGTTGATAGGAAAGAATAACCTAGAAAATATTGAAAAACTGAACTATAGCTGGACTGTGAATTACTTCATTGACTCCAAAAGATCACACAAACTCATCATTTTAATTTCTCAGTAAAATCTCCTCTAGATTCAGAAAAGAATACTTATTGAGTTGTCAGAAAAAAACCCCTCTGAAATCATGAATCAGCAATAATGGCAAATGTTCACAAATGAGAAACTCATGTAAGTTCTTATCATCAGTCTGAGGTTCATTTCCTCTAGACATCTTCCAACTTCTCCCTCCCCCTGTCCCAATGGATGGTAATTCCTGTTCTCAGCTTTTCCCACACTGTAGAGCACTTCTACCATGATTGTGCAAAGCACCAGAGTGTTCACACAACTGTGATAGAACAGGGGCATTAAGAGACGGTCCCTTTCACAGCAAAGGAGAAGATGATTTTTAACTTTTTTTTTAAATCCATTGGGAACTGTGCTTGTAAACTGTGAATGAACCAGAGTGCGTATGGATCTTAATCCCTGTAGAATTTCCTGCTTCTCAGAAACTGTGTCCCTGACAGTAGCACATAGATATGCCAGACAGGTCTGTCATCCTCAGGGAACTTGATATATTGTAGTACTAAACAACCAGGGCACTTATACCCCCATCAGGAATTATTCACATTCTTCTTAGATTGAATTTACTATAAATGTGTCTCTGAAATCAAAGTTTAGCTTCAAAGATGATTTAAGTGAACAAACTGAGCTGGATTCCGGATAAACAGCAAACTCATTATCACTAGCAACTCCCACATTACTCTATTTAAAAAACCCCCAAAATCTAAATTTAAACTTTCCTACTGTGATTTATTTTTGTAGGACTGCTTTTTCAGATCCTTATGAAGGCAGCATTATATGAGACAGAACATACATAACGTCAACATCTGGTAAGAACTAAAACTGCAAAATTCTTCCTTTGTTCTCTTGGAAGGAAAAACGCTTCCATGAAAAGCCACTATAACTTACACTAAAAATTAGCAGAAAGGGCACAAAGAGGAACAGTGGAACGATTTTTTCCTTTTTTTTCTTTTAATTGGTAAAGGTCATGCTTTGTAGTATTTTGCCTTTTTTTTTTTTTAGCAGAACCATGAAAAATCTACTAAATTCTAATAATACCATTCAGCAGAATGAAATTAAACCTTTAAATAAACTGATAATTTCTGAAGTATATTAATTCCTTGTAAAGAATTAATCATGGTAAGATACTACTCTTCCTTTCCACTCCAAGATAGAGAAGTTTCTGACAGAACTAATGCAATAAATGTTCTGCAAGCGACTATTTTGTTTATTCACAAAGAATGAGGCCCTGGCGGGCTTTGTAATTTTTTTTCTTTTTGGTTTCAATATGTACCATGCTCCTAATCATCTTCAAAGGCACAACAGTTCATGCACTTATATTATTTGATCACTCTCATGATCACAAGATGGTGAAATTTGCAATCCAGAGAAGAGAAAGGAGGTCAGAAACTATGATCACAACCATAGACTTCACTCAAATATCCCCTTGGAGAGGCCCATGGGATAAGGTTCTGAAGGCAAAGAGGCCTAAGAAAGCTGGCAGACACCTAATTGAACATGCTCTTCCTGTAAGGAAGGTAAATGGTATTCTGGGCCGGATTAGGCAAAGTATTGGCAGAAGATCAAGAGAGGTGATCCTAATGTTCTCCTCAGAACTGATGTTGCCACAAACAGAGTGTTGGATCCAATTCTGGGCTCCCCAGTACAAAGCAGACATGGACATACTGGAGAGAGAGTCCAGCAAAGGGACACCAGGATGATGAATAGCCTTGAGCACCCCTCATGTGAAGAAAGGCTGACAAAGCTGGAACTGTTAACTTGGGAGAAGAGAAGGCTCAGGGGGATCTCATCAATGAGCACAAATGCCTGAAGGGAGGGTGCAAACAGAACAGAGCCAGGCTCTTTCCAGTGGTGCCCGGTGACAGGCCCAGGGGCAACAGGCACACACTGAAACACAGGAGGTTCCTCCTGAACATCAGGAAACACTTTCCTTCTGAGGCTGTCCAAGCACTGGCACAGGTTATTCAGGGAGGTGGTGGAGTCTCCATCCTTAGAGATATTCAAAAGCCATCTGGGCTTTTTATAGTCTTGGGCACCCAGCTCTAGGTGACCCCACTTGAGCAGGGGCTTAGACCAGATGACAACCAGAGATTCCTGCCAGCCTCCACCATTCTGTGATTCTATAATGGGAACTGAAATCTTATTACTGAAGAATATGATTAGGTAACATTATGAATGAGATGAAACACCTATGCCTCATTGGCATCAATTATTATGTTTAAAACTGCTTAAATGAGCTATAAAAAGCGATTCAGCATAACATATAATACAGAAATATAGGAAAGTAAAGGAATTCTCACAGGAAAGGAGAAAACCTACTTTCATGAAAAGCAATTAGCACATTTATTTCTATTGCAGAAGGGGTAGGTATTGAAATTGAACCTCATGGAGTTTCACAAGGTAAGATAATTACGGGTAAGTTTGACAAAGTAAGATAAATACAGCCCTGCAGGATATGAGACAGAATCTGTAAGTTTTAAAAAGCATGAAAAAAAGTTTTGTGTATTACAGATGTCTCTCACCAAGTAATTAAATTAATATAGATCCCATGCCATCATGACTTGAGTCTTATGAATCAATACACTTTTTTCTACTTCACCTCACAGAAAAGATACACATCAGTGGAAGAGGAGAGTTAAAGACATTCAATCCATTCTTTGATCCAGCATCTCATAAGACATAAGAAAAGCCTAATTCAAAATATTGTTAGCAATTTTTGTCCTTTACATATAGCAGCCACCTACATGCTTCAGGCAGAGAGAAATTTTTCCTTCAAAGATTTTATTTATTTGCATATTTCATTGAAGAAAATTACATGTCTGGCATGGGCCAGACCTTCCATGAGGTGAGTTATACCTGGCAGAATATTGACTTGTATGAGGGATGAGGGAGTCATCTGTTCCTACAGGAATAAGATTACAATATACAAAAAGAAAGAAACAGCTGATGAACATGCAGACCACCATGAGTTTTAAAAAAAAAAGAACCAAGGACATCTGCAAATCAGTTTAAATAAAAAGAATGACCTCAGCCAGTAAATCAGACAACATCAGCATCAGTAACTGCTGTTTAGGCTGTGCATAAAAAAAAAAGAAAAAAAGAGATTGATGGGTAGAAAAATGATCTTACCTCATGCAGATGTAATGTAAAACAAAAACGTTTTATGTCAAATGTAAAAAAGAAAAAAAAAGGTAAAACATGTAGAACAGCAAAGGACAGTCCTCAATACACCATTCTAAAGTGGGTATTTGGTCTTTCCGGCAAATGATAATATCCACCTTGGTTTCTGCACATGGCTGCAAAACTCATCTCAAGCACACAAATCTGGGCAAAGGAAGGATTTTACAGTTGATCTGCTCCTTGTGGAATGGCACTGTGAGTCCCAACTACAGTTAACAGTGAATCAGGTTCTACTGCCTAATACCTTAAAGGTAAGCAAGCTGTGGAATTTAGACAGAATGCAAAGTTCGAAAGATTACCAAACTAGATGCGTGCAGCCCCCTGAAGGATAGGAAGCTATAGAGCACAGTCTTGGGTTAGGATTATCACAGCCTATTGTAGATGAAGGTCAGATAATATAATGTCTTTGTAAGCAAATGGTACATTTGGGTTTATAGTCTACAAAGGATAGACTTCTCAAGATAAGACACTTGTATTGTTTTACACCAGCTTCAGCCAAACTTCTTTAAAGACAGTTCAGAAGGACACGGAGTCAACGGTGAAATAGTTTTGGACTTATCACATAGCACAATAACCATCTTATATTTCTCTGTCATTACAACCATGAATCACAGTTCTGTGTTGACAATTACAATTCTATCACTGTGACCAAACAATTTACTTTTTTGGAAAAGTTTCAAAAAGTTGCTCTGGCAGATCAGAAATTAGAGGTGCTGTTACAAACCTAGGAAACACTGAAATAGCCTTACATTTTAAAATGTATAAATGGCCTATTTTTAAAACAGTATTGCGTTTCAGTTATCATCAGATGGCCATAATCCTGATGCAAATTTCTACTTTGTGATGTATTACATTCCAGTGATATCCTCATAATCTGCAATAACATCCAGCTTCTGAAATATTTCCAAAATTCTCCAAAGATTACTGGTTGTAATTTGCAAAATTCAGCATGAAACCAATAACACTGCAAACAACCAGGTATTAAAATGAAGAATTCTTTTTATACATAGGTGGGGTAAATCTAAGCATACTGAAAAAAACACCTCTTTCAGAATATCTTTAGATTTGGCAGGGCTGAAAAGATTTCTGTCAATATTTTAATTCCAGTGACAAATTTTCATGTATAATTACAACACTGTGGGAATATGTAAGCCAATTTGCAGGGTCTTAATGAATATTTCTATTCATTAGAGATAGTAAAAATTCACATCTTCAGAAAATAGACATCATTCCTTTATACAGTTCATTTGCATGGAAAATCCTGACTTCGAACTGAGTAATGAAGACTGCCACCAGTGTCAAAATGCTATCTTTATCAGCATCAGATCCCCACACCAGACCTCCATTCTTCTATCACAGAGAATCTTTGAAATCAGAGATCATCACATATTCCTAGACAGCACATAAGCTGGTATATTATTACTACATGTAACAGAAAGGTTCAATTAAGCTTTTCCATGCTATTTAGGAGGCAGAAATTCCCATTACAAGTAAAACCTGCAACAAGAGGTACCATACAATGTCATAAAGACAATAAAACTTAAACATAAGGAAAATACCCAGAAGGGACATGAACACGTTTCCTTTTCAGTCATACATCAAAGTACTCAGAGCTCAGAACAAAAAATGTAATCCCACCCCACCACAGGTGTCCAATCCAATCTGTGTCCTCTCTTCACACATACATGCAACATAGAAACTTCTGCCTTTGCAAACATTAACCCTACAATCTACTGATTCTTCTTTCAGAAGCTTTTGTTTATATCTCCTTTACAGGCTACAAAACCCTAGATTGTAGATGAACACACAAAAATAACTTCTGAAACAAGAATCTTGTAATTGTTCCCAGACATGTTCCGGTATGTCCAAGCCTGATCAAAGACAAAAACACATTTTACTTTCCCAACACAAGCTTTTTATCTATGAATAAAAACACCAAGTCTCTAAGACTCAGATTAGGCAATCCAATACATTGTTAGTGGTACTTTCACAGCACACATTTGTCCTAACTGATTTTCACCCCATAAGGCATTTTTCACACGCAATTTTTTTAGGAGCAAGGAATATTAAAATATCAGGCAGTTAAGTTACATAATCTTTGTCTTTTTTTCATTAGGAGGCTGCAGAAGAGCATTATCAGTGCTGACAGTGTCTAGGCATTTTGACTAATCTTTTTATAGTGCTTCAATTTAATAATATCCAAGCCTAGAACACACACTGTGCCTGATAAGCAGCTCACACAAATCCAGAAAAAACCCAATTTTATTTGAAGTCACTATGTTCTTTACACTGGAAATACCATGCACACGTAAATCACATGCATTGATCATGCCAGAACCCCCTCAACTTGACCATGGATTCATGTCCATGTTCTATCCCATATTCTTAAATCAGCAGTCCAATTCACTGCTAACTGATAACGTACCGGAAAATCTGTCTATTAAAAAATGGCAGATGTCCAACAGAATGCAGAAAAGCTGATCTTCCCCTTTCAAAGTATGCTTTCATGTATATAATTTAAAATATTATTTCAAAATAAACTATAAAAATATGTGGTATTTTTCAAAAAGATAAATAATCCATAGCAGATCTAGGAAATGGAACAGAAGTGTATCCAGTCTAAAAGTTGCATTCAGACTTGATGGTCACTATCCATGAGCATGTCCATTAAAGCTTCCCACTGAAATATATTCTTCAAGTTAGATGCATCAGTGTAACTGAGACACACACTGAATCTTTAAATTCTGTAATTATATTTCACATCTAATGACTCATGACTGCTTGGGAAAATGTCAGGTTTGAAAGACTGACTAGTACTTCGTAGAGCCCATTTGAACCAGGAAAGAGGAGAGAGTTCACACTTTGCCTCAGCATCTCTGATGCAAGAAAGCTGAGAATGCTTGTAAGGCCACAGTGTTATTGCTACCTCCAAATGGAAGTTTTATCCAGCTCTCCACTAGACTTCATTTAAGAAAGTTTCTCCTTCAGACACTTTGATTTAAGCATACTGGGTTGCTGTGCTCACTTCTCTAAGACTTCAGCAGTTCACAAACACTGCCCACCTTTTTGGTTTGTCTGCTTTTACCGAAGAAATCAGTTACGCAACATTTTCAAAGTTAAAGTAATTTTAAAATACGCCACATTTGGTGTTTGATAACCACATTCCACTCTTCTCTATTGCAAGGCCACAGTATTTTAAAGGATTAACAATGAGGATTTATCACACTTCCCAAAACATTTCCTGACTGGGGAAATAATACCTTCCCTCTTGGTAAGATGCAGTACAGCCTTCTATGTTACAACTTGCATACACCTTTGGCACTGACAGCCAAGGCTATGCCTCGTATCAGTGATGGAATTGCAGTAGAGTACGGTGTTTATCTGCTCACAAGAGGTATTAGAAATATACTGGCACATTTGTTGCAAGGCCAGAGATAATTCAAGAAGCAGTCACAATATTAAAGTGACATTTACTCACTGGTTTTCTTAGTGGGAAGACTACCAAACCCAGGATGATAAAGCAAATGTTTGAGATTTAATCCTACCCTTGAACACAACAAAAAATCTCTTTCCCATTCCATCAGTGCTCTTTTCTCACACATTATGTACAGTGACAGCACAAGCTGGTGCTTGTTTCAAAGGAACAGAGACATACACAGGAAAGTACCTCAGGGTGGGAGTGGCCAGTGCTGAACTCTTCCTCTGCCAGCAAGGCTTGCCTGATATCCTGCTCTCTGCTGGTTACCGACCTTTCCCCACAGCTACCCTCAGACTTACTCACTGGACTCATGTATCTAACTTCAAGCCATGCAGCCCTTTCTATTTTTGTAATTCTTCTTCTACAATATTTTTCATCAGAGTGTATTTTCTAAGTAGAGCATCATTGGAACACAAATCTTAAAATAACACAAAATCTTAAAAGAAAGTGCAATATTGTCCTACTGTAAAATTATTAAAAAGTCACAATTTATGCCTTTAAAACTTGGTTCTCTCTTCCTCACATCTGGTATTACCAGATACATATAATAATTATTATGGAAGATTTTGTTGAAATCCTTCTTACGAACTCATTATTCTGCTTCCTACATAAATATAAACTTTAAAGACTATCTTTCCTTTCCCTCCCCAAAATTTTATACATCCTATTGTTAAAAAACCCCAAACAAATAAGTTACTAATTTCTCCACAATGAATAGTCCATCTGTTTATTCCAGTCAATGTAAAGGGCTAAAGAATATGCAACTGTCCCTAATGCTGTGAGCCGGGACATCAGTACCCTAAACACGTGACCTCCAAACAAAAAGAAGCAGAAGGTATAAAATATGCACCTAAAGCAGCATGCCATCTTTTAATTTTGCTGTGCAGAATATAATGCAACCTTTCCAGAAGTTATACACCATCAACTCATGCAGCAAGTGCTAAAAGAACACAATGAACAATAACATTATACAAATCAGCTGCACCTAAAATGTTGAATGTATTGCAATACTGTAATACCATTACAAAATCTCTTAGGCACAGTCTTACTACCAGCAAATTCACAAGGCTCACTTTAATGAAAATTATATCCAAGGACATAACTTGGCTTTTAATCCAACGATACAATTTAGCCCTTTAAGTATATAATTGAGAAAAATATCATTAGGCTCAGAACTTATATTTCCTTCACGTTTCTGCACCACTAATTTTAACTGTCCCAGAACTAGGCATAGGCATAACTGCTAGTCACATTTAGTCCAACAGATGTACTAGGTCAGACCACAGATCTCCCTACTTCAGCACACAATCTCCACAATGAATAGCAAGGGGAGCATATAAGGAAAAACCTAGCACGTAGGGGATACATCCTCAGAATGCTGGTGTTTAAAGATAGGTAATGTCTTTCAATTTGGAAGAAAATACAGATTAGACAATCCAGTTCCTTCTAGATGAACACCTCTTTCTGCAGAATAACCAAATTACTACGTATAAAGCACATATATTCTGATATAAAGTTTCATTTTTAAGAATCTACAAAACAGTCTACAGTTCTGCGCTCTGAACCTGCACATGCTTTCAGTAACATTTATGATGTTAGCTTTAAAAATATACCTTAGGATTACATTAAGGGTTTTTAGAATTGTATGTGCCAAACTTTGAAGGGATTTAAGGAGCACTTTCCTAATCTGGGTATTATGTTATGCATAGAAATTGCATCCCTGATCAAGCTTTAAAGGCAAGCTCTCTGAATTACGTTAAGCCAAAATGGTGACAGGTGAAGGTCTATTTCATAATAGTAGAACTGGGCTTTTTTGGCCACTGTTACCTATTTACCAAAGGCTGTTGTATATTCTCATGGACTATAGCAACAGTCATCTGCAAATTCTAGATTTTACAAATTTGCCTGTCTTAATGCATCTTATATATAAAAAACCCCAAACAAACCACCAAACTTAATACCCACCTTGCTATGTAAAAACAACATTTCTTCTACTTCTCTATGGAGTTGCAACACACTGAATCTACTATGCAAACAGCAGATTGGCTAATCTTTCTTTCTTTGGATAGAAAAAAAAGAAGCCTGAAGGGAAAGAAGAGCAGATGAAATGCGGTAACATGTTCTGGGCACATGTATCAATAAGCAACACTTTGAACTGTGGAGTTATGGAACCACAGAGCATGAGTTTTGTGGAGCTCTGAGTGAAACAACAGAAATCAGATTTTTCTTCTTTTCTGGTTTCTGCATGACCTTTGGACGGGGCAGGGGAGTAAATAAAGGCTATCAAGATCTCTGTTTGCTCAGACAAGAATTTAGAAACAGCAACTGTCAACCACATACAAATTTCTACAATCACACTGTGTCTTGGAAAGAAAGATATGCCTTAACACTTGCCCAATTTCCAAACAGAGATGTCAATCTCAAGAGAAAGTTTCAATACACATGGAATGAGTTTCAATATTTTAATTTTCTATTTTTTCTAATTCATCTAGTCAAGAATGCATCTACTATATCTTCAGGGCTTTGTAGCTTTCCTGTTTATTTTAATAACAGTAGTTTCATGCCTAGAGCTCCACACATTGAGATAAAGAGATCAAGGCACCTACACCAAACCCCACAGTGCAAAATGTGAATCATAGTCTTTCTTGGTGTCGTGGGTTTACCTGGGACCAAATTTTTTCAAACTCCCCACACACACAATTG
>VYXB01002448.1:129258-157652 GCA_013397135.1 Pachyramphus minor
GGTTTTCAACTTTCAGTCTTTCCCCTGCTGGAGGGAGAGAGGGGGGGGCTCCCCTCGCACGTTTCTGCTCTCTCCTGCTAGACTGATCTTGGCATAGTCTGTTATCTCAAGTCCTCTTCTGCTGTCCGCCGAGCCAGGATTCCTTCTGCAGCATGTTTCAGGTGGGCAGTTTCTCTCTGGAGTTTTTTCTCCTCTCTGTTACGTATCTTGGCTGGCGGCTTCAGTGCCATGCCTGCCCCCAGCCCAGGGCCAGGGGAAGAGGGGCCTGGCCCCCCACTTGGGGAGCCTGCTGCGTCCCTCCTACATGGCTCCTAATTTCTTCTGCACAATCCACCTTCTCTTCTGTTTTCTTAAATATGTCATTAGCAGAGGCGTTACTAAAACTTTTGATTGGCTTTGCTCCAGAAATCCACCTGGACCTGACTATTTCAGCCCAGGGGGGCTGCTAAACCCATGACACTTGGTCTGTTAATGTACTTGCCATTCAGTGGGCTACTACAGTGGTAGCAGCCCACTGTAATGTGAGCTGACTGTAGAGAGAAACATGCGAGTGAAAACACATTAAGAGAGCACTTATTTAATCAAATTCCTATTGTAGCCAATTCCACATTTTTTCCATCATTTAAATTAACAAAATGCTACTATCTCCCATTAATCAAAACCAAACATGGCATACAGAAGATACAGCCAGAAAGGAAGAAAAAGGAGAAGAGCATGCTGAAAAGGTGAGATACACAGATACATCAACCACAGGTACAGCCTTTACCCAGGCATTTCTACCTTCACTTACAGCAAGCACAGTAGTATACCAGTCACCAGGAAAAGGAGCATAAAAAACAAGTGTAAAAATTACAGGGAGTTGGTTGAGAAAATAATGATTGGGTTGAGCAGCCAACTGCATCTGCTTCCCTTTGAGAGGTGGAATATGATACTTCTGTAAGACCTCCATGTTTCACTGAAAACTCACTGTTTTATCCAAGATCAGTGCTGAAGTTGACCCAACCTTTTTTGGGTGACTCAGGCTAAGGCTCACTAACACAAGCAGCTCAAACTGCAAAAAGATGAAGGTGAGCAGCAAAGGAATGATGATAAGCACCTGGAGAAAGTTCGGAGTGTAAGATCTTCCCTGGTATGTCTGCAGTCAAAAAGGAGCCTCTTTCTCACTCACTTGTAGCACTAGAGTACAATTGTAAACTAAGTATTAAAGGAAGCTTGTTGGGGAAAAAAACCAAACAAGACAAAAAAACACTGTCACAGACTTCTTTCAATATTTCCTGTGTTAAAACATTGGAAGAAAAAGGTAAAATTTATTTCTTAAAACAAAAGTCCTACCTGATGGATGTGTGAAGTAAACATGAATAGGCAATTGCAAGGTAGCAATTCAACCAATAAATACTGCCTGCTCCAAATATTGACTCAAGTGTCAGTTCTTTGAGACACTCCATGATCTATGTGATCTAGCAAAGTCTTGAAAATTAAATGTTGAGGGGATAGAAATCAGTGATCACTAGGCCATCAATACCACCACAGCCAGAAACTCCAAAGTAACCTAGGCTTTTATGCTGAGTTTATGAACACCATTTATGCGGTATCACCAATACAGAATTTCTAAGCAACAATTTGAAAAAGTAACACAGAAATAATGAAATTGAACTCTTTTTACGTAAAGGAGAAATACATATAAAATTTCTTTCTCCAGAACTTCCCAGTCACAAACGTACTGTCCTCTTGTATGGCAGGGTACTGCACTTCTTTAGCTCTCACGTATTTACTGTGCTTCCCCCTGCACTCTTGTCTCCCTCATTAGCCTACAGATTTATTTTCCATTCTATACCTCAGTGTCTCCTTTCTCTATACAATTAACTCCAGAAATTGTTAACTCTCGCATTCTGCCAATCATATCCTATCTACTATTCCTAAACCCCCAAACACATAAAGGACATGTCACAGAAAAAGGTGTATCAAAGAAATGGGTTAAAAGGGAAAGAGAAGCATTTCAATTAAACTGGGACAAGACAGACTGGAGATTCAATTTCCTACAAAATGACCTTAATCAAAAGCTTGGGATTTATAGCATAACTAAATTAGCTGTTCTCAGTAAAGCCCATAAGGATTACATCTAAGACATTTCAGTAACTGACAGAATATGCCACTTCTAAAATATTTATTAAGCATTTGCATAACATCTGATATGGCTTTAATTTCAAATTTATTAAAAACACACAAAAAACATACCCACAACTATGAGAAATAAGAGTTCACTATGGTTTCCAGTGGAAAAGCAGAAAGTTTGCCATGACTTGTTTTATTGTAGGCAAGGAAGGAAAGTAATCTAATTCATCTAACCTAAAGAAACAGTATCACCTTGGCTAAATACAAGCAAACACAACTTCTGCCAATATTGTTGTCTTACCAAAAAATATGTGTCATTTTCCATTTACCCTACTTCCTTCCTAAATTAATCACTATCTGCTTAATCTCAACTGAGATCTCCATATTTCACCTACTGCAAAGATGAATGTTGGGTATAAACACAGCTCTCAGAGGCAAGGCAATCACTGCTGCAGGGTAACAGGAAAAATGTCTCTACATGGTTGTAATCATTTGCCTTTCACCACTTACTCAGAGCAAAGCAGCAAAAAAGTTCAGGTCATTTCCTCACTGGCACAGCAAGTTATAGCAAGATACACATTCTATTAATTTTTAATTACACTGCTCGCAGACTGAAAGCCCAAAAGGGGAGTGTTTCTTTTTAAAGCTTAAAGAAGGGCACTGAAACTGCTTACCTCACTCAGCTCTGCAGGAGAGTCATTTCCATATTTCATAGCAACTCCAGAATTCATGATTAGACTTCTCAGGGCTTGACGATTTCTGCAGATTTCAATGCTTCAAAGCTTTTTTCAACTGGTTCAATACTTTGTCCTCCAAAATTTTTCCGTCTGACACATTTTGCTCTAGACAGCCATTTTTATTCCACATTGAGAGTTTAAGTGAATGATGCAAGATCTTCTAAAAGAGCCAAACTGGCTTTGACTTCACAGACAATCCATTGCTGTGAGAGACTTGTTAATACTGTGAAGTGCTCAGAGAATGCAGGGAAGAAACTGCTTACCAGGACCTCAGGGCTGTCTTAGTCCATCTGCAAGGCATGCTTCATCTCTGCTGCCTGTTTTATTCTGCTCTTTTGCACAGCTCTGTTGAAGGGCATCTCCTAATGCCGTTGAACGTACTCAGAAAAATTTGATGAGCTTCACACAAGTCCACAGAGAAATAAAAAAAAAAGGGAGTGCTCCTACAGCCTTCAGTGTTAGTGGAGGGAGAAAGGAAAAAAGAAGAAAGCTCCCCTCCCCGAGAGAAACCAATGCTGCACTTCACGCTAAAGTTTCCCCTGCCAGTGAGCCTGGAGTTTAAGTGGTTTATGATCAAACACAGCTGTCTTGCTGCTGGCTAAAGGGTGCATGGAAGGGGCGGTACCAAAAGGAGAGTGCAAGTGGGAGGGAGAGAGCTACAGAGAGTTCATTTTGGAACTACAGGCATCTCTTCAGCTTTCTGCATACTAATTACTATACAGAAAACTATAAAGCTAAGTAACAGGAAATACCACCTGGATAATAATAAACTGGATTCCTATTTCCCTATTCCTGTGTGCAATTAAGTAAGGAAAACTGGGGTCTTTAGGGGGTGGGGGTTGTAATGATTTCAAAAGGTCACAGTAAGCCTGAAAGCACCATTAGAAGGCTACAGATTTTACATAACAGGCTGACATTTTACAAATGGTTCAGAAGATGCTACTAGAAGGGGAGAAAAAACCGTTTGCTTTCAACATTCAACTACAAATCTAGAAAAATCCTTAACAAGCTGGATTTGTGGACATGCTGCACCCTCCTGACCCCTTTCCTCCATCCCCTAAAACACAGGAGCAGCCCCACACACTTTGTGATGCTGGATTATTATGTGCTTTTGGAGATAGAAGTAGGAAATGCCCTACTCTGCGGCTGAAATTTATCTTACCATAATAATACAATGTATTATTAAAGTGTCAGATTAGTTAAGGAAAAAACCCCCAAATATAAGAAACAGAAATAAATGCTACACAAACTGTGGCACAGTTCTTATACCCTGGTGAAAAAACATCTGCATGGGAAACAATTCACTCCAAAAGCAGCATTTTGAAAATTACAGTGATTATTTCTTTCTCCACTGTTAATCAGGGATTAGTATCAGCGTGCAGACACAGGGATAATTCATCCCAATGACAATACAGAAAGTGCACTAAGAAGCAAGATAAACACACGGATATTGCTCTATGTTAGTACAAAGTGGTAGCACTTTCTGGGTTCCTGTCCTTCCTCCATGCCCAGTATTAGGAACTGCAACACTCCTCTGGCTCAGAGGGTAATCGGAATGGCACAATCTCTTTACAAGATGTTTTACTTTCATCCTCCAGGTCTCCAGTTTGCTTTAGCTAGTCTGCATCCTGGGGTTTCCCTTGCTCTTTACACGCCCACCTTGTATTGCCTCCATTCTTCATTATTTTCCTCACTGAGTCCCTGTCCCACCTTTACATTCAGTTCTGTCTCTACATTCAGTGCTTCTGTGTATATTTCTCTCTACTCATCTGCTTTGTTTCCAACATGTTTCCAGTTATGGCCCCTCAAATCTCAGCGATGGGCTACACTGCTCTCTGCTGGCAGATGGGTGGTGATGCTGGGACAAACTGTGATGCTCATTTCCGGTGGGTAGGAAGCAGGAAGATGCAGACTCCTCCAGACTACAGACTGCAGTATGGAACAGCATATCCACAGCATTGAAATGTGATTAACAGGTTTTTATAACCAGAAACAAAGGTATGTACAGTCACTTAGTTAATTTTTCACAGATGAGGAAAACCCCCACAATTTCAGTTCAAAAATTCCTACATCCAATAAAATAAATTTAAAAATGTTTTATCTTTTCAAAATTATGCCTTCACAAACAGGGGGGTGAGAGTTTTTTTGGTTTTTTGCATCACTACCCCTATCAACTTTATTTTCCCCTTTATAATCTGTTCTGCTCTGATCTGTGTCCAATTCTGTCACATATATCACAGGTTCACCAACTGTGGGTTGAGCTTCAGAATTACTAAGAATGAAGTTCTAAGGTTTCCCTTTTCTGAAGGAAAGTCTATATTAATTATGGCTTCAACACACTGCATTTCCCATACTATATCCCTATACTGCCAAATACTTCCTAGCCGACTGTGAACAGGCATTCAGGAAATTAAAAGTTATGACTTGTTTTCTTCACTCACCATTGTTTGTCCATTTCTGTCAGATTAGGACATTTCAGCCACCTGACAGACCAGACAGAGCACGTGGTACCACAGATGCATCCCAAGCATGATCATGCAGGACACTTCGGGATCTGAAATAGATCCACTGTAAACTCTACACATATGATGCACAGGACTTTTTCTGCCTTTTTTCTACTCTATACAGTAAAATGGTGGAAAGAGACAGAGAGACTGACTGAAAAACAACAGCAGAATTCACAGCTTCAGATGTGTGTAAGAACATGGGAGATACACGCAGGTATTTTCAGAATAAAGTTTATTTAAAATTTAAAATTTAATTGTAATCCATGTGCAAATGAAGGAAATGGTTCAATCAAACTCTGATGAAAAAAGATTTTACTTTAAACCCATCTGATTCCCATTGCAATCTGCATGCTTGCACTGAGTGGTACATTTCTCAGCTGGAAAGCATCAACTGTTAACTAACCCATGAAAACTGCAATGCTTATTTCAGAACCCTTATAAACTACTGTGGATGGCTAGCTAAATTAAATGTAATAATTGTTCTCAAATAGTTACTCATATATCACATTTTTAAAATAGTAGCATCAAGAACAAAATCTGAGCACCTGAAGATGCAGAACTTGTTCTTCTGTGCAATGTCATTATCATTTAGCATTTATCCAAGTCCGTTTACTAACCGAATGAAAATGTTACATCACAAAATTAAATTTCCAGATAAACCTGACCAGCTGTCTGCAGGCTGTTTCACCAGTTTCAAATACACGTAAGCGACCTAATACAATAGCAGGGTAGTAAGAATTTTGTTGAAGCCAAAGTATATTTTCCCACTGGCTTGTGCCAAAGGCAGATTTCAAAGAAAACAAAGGAAAACCTCACGTATGCCAATTTTGCCTTGCCAGGAAATTAACAGAGCACCCTGTGACCCAGTGAGAGAGGTGCCTTTTGGATTCAATCCCTCTTTGTTTTGTTTGGCAGCGGACAGTTCATTCTTTCTCTCTCTGAATCAGCTCCTTGCCTAGGATAGCCATGCTTCCTTGCTCTCAGCCTTTTTTCTGCCTTCTCTTTTAGCCTCTACAGGCAGGGAGGGGGTCAGCCTGGTAATGGGAAGAGGAATCTCTTAACCTACAGATGTACATTTCCTAGTCCAAGATGACATGGTCTCAGTGGATGCCTCAATGTGTACTATGGCACACGCAAGAAGGGGGTAACAAGCAGCTGGACAAACGTTTCTGTCACAGAGGCTTCCAAGAACAACATCCACCAAACGCTTTCTGTCAAAACAGTGATGCTGGCCTGGGCATCCACTCCATCCCAATGCGTTCTGATCCATTACTGCCTTTTGTACCTCTAAAGCACTTGTGATGCACATACTGCTTGTAGGTAAGCACACTTGCACTGGTTCTTCCCAAGATAATTTCAGAATTATGCAGCAACAACCATTAGTGTTGCCAGTTTGCTGATCGTTGTTGTAATAATCTTATGGCCACTCTATTCCATTTGTTTACTCTTATTACACTGCAGTGAAAGATTCATTGGCACATGTCCAAGAATCACTGGGGGTTTCTACTTTTTGATTGTATCTGAATAATCATTTAGTAAGATTTGCTCTCCCACCTGGTCTAAAAGGATTCTTTCAGGACAAGACACAACTCTGTCGCCCTTCTCACCTTACTTTTGAAACTGCCACAGAATAGGGAAAACATTAGCAGTTATTTAGTAATTATTTAGTAGTTATTTTACAAGGCTTCTCCTTCATAATATGTCTCAATAATTACAACAGTCTATTTACTTACAGTTAGTGGAGCAGGTGTGACACTTGGCACACATGAATATTCCTTCCTTGATTTAACAGCCGCGGAGTGAAAACTACAGCATAAAAGCAATTATCTATTAAATATGTACGTATCATATATTCTTCATCATAATGTGTGCCACTTTCTGAGAAGCAGTTTCACTCTGCATGCAACATGCATGATTAGCTGATCACAATTCCAGGATGTATAAAACAAGCCCTTCTTGATTGGTTCTGGTTAATTAGCTCTGTAATTGAAATGCAACTAATTGAAGTCCGCTGAACATTTAGTTCCTTATTGTTTGTTTGTTTCAATATCATCTGTATAGTTAGAACAGCACTCTGCGCAATCCTGCACACAAATAAATTACACCTTCAAGTATTGCAAATCTATACAAACAGTTTAAGTACAATTACTGCAAATCTACTACAAACAGTTTGAGTACAATTTTATTTTCTTCTCATTCTTGCATAAAATACAATGGTGTAGTGCCAAAGTCTAAATTTCCGTGGACAAAACAGTAGCACTCAGAAGGTTAACATGAGGGCTGAACTTGGAAGCAGAAATTCAATACAGTAGTTGGATAATGTTTCCAGAAAATTCTTTATTCAATAGCACTAATGCACTATGATTTAAAAGGGAAAGGCTGAAAGGGATGGCAGGTTCATGACACAAACTGTTCTCATTAATGCTAGTGAAGGTTATGCACCTAGGTTGAGAGAAAGAAAGTCCAACCCATCTGAAACAATTGTAAGTAACCTTATACTGAAAAATGAAGCACCCTCTTTGAAGAAAATAGAAGCAAAATCTTCTTCTTTCCTTCAATCAAACCATCTCGATTACTCTGAAACAGATAACATGTCTAGAATAATACAATTTGCAAACAGCACTTTAATCAGCTGCTCTCACCTGTTCACCCTTCCTCAACTACTTAATCCACTTAAAAAGTCATATCCTTGACCTGAGCAGTCTCCTTGGGAGTTCACATTTGATCCTTTTTTCCATCCTCCAGTATTTCAAGCCATGAAGCCACTTACCAACCTGTCAAACAGACACTTTCATTTCCTGTCATTTCATCCAAACCCATCACATTCATTTTGGTTCCCTTTGATCCCACAAAGCCCCAGCATCAGATCAGGACAGTAAAAAGATGAGGGAGTCAATGTGTGCGCCTGTAATTCATATTGGAGACTTGTCTATGAGGACAAGGAGAGACAACAGCCATTTCTATGCTCTCTTTGTATTGCAGCCCCCTAATATCATCACTGTCTATTTACTCCTTGCTTAAAAACACCAACAAAGCCATTCTGTAAACTACAATTTACGCCATCAGACTTCTGCTTAGCTTCCCTTCACAGTCCAGCATTCCCTCGGTTCAGTCATACATTCCTCCATTTATTAACCACAAGGTAAATTCGTTCATTTCACTTCCAGTCCCTACAGTCTTGTAGCCAACTTATATTCTCTCATATTTATCAGTTGTGAACCGAATCTCCTTCAAAAATTGTCACTTATACGAGAAAGATTTGCCAGGACTCCCCTGCTAAGTCTCTCGTATTTTTCCCAATCTCTAATAGTGAGGTTTCCTCATTTAGATTCTCCCCTTAATCCTACAGTCTTTGTTTTTAATCTTGTCCTTCATACACTCTCATTTCCAGTTCCAGTCCCCACTCCACAGTCACGACTATGCATAGTCTATGACTGAGCTCTTGAAGTGCGGCCCTTGAACTGTACCGCGACACCTGTGTGTGGTCAGTCTATAATTATTTTCCCTAACTGTAAGATTCCTCTCCACCGTGACTTCCATTACCACCGGCACACTGAACACACAACTCCCTAACCTGAAGTGTCCTGGCAATGAACCAGGGATTGGTGACCATGTGAGTTCCCATGGTGACACAAGGATCCCATTTCCTCATCTGTGGACAAGATCTCCTCTAAATGCTTAACAGATGAACTGTTGGATTGTTTCTGTCTACACATATATGTATATATACATATGTGTGTGTGTGTGTGTAGATAGAAAGGAGATAGATATATATACATACATACATATATACATTTACTTGTGTATATACAGCATGTGACATTTGTATATATACTATACACACAAACAAGTATTCACACATATATATGTGTATACACTCCTACATGTGTACACACACTTATCTATATAAGTGTGTATATATACATACACATGCATATATAAGTATTTGAAAGTTTCGATCCACTGAAATGTTCCATTTGAAGCATTTTCAGTCAGATGAATTCTGGCAAATGCAAGGCAAGCATCTGACAGACTTGAAGCTCTATAAGATTTTGGCTGGCCTGAACATTTAAATAACAAGAACATCAGCTTCACTGAGCATTTATGGGGTTTGGGCAGCTTTCATTCTGGCAGATATTATAGCTAAAATTACTTCAACAATGACATGAGCTGAAATAACATATTGAAAAATTTTGGTGTATCAAACCCCCTGGGTTTCATCCAGATCTATCTTATTACCAAAAAAAATTTATGATCGTTGTAACTGAATTCCTACAGCCCTAATCTACAGTTCATTAATTTGATATATTTCTTGGCAGCATAGTTTAGTGGCTGCTTATGAAGATCAGCAAGTTAGTCTACAGATCAATTCTCAACTCCCTAACTATTTACCATCCAGTAAATACTAGTACTTCTTTATTTTTCTAAGGATGTGGTATTTATAAGGTTTTTTTCTCTCCCTGGACAGCAAAACATAAAATACAAACTCTCTATTCTAACCCTGCATCTGGTCTATAAAATTCATTTTTCCCCTTCTAATTGCTTTGTCATATACCTTTTAAATCTCTCAGTGAAATTTTTCTTATACATCTTCCTACATTTACGCTTATCATCCTAATCTTCAAAACTGCTTTAACTCTGCCTCACCCCTACTTCAGCCTTCATGTCTATCAGTTCCCTTTTACATTTTGAGGGACAGTGAACAACCCTGCTTCAGCATTTATCATCTCTGACTTTCTTGTATGGTTTGTTCGGTTCACAACCCAAGACATTTTTCTCAAGCCACTTACTCTTACTTCAGATTCATGAAACATAATCACAGAAGTAAAATCTTCTCTATTTTAAGGCCTCTGCTAGATAGTCCCATACTTCATTAAGTTAAGAAATTACTTGCTCAATATTTCTAGAGTTTACTCTCAGATAAGGGTCCACCAAGCAACTAAACCAAATCAAATAAGCAAACCCATGTCTAAGGGAAAAAAATCTTTTTTGTTCTGACTTCACAATTCAGAATCCTGGCACAGGATACTTTGTTGTGATGAAAAAAACATCTCGCACCCATGTAGCTTCTGCAGAAACAAAGACTTTCTCCTCCTTTTCTATAATGCATATCAGACAATCAATAGTTACGTAAAAATTAGATTCAAGCAATAATATGCACTTACAATCTCTTTAAAAATTCACAGGGTCGAAAGATTCAATGCCTTTTTCTCCAGTCAATTTTCTAAAATTATAGTTTCAAGTAGGTAAACTAATATAAAATTCAGTGTAGGAAATTACAGATGGCTATTTAGCATAGAGGCACAAACCTCACTTGGGTACATCAGTAGGGTTCTTGTTTCACTATGAACTCTCCACAGAACAGACACTGTCCTTCCTGAAACACAAAGTTTGCTTTGATTGCTGCCTAGCAGGATGAGAAGTGGAGTTGACCAATACACTGCAACACAGCTACTATCATAAACTGTCTCCCAGTTGAGAAGTGACAATGCAGTTTTCTAGCCCAAAATGAAGCAATCATGCGGAAACAGTTCTTCACAAAAAGCAGAAACAGTAAGTGCATGACCTGTGCAGAAGTACCTAGCTCCCATTTTCTCTGCACTAGAACCAAAATAGTTCCTCAAAACAGCTGTGCTGACAACCATACAGTCATTTTAAAAAACACCACAACACAAAGAAGAATGGAGTGTTTGAACAGTGACAGAATCCTGCACTGCCTCAGGTCACTTGCCAGGCCTGAGAGCAGCAGAGAAACCATTCCAAGGAACTGGAGTCCCTTGATAATTTAACCATGGCATTAACATGGGAACCCTGCTTTGCCTGACTTGGTTGGAAGGATAGCAGTTGCATACTCCATTATAACTAACCTAGCACTGAGCTGCAAAAGCACTTGAGTCCATTTTCAACTCTGCACTGTAGTTAAGTTTTTCACTTTATTATCAAAATTCCTGTTTTTCATGAAACCAAAACATAAGGGTGTAGTGAGTGTATAGGGAATGGGGGAATAAGTCATCTTGTCTTTTCAATAAATAAGGATTCATAGAAGCTTAGCATTGTCAACTTCATGTCAAGTCAGCAGTTCACACTCAAGAGAACAGGTAGAACAGCTAGTAAGAAGGAAGACCCTGTGACAAAAGCTACATCTTTCTGGCACACCAGAATCCGTGAGGTTAATGTTGCTTCAACATGCTAATCCTGGCCCTCAGACTCAACTTGCCAATGACAAGTCAGATAACAATATTAATACTATATTCTGTGCAGCTGTGTGCAGTGATGCTGGCTAAATGTACCAGACAACTGGGCCGGGGGGGGGGAAAGTCTGAGAAACACCTGCAAAAACATCTGAACACCTGCACTGGAGCCAGAGCTCCCTTAATTACAGCAAACAAAACGGGATAGTAAGGGCAGTTTCTAAGCAATGAGGAGGGAAGTTGCAACTTGCAACTAAGTTAAACCAGAAGTTTTGAAACTTTGACTGTAAGACCTTCAAAACATTTACTTACACAGACTTGTTAAGGCCCCCTTTCCTAAACTACCCAACTGCCACATAACAGTTTACATCATCCAATCACAAACACAGAATTAGGTCAAAACCCATCACTCCGTGCACTTCAACTTTGTCATATGCTTGTCATATGTCATGCAAAAGATCCAGTTAAAATCCTCAGTCAAAAAGATCTATTAAGGGGCTGCCTGAACAAATGTGACTTGTGCTGACACTCATCACAGTGTGCTGTGATCACGTGCAGATAGAAATAGTAACAGAATTAAAAAAAAATTAAAAAAATATGCCACTTGCTCACCTCTGTGTCTGTCACAATACAGTAAATTCAAAAGACTGGAAAATTATCTTTCATATAAAATAGATGAGTCCTGGCAGACCTAATCCACACAGTCCATTTGAAGAGAAAAATTACTGAGTGAGCACTGTTTTAGAGGGCTATGGAAGCCAGGTCCGTATAAACAAAATGCATAATCCTATTACAGCTGATGTCTGCTTCAGACAAACAAGGTCCATTACAATGCTGGCTTGAGATCAAAGACAAGAGGCAAACAGCTTCCCACATCCCCAAACATAAAAAACACCTGTCAGACAAAATTGCTTTTCTGCCTGCTTTCTGACAAGCCAAACCTCCTGAATCTATATTCCAATAATCAGTTCTTGCTTTAATGGAATTCTTGTATTCTATTTTTAGCCTGGCAGAATGGAAATGATACCTAGTTTGGAAGCGCATGCACAAAAGGCAAGGTTATCTTTCACACAAAGCTTTTATAGTGGGCTCAATTGTACACACCATTGGAATCTTCAGCTTTAGGCCTTTCTCTTTACTGGGGTTCCAGCTGAAGGCATGATTAGGCTACATTTTTATACTAATATTTGTTATTGGGGCCCATTTCCCTGTCTATAAGGGAAGGGATAGGGCAGCTGAAGGAACAGAGCTTCCCAAACCAAGGAACAAATAATTTAACAACAGTGTAGATTTGAAGAGAGTGGGGGAGAAGAAAATGGGACAGACTTTTCTAGAAAAGAACATATTAGTATTAGTGAGTTCTAAAACCATAAAAGCTTCAGAAATTAAATAGGAAATTTTACTGTAGATTCTCATGAACAGGGACACCAAACCAAAGCAGCCAAGAAAACAACCGTGGAATTACCTTTCACAGTACAGTTCGGTCTTCAGACTTCCTTCAAACTTTTTCTTAAAAGGTCATTTCCCAAAAGAAATACCTGTGTGATTTCCATAAAACTTACATTTAATTTACAGCTGATGCCTATAAATTAGCAACAGAGAAAATGGTTCATATTTAGAATAGCTGTAAGAGCATGTCTAGACTGCCACAAATCTCTAGGAAGCCCTTCTTCTCCCATCCCCTGCAAAAGTAGTTTTGCTTTTTTTGGCAACCAGACAACCCTTCCTGTTTTTAAGGAGTTGATTTTAAAATCTACATTTACTTGCTTAGCTAAAATGAGCCAAAAATGTAGCTTAAAAAAAAAAATCACAGTACACATATGAAGTGTATAACTTTTTGAGACAGTGAGCAGTATGGCATTTTTAAGCAGTATAACTTTTCCTCTCTACACACACTAATATTACAGTGACTTTTGCCAAATAAAAACTTATCTACATAAAATGAACAACCAGCCATCCTTTATCAGTGGATAATTGAATCATTTCAGACTTTGTAAGGAACGGCTTTTGGTTACACAGGCTCCACTAGTCATACAGCAAAGACTCTAGCTGGCTGTCTAATAGTCAAGCTAGGAGGTAAGGTGGGAAGTAGCAGAATAATTGATACATTATTTGGACAAAGAGATTAAATTCAGTACTTTTGAATCTGATCATAGAATGCCATGTGTGAATATACACCACATACCAAGCAACTCCAAGATACTCTCCTGCTAAAGTGCTAACTACATTTTATTAAGGCACTACGAGAAATTCTTATATGCTCAATAACATGACAGAAGTACGGAATTTACATGTAAATCACTAAATTTATATTTACATGCACCTCAGAGCACACAAATTGTGACTCAGGATGAAACAGTCCATTAATACTGTTTCAAGCAGTTATCCAGAACCAGCTGCATTTCAGTCTGACATAAATGTAAACACAATGATAATTGTAAGTGTGCTCTTTTATACATAAAAGCTATTAATATAAATAGGCCACAGCAAATTAGGTTTGTCTGATTAAGGAGCAGATCACGGTGGGAAGGTAAAAGCCACCTGTCCCTGAAAAATGCAATAGCGACTTTTGGAACTATCACTCAGTATAAACTATGTCAACTAAAAAGAGTAGCCTTCTCGAAACAGTGCTTCTGTCTGTCATAACTTGCAGCTCAATACTCTTCAGTAGGAAAAATTAGCAACGCAAATATTCACTCAGTCTGACTGATGAAGAGGTTTTGCAGTAAGAATATCTATTTTCAGATAACATGATGCTTCCTGAGACAAAGACATTAAGTTAGCATCTGTTAGTGATCATGCTGAGAAACTAATGCTAATAAAACTACATGTTGACTTGTAATGCATATTTCCAGCTCAACTTAGTATTTTACAGACTTTTGGGTTGTGTACCCAACAGAGGTGGTATGTTCTTTGGAAGGAAAAATCGTAGATTAAAGGATTCTGGATCCCATCAGACCAAGGATTGGATATTAAAAAAACCCCTACGTATCGCCATACTTGGGGTCACATTTTAAAAATGTGGTGCAGAGACTTTCTCGGCAAACTGGAGATATTTCCACATAAAAGAACAGAGGTTTGAGATAATACCATCATGGCAAATGAAACAGACCCAATGGGTTCTGTTTATGTAAATGAAACCACTTGTGACAACAAATAAACTCATCTTAAAACAACACTGAATTTAGGCAACAGAAAAGATTAAGCACAGATACATGCATTACCATTTATATGTACACCTTCTACTAAAAAAAAATCAAGTCTGTTTTAACCATATGCAATGAGAATAAGAAAACGGAATTAAACATATCTAAATCTTATTGCTTCCGCTTATTAAATGTCATTGGAATTCTAATGTGAAATATGCTTATCATCTTGAGATAGCGCCCATGCAATGTTTTCAGAGAACAGCAATATTTCATCTATTAGAACGGAATGCTATCCCTCTTTATGGCACCGTAGGGTGCAAGCCCTGGTTGTCCGGGAAGTGAACAAATCTGACTTGGCACAGATCAGCTATTTCACTACAGTTGTATGACTCTCCACATTAGCGATCCTTGTCCAGCTTTGAAGATTCTAGTACTTACAAAAAGCAACAATCCAAATATCCACAGGTACAAAGAAATTCTTTGAAATGGTTGAATCCTTTTCTGTCCATGAAGAAGATTTTAATTATTTACAACTCCCCAACACACGTACACAAACACACACATGGATTCCTATTGGCACACATGGGTACATCATCAGTAAGTGGTGACAGGTGATGTTAAAACTTAATACTTTCGTAATAAATATTGGTACCAAGGGGAAGAGCTATAAAGAGGAATATGTTTAAATATAAAAATCTGGACAATGCTGAAAGAATTAAAAACCCTATAGAGACTAGAGAATAAATTATTTCAGTAAACAAAAAGCTGAATCTGAACATGCATAACATAAACCAAAACATATAAAAATGATGCAAGATGGACAGATAAAAATACAAGCAATGAGTATAAACAGCTAAATTTCAAACAGCACTTTAAAAAAAATTGTATTGCTCCTGTGATGAGGAATAATGCTTCAGAGCAGGTATTATGTTGTGATAAAACTCTGTATGTTGACAGGATTTAAAAAATGTATTTAAAATAAAAAAAGCATTTTTAAAAAAATACCTATATAAAAGTTAGGCAAAGTGACAGTGGACTGATGTTCATTTAGCTTTTGCAAATGGAAAACCTAAATATTAAGGGCAGGATGGAGACACTCTGTCTTGACTGAAGAGTATAATCTATGCTGTAGTAGAAGTACATAATCACCACAAGGATGTCTTTAGCCTGCCTGCACAGTTTAAAATCAAAAGAAGGCTAAAAGAAGGCTACCAGAAAGAAACCTAGGACACTAAGCAACAAGAACTGACACTTGAATAAT
Organism: Pachyramphus minor; assembly: GCA_013397135.1. Lineage (NCBI taxonomy): Eukaryota > Metazoa > Chordata > Aves > Passeriformes > Tyrannidae > Pachyramphus > Pachyramphus minor. The sequence goes on from VYXB01002448.1 coordinate 145,216, forward strand.
TAACTGAATTCAATCTATAAAATGGGAAAGATGAGATCTGTCATTTCTGAGAATGAATGCAAGGGAGCGGCTTTGCTTATTACTGTGGCAAATGCAGGTTGGTAAAACAACCTGAGAAAGAGACAGAGAAGGAAGTACCTATATTAAAATCAAAGCTATATGAAGGCTGTGTTTATCTCTTTAAAGAGTCTAAATTTAGACTGCAGTAAGCATGCCTGATAGCATTAAAAATTGTGGAAAGAAGAATAAATGTAAATACTGAAACTGAAAGTAAATAATTCTCTCCATTTTCTCCCATTCCTTTCTCTCTCCATTTTAATAAAGCCAAAGCAAAAATTTACATAAGACCCATGACACAAATGCTCAGCAGGATTCAAATGAAGATGTTATTGTATTCATCTACATATAAATGAGAGACTGCTGATTCTACCATGGTTTCAAAAAGCATAGATGGAATACTTTAAAGAAGAAGTATAACAAATGCTAGTTGAAACAAATATCAGTCATCTTTCATGATAGCAAGCATAGAAGGAATTTAGAGATGGGAACAAAAAGAAAGCCGTAAAACCTGGGAATCTTTATGTCTTATGAGCCTTCAGCATTTTTAAGATTCCTACATGTCATAGCAATGGAATAGCCATCACGCTGTGCATTCTTGAGTCATGCTGTACACCTGTGTCTTATATCATCATTTCTAAACCATCATCATCCACCTATTAGTAGATGATGTTTCTTGCCTTGATGATAAGAACATATAAGAAATTGTCAACTTTTGTAAACTTTTCCCCCTTGGTTAATTTTTAATGTCGATATATTTTTACTCTCTGAATGGAAACATAAGATCCCATAAGAGTTCATGTTCAGGAACTTAGATAAAACTAAGAATGCTTTTTGAAACATTTTCAGGACACTTTCCATCATTTTCTTTTCAATTAATGTGGGTTAAAGACATAGATTTTCCTCTGTTGTCAGCAATCACTTCCATCTAGGACGTTGGACTAGATGACCTTAAGGTTCTCTTAAGGTTCTAAGAGGTTCTCTTAGAGCTTGAATTATCCTATGATACTATGAACTAGGAGTCTATTTATCAAAGTGAAGCATGCCAATGAAGAGTCATTTTTAAAATTAGAAATTTTTCACTTTCATTTTAGTATCTTTTACTTCTCCACTGAAACTCCCATGTAACGTAAGTTGGAAACATGCAACAAAATCAGTGATCTTTTATAAGAAGCCTGGCCTTAAATTAAAACACAAACTTGACAGCAATATGCTGATGAGAAAGCAAAAAATAATGCCTTACTCCTTCAACAGTGTCACCCAAAACATAGCCCCATACTAGCCACCGTGAAGAAAATTCACCCTATCCCAGCCAAAACCAGCAGAAAGAGTTGCATTCTTTTTAAAATGAAGAATAGCACTTGCCTGTAAAATAAAAAAGCACATTGCTGGCACATCAAAAGTTTAAAACGATTACCAAACAATTTAGTAGGCAGTAATGATATCCCAATAACCTGGGATGGATTTTGCTGTAAAACACCTCTGAGCAGTTTGACACTATACTTCAAATTAATTGGTAGGATGTTTTTAGACACAAATCTTCTTAGTTAAAATTGGATAAATTAAGAACTTCACTTTGGCCCCTCACATATTTCTACCTTTTTTGATGTAACTCAATTATACAAGCTTTGAAAATATTATACACCTGTAAGTGCTAAAATTACATTAGTTTTCTGGTAACTAAAAGGCAACAACAGTGCAGTACTGTTTCCATGATGGCTCAAAGGCTCTAAGGCTGGGATTAATATGCTTCTTTGGGAAAAAAAAGTCTACAAAACTTAAAAGCAGAGGGCAAAATGCACTTACAGAGTTGGCAAAGTCTACGTAGCTTCCTCCAACAGAGTTGCTAAAATTTGAGGCCTGAGCTAGAAGTCTTTGCAGAGCAGCCTGTTCAGTCACATTGCTTCCACCATACTCCAGCACCTTTTGTAGTGTAAAATGACCATGGAGGTCCGGACTCTGAAGGTCTCTTGCTCCTGAATCATATTCCCAGCTTTCTTTGGCTCCTGATAAGGCACCTAAAATGCAGAAATGGAAAAATATTCTAGTATGCACTGTGTATAAAGAATGCACAGACTCACAGAATATCTCAAGTAGGAAGGGACCCAGAAGGATCTTCTACTCTCTACTCCTCAGAGGACTACCTAAAACTAAACCAAATGACTAAAATCATCATCCAGACGCTCCTTGAATTCTCCCATGCTTAGTGCCAGGACCACTTCCCTGGGGAGTCTGTTCCAATGACTGACCACCATCTCGGTGTGGAACTTTTCCCTAACATCCAGTCTGAACTTTCCCTGATGCAGGTTCATTCCCTCTTCTTGTGTCTTGTCACTGGTCACCAGAGAGAGGAGATGAGCACCTCCCCAGTTACTGCCCCATCTGAGGAAGCTGCAGACTGCTATGGGGTCACACTCAGCCTTCTCTTCTCAAAGCTGAACAAACCCAGTTACCTCAGCTGCTCCTTCTAAGTCTTGCCCTTGAGATCTCTCACCATCTTGGTCTCCCTCCTCTGGACACACTCCCTTGGTTTGATACCCTTTTTGTATTGAGAAAATATACTGTCAACACACGAATAACCCTATTTGTAATTTCAGAAACTGAAAAAGCAAACAGCTTCACCACCCTTATTGCCTATCCCGCACATGCTGACAATGTCAGAAAAAAAAAGAAATTAAGATTTCCAATGCACAGATTATTTACTATATTACAAGATCCAGAAGGAAAAATAGCATTTGCCTATGTTATTTAGTACAGTGCAAAACCAGTATAATTTACAGTAGCAAAGGACCATTGAATGAGTATCAGTTACTATGTCAGATTGAAAAGCAGCACTGATCAAAGAGCAAAAAAGGAAAAACATAATTCACCTCTTTTTCTTTTTACCAAATACGAACACATAAGTGAATCTTTTAGCTGTATAGTTCATCACTTTTTATGTTAGCATTGCCTTTCTTATTAACTCAGGATTGCTTGTTTCAATTCAAGTTTCAGACACATCAATCACAAGGTATTTGATTATAAATTGATGTAAGAATATGATCAGGTAGCTAGTGACAACCAAATAATGCTACAAGAAACTTTCTGTATCATGAAGCCGTAGGGTTGCTGTTTCTGCATGTATTTCCTATTCCCTATAACCAGAGATGGGTTTAAACCATAAAACAAATAGAAATTTTCTTATTTTGTCAGTTATTATTTCATCCCTGGGTGCTTTTGATTCTCATACAACAGTCCTTTTACAAGCTTGTTAAGTTTTAGATTCAACCACTTCCTATGGCAAAATATTCCACAGTAGGCACTGGATTATTTAATAACCCTGGGCAGTACCATAAATTTTCATATATAGCATAATGCAGATTAAAACCCAGTAAGTGACTTGTTCAAGGATGCACTCTAAGTTAATAGAAAAGTCAGAACAGAATCCAGAGCTACAGACTAGATCAAAACTCTAAATCCAACATACAATCACCAAACCATGAGCAATTGTCTGTAATGCCATCCTATTATTTTGAAAGCTTTTCCCTTTTAGGAGCTAGTTTTCTCTCTCAAATACTATCCAGCATGCAGTGGTTATTATCCAGTGGTTATTATTTATTACTACATTACCAGGGAGAAACAATAAACTATATAATGAATGATTATATATTGAAGTATTATATATAGTGTCTCCTTCTCACCAAGAAAGTTGAAGATGCAAAAGTGCAAACAGAAAACTATCCACAAGGGAAGCAAGGCAGGAGCTGATCTATTGCTTCAGGTCAACACCCTAACACCCTGTAAAGCTGTTAGGCATGAAAAACCAACTTAGGTTTCCCTGCCTTACTAGAATGCAAATATGCTAGTCTTGAAACACAACAAAAACCAATTACTTTTTCTATTAATATAATTACCATGATTCCTTACCAAAAGTACAAGTAGCAATTAAAGATTAATTAAATTATGTTTCCACCAACAGCATGCACCACTGTACTGCATCCAGCTACATGCTGCAGAATCTCCAGCAGACTTGAGTTTAGATGCTGGTACCAGTAATATTTTACACAGTGGGAAGTGCACTATGACTATGCACAACTTTAGGTATCTCTGCCCTCGTGTGGCTACAGCAGAGTAAAAAGATCAGCAGCCCACAGAGCTGAAGCAACAGAAATATCTCAGGCTTCCACAGGAGGCAGAGGATCAGTTCCATCACTTCCCAGGCTTGACAAGAACACAGGAAACAACCCTATCTGCGCAAGCATAGCCACAGAATTAAGGAGTTGGTCATATCATATAGATATCCCTCTATTTACAGAGCTAAATATAGCACATATTTCAACAGAGTACATGCACCACATTTCTATTACTGAAAAAACATTGTTCTACAAAAGAACTTTCACATCTACACAATTAACAACCACTTTGTTGAAGACCCAAGTGGCTCTTATAGATTGCACCATCTGCTATCAGATTGGAAGCACTTAAAACACTCAGCTGGCACAGAAGTCACCTGTCAGTCACAGTGGATCAGGAAAGACTGGGTTTTTATTACTGTATTGTGACCATCTTTAACCCAAGTTTTCTTAAAAGTTCATCTCTTTACCCCTGATTTAAATCATACATACTAAAAAAGGAAGGAGAGATAACTTTTACAAAGGAAGGCATTTCCACTACTTTATTTTCGGCTTAAGCACAATCCCTAAATTTGCCTACTGTGTTCCCAACAAACTTCAAAACTCTGGCTGTTAAGATGTCCTGGATCGCACACCTTTCAAGTCTCAACTTTGCAGGGAAACTCTGGAGTTGTCAGAACTGAGATTTCACTTGTAACTGAAAATGTAGTTGGGCAAAAACAGACAACTCTTGTATCTTGCTGTGATTAGCATACAATTCTTGTATTTACAATAGTAAACAGAAATAAGGAATAATTAGATATGATGGCACACAGCTGATAGCTGATAACTACAAACCTAAAGTTAATAAACCTGTGTTCAAGATTAGTCTTTAAAGAACTGCACACATCCCATGGCCGCTTTCGCCTGTTCATCTGCACTTCTATGAATAATATGAAACTTAAAATTTCTGTATTAAATGAAACAAAATTATTGTATTATTCTGTATTAAATGAAACGAAACCAGAAAGAAACAAAAAAATTAGCCTAGTTTCAGCCAAGTAATATAAGACTATATAATTGTTTTCAAAGTATGTAAGTAACATTTCAATTCCAGATTAAGAAAGTGAAATCAATCTCTTCTGGACTGAGTGGATACATCAGACATATGTAAATGTGCAGTATAAAAGCTTCTGATTCTACACAAGCTTCTGTACAACTAGTCCTTTTGTGACTTCCTAGTACTACCAGCACTTGACTATCTTGATTGTAACTGATTCGGGATGAAATTCATGTTATAGCAAGCATTCAGTAACTAACAGGAACTTTTATTTCTATCCTTTTGTAGAGTAGATGAGTAGAGCATTTAAGTATATGTGGGTCCACTAGTTGCAGTCAAATCGGTCACAGTAGGACAACCTAAATCTTATCTGAAACATTTACTCAAATTTAATCAAAGAATTTTTCCTTCTGCAGGTTTTCCTGTTATAGAACCATAGAATGCTTTGGGTTGGAAGGGACTTTAAAGACAGTGGGCAGGGACACCTTCCATTAGAGCAGGTTGCTCAAAGCCCCATCCAACATGGCCTTAAAACACTTAAAGAGATGGAGCATGCACAACTTCCCTGGGCAACTTGTTCATATAATTAGTTTCAGCTCTTACTTATTTCCTTGCAATTATTTAAACTTTGACATATCAAAGCACATTTAAGAAAAACGAAGGACAGTTTAGCTTGATGACATATAAAAGATTCCATAATCACAAATAAAATTTGTTTGTGAACTGTACCAAAGCTGTTTAATCTATTCCCTTGACAAATCTCACTATGAGTAGTGTACCTTGCCCACCTGCACAGAGATTTCTTCCTAGCATAATCTTTCTTTACCACCTGCAAAGCTCTCAGGAATAGCAGAGGTCTGTGTTCTGGTACTGGTGTCACTCTATGATAGTGATCTGAAAGAAAATGGCATTTCATTTTGTTTGCCAACAGATAACCTTCTGCCTAGAAGGCTTGTACTCTGCAACAGAGAAACATATGCCTACCATAAATACAAGCCTACACCTACTGCCAGGTTTTTTTTAAATTTAATAAAGGTTAACTTCACCAGGCTATGCTCATGCATCAAGCATTATATGATTTCTTCATTGCTCACAGAATAGAAAAGATAAACCATCAGGATGACAGGGTGCTGAAGAGGTACTAGTTGCTGAAAGGTCTGGGATATCAGGAAAAGTGAGGTACTGTAAGATGACCCCTGCAGCAAATATACACCTGTAAGACTCATATGAGTCTGGCTTGCGAATGGCAAACATAAAGACACCCAACAACATTAGGGCACAACCAGCTTCTAGGTCACAGAGCTTTACCCCACTCAGTGAGGAGAGTCTTAGCAGAGATTCAGAGTCTGATCTCTGTTCTCCATGAGGTATCCATGACATGTAGTTACTTAAGCTTATTTGCGTAATCTCACCAGAAGAATGGCTGTTTCTTAGCATTCCTTTGCTAATTTTTCACTCAACAGCTGAAATGTGATAACCTATCAAAAGGAGTTGGAATTTTGAATGCTTATTCTATTATTCAAGGAAGGCAACAGGCAGGTTTGTGAACAGCACAAACCATTGCAAAGCTCCCTACTAACTTCATAATAATGGTTTTGGAGGTAAGTGCACTGAATGAAGGGGATAATGGACAAACTGAACAAAGAATGGCCATTTTGCTCTTGCTAGTCAGCTGAGTAAGACCTCAAACAGTAGGTCTAGCTATAAAAAATGGGGGTGGGGCAGGAAAGAATGGAGAAGAAGGAAAGAAGAACGGAGAGTAAGTCCTTGGATGTTTGGATAATTCAAGTCCTGCAAGCTGATGCAAACATTACAAATATAAATGCACTTTAAAGAAAAGGTAGAAGTTGAAAAGAGATGTGATTGCTCAAGCAACATATAAAGTACAATAAAACAAAACAACTGGAAAGAAGTTATGCTCTACAGAGGGATCTGCTTTTATACTAAGCCAATCTGCCTACAGAAGGGAAATTTCATTGTTTTCTACAAAACACTCCCATACAGGAGTAAACGACCAAAGGTTCCAGCTTCACAGTCCATGGCTATTAGCTGGCAGCCTGAGAGCTAGAGTAATTCATTCTTATTTAACAACAATCACACTTTAAAGCCTGTTTATTATTTTGCATTAGATAATAAAACAATATGAATGACAGCATGGCAATAGAGTGATGATGATACTAACAATAACTGATCCTCACATGCACCTGTGGGTTAGAATATTTATTAAATACACAAAGCTGTCTGCTAAACACCCATCACAATTTCTAGGAAAATTCAGAATAAACCAGCTTTTTTTTATTTGGAGGGGGGAAAAAAAGTTTGCAGAGGCACATTTTTAAAATTTTTAAAATAGATTCTCAACTCAGTATTCAGTCCAAGAGAAAGTTTTCATCAGAACTTTTTTCCACACCTGTCCAGTGATCTAGAAGGAAATAACTGCTGTGGGAGAAGCAGTTATGCGAAATGAGGAACCTCTATAGGATCACCATCTAGGTATTATTCCTCCTACCATACCCTTATCTGGCTTTATGAACACTGCATAGAAGATACAATGTTATGTTATTTCAGTCCTTTCTCATTAGGTTTGGAAGTGAGGATAACAAAGCTCTAGGAGAAGCAAACCACAGTTATACCCCACCCTGACTAACAAAGGCAACTTACTCATAGGAAAAATCTGTTTTATGAAATTAGATCCAAGAGGAAAATTGAACCACATCAATCATTTCTGCTCTAAAAGAATGCTGTCAACTCATACTTCATCTCCCCTCTGCCCCTGAACTGCAAGTTGTAGCATTTTCACTGGTATGTTTATCGAAATCATCACATATGCTCGTCTGTCTTTCAGGTTCACTGAGGTATTCTCAACACCAGTACATTCAGGATTGAGGAATTCTGGAATATTGTGCTGCCTGACACTACAGGGTATAATTATAACATAAATTTGAGAAATACTTAAATGCACTTTTAAAGAAATTAGAACAGACTGAAGCATAACCAGCACTTTCACTTACCAGAGTAATGCTAACATGTCGGGGTTTTTTAGGCTTTTGGGTTTTAATTTTTTACACTCTATAACATATTTTTCTAAGCAGATTTTTAAAATCTTGAGAAAAATAAATTTAGTGCCTACAAGAAAATTAGGACAGATAAAAGAATAAGCTTGCCAAGAACAAAACCATGAAGTAGACAATCAGAGTTTATAGCATAGACTCATAAAGTTTTGAGAAAGTAAAATATTTAGTGATATATCTAATTAAAGAAAGAGTTTCTCTCATTATGATTTCCCAGTTATGCAACCCAGCTTAGTGGAGGAAGAACCTGAATTTGTAAAACCAGTAGTCCAAACCATATATAAAAAATGCTTGGGGAATTTCAATTAGTTGACCTTCTTCAAATTTATTTCAACTACTGTAGAAATGCATATTTAAACTATCATGCTTTCAGTACTTGCCAGCAGACTGGCATTAGCCATATAGGAAATAATGACACAGAAACCAAAATCAAAACACACTATCCATGACACCTTTATGCACCTGTCTTTGAATCTGAAATGATTTATCGTTGAGACATGACAACCATTTCCTCTATTCAGACTGAAGAAATGGATGATGGTAATGACTTCTCAACAGTTTAGAAACCAAGGTCTCCTAGAACCAGTGCTATTTCAGCACCAAACTAAATTTTGCCAGAACACTGCTGGCTAATGACTGCATTGTAGTCAGGAACTCAATATAATATTTCATTTGAAGTTTATAGTAAGGGAGACAACCATCCTTTCTTGTCCCCTGAAAATTAACAATCTCTAGTAAAAGGGTGTGTATAGCATAACAGGAAAAAAACCACATAAAACCTGAAGTCATGCAGAAGCTAAATAGCTTTCCAACATACCTTTCAAGTACAAACAGCAGACTGTACTTTGGAAAGAAGTTGGCTTTCCTTACATGGCAATTTGCAAGCGAACAATCAGCTTCTTTCCCGATTATCATCCACTTAAGACAATCTCAGTTTGGATCTGACTTCAATACACACATACCAAAGCAGACAAAGAAATCATTCTGGGTTTGTTGATTGTGACTGTCCTTTTGCTGCTGTTTCATGAACCATAGTATGTCAGAGCTACACTGGTGATATTAGAAGCGGGCAGGTGAAGAGCACATCACCACAGGAGTCAGCAGAGGCTAAGCAAAAATGCACTGAGAGAACACTCCTTTTGTACAAAAGCTAAAGCCTAGGATGTATGTCAGTGCTCATCTCAAGCCAAACAAAGCATGTCCTCTATGAAATCCTAGCTGCAGCCTTTTGGTTTCTCAACCTTATCATAATTCGTGTAGAAATCATAAACTGAGATTTAACTGAGGAACTGGTGCTGTAATCCAGCTCCCACTGTCGGGAGAGACAACAGGTCTGTCAGTAGCCTGGCACTTATCGACAAAGCGATCAACATTGACCAGATCACAGTATACCCCTAAAAGGAAGTGAGAAGACAGAATGGCAAAGCAATGAGAGGCAGACAGAGAGGATAGCTGGACAGCTGCATTTCCTGAAGAATCTGAAAAGTCATTGTGAGTTTGTAGAAACTGAAATCAGAGTCAATCCTAATGTATGTTTAGGTAAAAGCACCAATTGTAGTTTGACATGTATGATACACTAGGGGCTATAAATGTCCGTGAGCTGTTACAATAAAGTTTCCTCTCCTGTCCTGTTTTACAAAGAAGAATGCCTCTGTGTTGCTGCAGCCACCTCAACTTAACAGTGACATCACACCATAGAGCAAACCCAAACCACAGCTCTATGTCTTTCAGCACTGGAGCTGACTAAGAAGCGTGAACAGAAACAAGCCTGAGGTGTGGTGCTCTGCACAACTGTGTGATCTAAAGCCACAGTCTGGGCTAACAATTCTATCGACTCGTGGTAGCAGCAGCTATCCAGGGCAGCTTCTGGCATTTTCCCTGTAGGCACACTCTGCCCGCTGGCCTGTCTGTCTTCCCCCTTCCCTGCCAATGTTTTAAGCTATTTCGTAATTTCATTTGGTAGTGGTCTCAAAGTGTCGAACAGACTAATTTCTACAGGAGGCACAAAGATGACAGACTCTGTTAATGCTCCTGCTAGGAAAGATAATGCAATGCAATGTTCAACCTTGACTAACACTAGATTACAAAAAGAGAAAAGAGAAAAATTCCTGGACACACATGGAAGGGGGTGATCGGAAAACTTCTGTAAAGCAAACAGAGTTTGTTTCTCATACAACGAAAGGGGAAGCTGTGCTACTCCCAGCTGCAGGACATTAAGAATGCTAAAGACTTTCACATGTTAGTGCAGACACAGTACTGACTCAGTTCTCTAAGAGAGTAGTAGAGGAAGGGAGGCCATGCATATGTGAGCAAGTGCAACTATCTCTAGTTCAAAGTCCCTGGACTGAAATTTAATATGGAAGCATCATTACACGATCACTCAATTCCTACTATCTTCTCTAACCATTTGCTTTTCACCATGCTAGGAGACAGAATACCACTTGAAAATAAAATCTGATCTAATACAGATTAGCTGTTCTTACGTTTTAGAAATATTCACACCATGAGAAAGCTTCAACCAAGTTTGTTGCCCTATTAACCACCAGAGATCCCTGCAGGGATGACTTCTATCCTTTGTAGATTCATCAGTGTTTAACATATACAATACATTGTGATTTTAGTAAGATTCATCAGCTGTCAATTACAAATCCCTGGAAATTCAGGTTCATTTCTAATGATGTCCATATGAGGTCTGTAGTTTTTAATTAAACATAGCATAAATACATGTAATCACTGCCTCAGTTTCTTGAGAGTAATTTATTTGCAATAAGATCAAACATGATTATGTAATGCAAAAAAAAGATTTTTCAGCCCCACTCATCTGCCTCTCATGCTTACACACAAGCTTAATTTGAGGCTGAATTCATATCATTCCTTTGATTAATTCTCATGTTTGATCCACTAAGCAAATAAATTATCATATCAACTTTTCAAGGGACTTATTTTCAGTAAAGGAAGGGGAGATGGCTATGAATTAATTACTAACTACCAATCTATAGTAAAAAATTGCTAATGGACTCCCAGATTAGTAACTCTTTGTCTAGAATATGATGTCAGATCAATAAGTACAGGCATTTAGAGGACACCATTTACTTGTCTAAAGAAAGAATTTACTAACAAGCAGTACCATTTCTTGTTCATCCTCCAACTCAATGAGTACTAGAAATAGCCTATTCTTTATCATAGGGGAAATATGACAATTTGCTAAATGCCTGTAAAGAGTTAGACAAATCCAGATAATATAAATAATATCAATAATATTATATATAATATATAAATATATAGTATATAGTATATATTAATAATAATAATATAGTTATATTATATGGATTATAATATAGTAGATAATATTAAGTTTAATAAAAACATATAACATAAATAATTCTAACTCCAGCTTTTATATAAGACATACAAAACTACACAACATTGAAAAAGCTGACAGAAGCCATAACTGTTCAGGTAACTTCCTCCTTTAAATCATTAGAGTAGGGTAAGAACTACAACACATTATAATACCTTTGACATTTATCCAAGCATCAAAAAGCACCATTCTAATAACTTGAAAAATGTCCCTTCTGTGCATTTGAATAAAAGATTAAACTTTTAGATCTATACACTCATTTGCTTGTCAGGATGGTAGATATTGATGCAGGTTTAGCTTACTCAGCACATATATGACTGAGTATTATTAAACCTGAGTCCTGTATCTTGATCAAAATGGCCAACCAATTTCCTTACTTCTGCATCCCACCTGGAAACACAGGAATATTTGTTGGGGAAATTTGGGCAAAATTATTTTAATAAGCTTATCAATGTGAAAAAAAAAAAAAAAGGGTGAGATGAAGTTTAATCGTCAAGTAGACGCAATTACATCTTAGGACCTTTTTTCACAGTTATTTTCTTTATAATGACATGCAAAAACTATAGACAGCAAAGACAATATTTTATTTATATAGAAGTTTTTGCACTTTTTGTTAAGAAATTGTGAACAGCTACAAGAAAAGGCAGCACAAAATACTGCCCGATTGGTAATATTTCCACAATTATATACAAACTCACAGTGTAAAAACATGCATGTCAGGGGCTCGATTCCTTTGCTTCAGATCGGAAGGATTCCTGCTACTCAGTAAGAGTCAAATGTGTCTTGAAATTTTGTCA
>VYXB01002448.1:160134-185275 GCA_013397135.1 Pachyramphus minor
AATTTTGTCATTTATGCACCCCAAGGGGTACATGACAACAGTTTTCAGCGGTTATCAGCAGGTGACATATTATGTAGAAATTAGTCTTCAAAATAAGCCCTGTAAACTATCTTGGAAAATAAAGTTTATTAAAAACAGTGTTCTTTGACCTGGGGGGCAAGAGGGAAGATAACACAAAAAAAGAACATCTACCAAGTTCATTATACATAATGATGCCTCCTGTCTTAAAGCAATGCTTAGAAAGCAATAGCGAACAGTCAATATAAAACGATTAACTCTTTGATCACTAATGAGTGCATATGTGAGCTCTCAAAGACATGAAAGGCATGGAAACATGTGCAGACCATAACAGAAGTTTGACTGCACATCTAATTTCTTAGCTGTCATTATGTTCATACTATAGGCAGAGTTGACATCATATAAATCTATTACAATGGTGTTTTCTTTCCTCTTTGAAAAAAAATCTGTAGAATATTTAGAACAGTGTTGCCACAATGTTTTTCTTTTACAACCAAATAAAAAGCAGTTGCATTCTGAACACTTATTATTATTATTTCCTCCCATTCAGTTTTTTGGGGGAGCACTTCCCTATGTTCTCTAATTACTAAAGATTTTACAGAATCAGCAAGAGTCAAGGCAAGACAAGGACAAAATGAATTCCCTATAGATTTAGAAATACAGTGCAGTAAAGTAGTCAGGCTTGATCAGCACAGAGCAAAATATAGTGAGGTAGGTAATTCAAAGATCTTCTGGACTTAACTTTTGTGGAAAAAAAAAGAGAAAAAAATTAATTCACTCATCAACTTGAAAAATGTATTAAATTATTCTCATACAACTAAAAGAAATTGGGAAAAATGGAAAACAGGAGAAAAAAATAGGGACTGAATTCTATGCATCAATAAACTTAAATGTTCATCTATAAATATTTTTGGGCAGCAATTAATAAGATTTCTTTGTGAGATGTGTTTTTAGACTGTAATGTAGACCTTTCTCTGATAAAGCTTAGGAGCTATCTTTCACCCTTGATTATTACAAACCATAACTATAAGGCTGATTTGTCTAAGAAAGGAGATTTTAAAACCCAAGTTGCCAGAACTTGGTCAGCAAGCAGGGAAATTTTGTGTATTTTAGTATAGCCATCTGAGGGCAGAAAAACTTCCCTGTTTTGAAATATACAACTGTGGCATCATTTTAAAACCAGGCAAGAGAGGCAGAAGATAACTGTGAGCCAGGGAACACATATCATCCTTAATCCAATTAAAAAAAAAATATATATATATAAAAGGCACAATCTTTGTTATGAACTATTGTCTGATACAGCTCTGGAAAGAGATTCACAGGCTGGAAAGGGAATTGAGCACAAGGGTTATGAACGGTACTGATAGAGAAATGGACGTAGAAACTACAGAATGGTCTTGCAATTCAAGAATATATAGGGAAGAAAGATAAACAGAGGAAATACTAACAACAGAATGCCCCTATGACAAAATGGCTATGAAACCACAAAAGATGAATTGAAAAATAAGCAGAGCTATGAAACAGATTTGCTGTGCTGAGAAGCCAAATTGAAATGTCAAGGAGCATGAAATGATGAGGAAGTAGTAGAGTCCATCTAAAAATCAAGATAGGGAATTCACCAAGGACACAAAGTAACCTAGGAAAATTTGAATGCCTGAGATGACCAATCAAAAACATGTGCAGTTACTAGGAGACAGAACATGCTAAACCCACCTCCCCAAAGGTATTAAATAAATAGTTCAACCCCTCCCCAATAAAAAAACCCAAATCAACACATGCCCAGTTTTATTTTCTGCAAGACTGTCTGCTGACAAAATAAAGACAGCTGTGACTGGTCAGTAAAGTCCTACCATGGAAGAAGGGTCAGAGGAGAAGGGCCAGAGTGCTGGGCCCAGGAAGCTCAGAGAAGAATGCAGGCTGGGACTGATCACAGTTATTGCAAAGATGACTTCAACATCAAGAGGACCTGAGAATAGGTTTTGCTTTAGATAAACAGCTCTCAACAGCTGAGAGAATCAACTGCTGGTGTGTTTCTTCCCCAGTTCATTAAGAGTGTGAATGTCTCCCTGGGTTAGCCAGGCCAATGTGGGCTATATGTGGCTCAGCCCAAAGTAAAGACTATGAAAACAGTCAACTAACAAAAGATTTTCAAAGAGAGCAATGGAATTGAGCCAGCTGCAATTCACACATATCTTCCTGGCAAGGCCAGGGATGCCGTGTTGTGATGGTGACTATATCAGAGAGACACTGGGAACCACACAGATATTGTGATTGAACTGTGCTTTGCAATTGCTGTCTTCTGCTATGTGTAACCTGTATTTGTATGGTGTTTCCAGTGTGTTTTGTAACATGCTGCTAAATCAGAAATCCCATGTGACATCAACTATCTTCAAATAAATAAATAAATCTGCTGTTAAACATCGAACCTTCCACATCTGGACTATCTAAATGAACCTGATCAGAGAGAAATGGACTCTGATAACAGGTGCGTTACATGAGGAGCATGTATATATAAGTAAATTCTCCAGAAGGTGTATGAAGTATATTTGAGAGTAAAAAACATTCCAAACTTGATTTAGGACACATGCAAAGAAAAAAATATTGGGATGACTAAAGAAATTTTTCTTGGTAAAAAAGTATTTTAAAAAATCTAGGCTCATATGGTTTAAACAAAAGGTTGAGGAGACACAACTGTAACCAAACACCATCAGAGGTTGACAGCCCTCTTCTGAAGCATGGATGTAGGTCAGTTCCACATCTAGATTAGTAGTCCATAGTCATGTTTAGCTGCTGTAGGGAGGGAGAGAACTGACAGCATCCCCAGCTTCTTCCACAATACTTCATATTTTGGGATTTTTGACCACAGAAGCTGTGTCCTCCAGTCTCTTACATGTGTTACAGTGTGAAAGGAAGCATTCTGTAGGTGATGACATTTCTGATCTAATGTGGATTGAGCACAGTGCTATCAAGGACTGGACTCAATGACACAGACAATCCCTTCCTACATCACATGTTCCTGTAGATGGAATAGCATTCAGGGTTTGGGGTTTGTTTCTTTTTGTTTTTTTTTTACTGGATGAAGAGAGGACAAAAGGAGAGAAGAATTTTTTATCTTCTAAATCAAAAGGCTATTTCAGCATTCAGATCTTCAACAAAGTGGAACTATTTTTAAAGCATCCAAGAAACATCCATTCCTACAGTGTTCTACATCTAGAAGACAAGAGATTAAGAGTATTTCTGTCCCCAGAAATACTCTTTTTTCATAGTTTTACCCTATGTACCTATCTGTGCTTTACGGACAACACAGAGTTCACTGGATAGTCAGTTACCAGCTGTGCTCTGCAGCTTTTTTCCTTTCAAGGAAGTGTCTTCTCTTGTGCAATTAGCATTTTTAGAAGAGGATGTTCTGCAAACATTCTAGTCTACCTACTGATGACAAGACTGCACCAGTTATAACATCACTCTAGCATATGATGAAATTATGCCAAGGCATATTCACAAAGCCCTTTAGGGGCAACCCTGATGCAGTAAAATTTGTAACAACCCCCCTGGAGTTTATCTTTTGTTAAATTTCACCAACAGGACATTTAAAAGCCATACCTACCTAAACTGTTATTGCTGCTAGTTGGCCAGGAAGCTATTCTATCCCTTAACTTCTTCTTTTTACTAGTGTCATCTGATTTCACAGAAAGCTCCACTTCCTCCTTCTTGATTTCCCGTACCAGTTCCATGCGGCATTGACTAAAATCTTGGAAGGAAACTTTTCCATTTTCATCTGCTCCCAGCTGGTGCATGATCTCTGCAACAGACGCCTCCATATTCAGCTGGCGGCACACCATCAGCAAGTCATTCCTAAAGATATTTTAGAGGGAAAATGAGGATGGGGAAATTGGAAAAGTGGGAACAGAGAAGACAAAAAAACCCCCCAAAAATTAGTTTAGAAGAAAAGGAATATTAACTCTCTCTTATCAGGATATCCATTAATGCACAGACATTTAAAACCAATAAGCCAATTTTTTTTTAATGCTAATCCAACAACAAAACTGTGAGGTTGGGCATAAATTATAATACAGAAGGGCTATGGAAAAGAAGGGAACATTTTTCGTTAAATGTTCAACCTCTATTTTCAGGACATTATTAACATTTCTACTATCAGAGACGGACACACAGGAGAGCTGAATCCTGCTGTTGATCTTCACAGTATCTTCTGAAAAGGTGACATAATAAGAACTTGTGTCATAATTATCTGACTAGATCAATGGTTAATAAATTTCCATTTTACTCAGGACAGGCCAAGAAAATTTCCTTTTCCACTGAAGAGCAGTAAACTAAAGATGCAAAACATATAAAAAACCCCAGAGAACGTAGCCGAAAAAAGTAATAATATGTCAATTAAGTATTGCCAAGCCTTTCTTCCAAACATTCTTAATTGGTCCAATTGTTTAATGAAACTCACAACAGGGGGACAAAGACAGTATTATGAAAAATATTCTTGCACTGAATGCAAGTGGGCAAAATACAGCTGAAACCAAATCAACATGGAAGATACTTTCATCATATGATACACTTTAGACAGTGTGCTTTCAGGAGAGATGCATGCAAATAAACATAAACATACTACCCCAGCAAAAAAAAAACCCCGAAGCCAGCAACACTATGACCAATGCCAGTTTTTATTTTAAGTGAAGACAACATAGACTAGAATCTCAAGAACATACCTTAGACTTAATTTGGGGTGTAACACTAAATTTCATCAGAAAATATTCTGAGGGGTTTGTTCCTCACCACTTTGCCTTTTGCTTTTTCAAAGCTGAGGTACAATAAAGTACTTTGAAAGTTACAGCTGGTAAAAACATGGTCACGAGCTAGAAGTTGATACCTAAATAAACAAAGGTGAATAACCATTAACATGTCTACTCATGAGAAAGAAAAGAAAGCTTTAATTGGATATGAAGGTAAGTGGACTATGAGACAGTTTTTAACACCTGATACTCTTTAACAGTGGCAGGTCTGTAGTTCAGTGAAATTCCTCAGTCTCTTCATCAGAGACTAAATCAACGTCTCAGAAAAGATAGTGATACTGTCTTTTTCTTCAAAATGTAAACCACTAAAAACCTCATTGCTGTTCTTAGGCAAACAGAGCTCTGCAACTGTAAACCCAGACCAGAGAATCTTCCTGACTATACAGATATCTTCTGCCCTTCCCACATGCTCAGTTAACATAAACAGGAGACAAAGTTGGTAGATTGCTTCATTCTGCTGCTATTCAGAGAGACTGAGCCACCAAAAAAGGGAGACTCAAAAGACTTTCTTTCACACTCTTTTCCTCCTGTTCCTGTCCCAACTAGCCCTTGTAGAGAGGAAGAGGCATGGGGAGAGAGGGAATCTTGAAACAACTTCTCCAGCAAATGAAAGATGACAGATACTATTCATCAAATTACAACTAATCAAATTCTAAATAATATGTGAGCAAACCAATTCAGTCAGATCTGAAGCAACAGCTGCTCTACACTATCAACACCTTGGTGCCCTATTCTCTCTGATTTGAAAAATTTAAAAAAATTAACACTACTTTGTCACTCCCACATGTCACTGTTTCTTTCCTGCCATCTTTTTCTGAAATACTTTTTGAATTAGATTGCATAACACTACAAAACCGATTTATATGGCAAATGATATGAGTATGTTTCTGTGTTATGGCTTCTTTTAAAAATCTTAAAAATGTATTTCTTATTTTTATGTTGTACAAAATCTTTCTGTAGGAGGAAGATGAAGGAAATGTCAATATTATGTGAATTATTAGCATACTTAGTAGTATCATTATTTCATTACTAATATCAGAACATCATTCAGAAGGTTTCTATGAAAACATGATATAATGAATTATCATTATTGGAGTTATTATTGGAGTTCTTGCAGGAACAGTTTCACTGAAGTCATATATTATCATAATCAAGATCCATCTATTCTACAATAAGAAGTTGTAAATTGGGTGGAGCTCTGTAAGTCTCTTCCATGCAGAAATTCCAGAGCTGCTGAAACAAAATCCTTGTCAGAGTTACTGACAGTAAAACTGGACCATGACAATAAAATTTACATTATGACCATGTATTTTAGAAAAAAACAACAAACAAGCCCCACAAAAACAAAACTAAAGCAACCAAATCTCTACTTATCACAAGAAATAACTTTATTATAGGAGAACTAATTTGCATTACATAAGTCAAATATAAGCTAATTAACTTGCAGTTAATTTTTTGGTCAGAGTTTTGCTCTTAGCTTTGAATCTGATCAATGAATAAATAATCTTCATGGCTCAGTTCCCCATTTATAAAAATTAAGGCAACAATACAAATACAATCTCACAAGGGTATTGCAAAGGAAAATAAGAATGACAGTGCATTCAGGTTTTTAAACAGGTAATGACAAATAAAACTAAACAATGTCTTCATGTGTTCTCTTGTCACAGATCAGACAGAGCAGCACAAATTGAAGGACTCTGTGTGCTAATCTTGAAATAATTTTCAGGAGAAGCAGTGCAGAGTGATTCTGCTAGGGCATTCCAGGACATAGCTTTGCTGCCCATGCCCCAGAAAAACTATCCTTCCACTGGGGTGGCAAGAGGCTGTGGCACATTACATTGCCCTGCTCTTGACAACTGTAAGCCTCCATCTCAATACAGCCCAGAAGGACATGTCCAAATCTATATCCGGTTCCTGACAGTGTAAAGGTGGAAGTTTCCTCTCCTGTTACACAACTACAAACTGACTATCATTTGTAGCATCTGCAGCCTGAGGACATTGCCTGAAGCAACATACAGCAGCACAAAAAGATATGCAATGAATTTCAAAGCCCAATAGAATCATAGAATAAGATGGGTCGGAAAGGACCTCTGAGATCAAGTCCAACCCTTGATCCACTACCACCACAGTTTCTAGACCATGGCACTAAGTGCCACATCCAGTCTTTTCTTGAATACCTCCAGGGACAGAGAATCCACCACCTCCCTGGGCAGCCCATTCTAGTACCTGACCACCCTCTCTGTAAAGAACTTCCCCCTGATATCTAACATAAACTTCCCTTGGCAGAGCTTGAGACTGTGCTCTCTTGTCTTACTTCTGGTTGCCTGAGAGAAGAGACCAACCCCCACCTGGCTACAACCTCCTTCAGGGAGTTGTAGAGAGTGATGAGGTCTCCCCTGAGCCTTCTCTTCTCCAGGCTAAACAACCCCAACTCCCTCAGCCTCTCTCATAGGGTTTGTGTTCAAGTCCCTTCACGAGCCTGGTCGCTCTTCTCTGGAATAATTTTATTATTTCAAAATTGAAATAAATTAAAATTGAAACTACTCGAGTAACTGAGCATGACAAGCACTACTGAAAATAGATTTCATTTCCTTGGAGCACACCATGCAACCTGAAATGGCAAAGAGTAGTTGGTTGGTGCTTGGTTGGGTTTTTTTATACAAATGAAAGAGCAAAACTAAAAGGATCGACACTTCTGCAACGCAACAAAACAGTAACATGGTCTTTTTCTTTATTCCATATTCCCTGCTGTACTCACTTTTACCTTGTTCTGATTGTTGCTTTGGTAAAGCACAAGGAACTGCCTAGATAAACATAAGGATGCTGCACAGTATTGCAAAGTGTTGGCTCTGAGACTGAACAGAACCACTGGAGTAATTTTCCGGGTTTTTTCCCATCTAATATTCTACCAAATTTATAAAGGAAATCTGGTAAGGATGGTTCCAATACCAAGAGAAACAGTATATTTTACTCAAAAGTATTTAAATTTTTGGCTACTAAAAACTTTCAGTCTAGGTGCACAAATACTTCTGAAGAGAGAAGTCAAAATTGAAGATGCAGCCAAGTTTCCTAAGGCCAGTGCAGTAAATAAACAATATAAGAAAACTTGTTCCATGCAGTTGTGTTGTGAGTCACTTCTAGACCAATACTTTAAATAAACAGGAATTTTATTTGAACATTAATTTAAAAAGGACTATCCTACAAAAAGGACTAACCTATCTGTCTGTCTAATGCAGCACTTGGAGGCAATAAGAAGTTGCTGATGTAAAATATGGACTGAAATCATTCCAGATAGGTAATTTTTATCCTCGGCAGGAGAGCGTTTAACTTAGGTCCCTATTGTAGCCACCAATCTCTAGAGCACCCACTGCTCCATCTGCTCTGACTCTACAGCAAGTCAAGCCCTTGACTGCTTAAATCACAGAATCACACCAGCCTGTCAGAAATAAATAAGGCAGTTTTATTACAAGCAGGAATTTCCATAGATGCCTCATATTGAGATGCCTGGAAGTTGGTTTGTTTGGGGAGTTTGGGAGTCATTTGGTGGTCGCGGACTGGTGAACTGCTTGCAGTTGTTTGTTGCTGCTTGCAGGTTTGCTTACAGTAACTTACTGCTGCTTACAAGTCTGCTTACAGTTACTTGTTACTTGTTGCTGCTTACAGTTACCCACAGTTACCCACAGTTACCCACAGTTACAGTGTGTANCCGGCCCCGAGGGACCCAATCGAGTCCAAGAAGAGGACTGTATCACCTTTTAAGGAGGAAAAGGAGGGAGGGTCACCGTGGGTAGAACGATGGAGTGGTTATGTAAATCAAGAAACCTTAATAGGGGCTGATCCCTCCCATTCCAGGTGTGCTCGGGCTTGGTCACGAGGCTTGTGCACCCGGAGCGCTGAATTAAAGTTCTTTGTTTCACTTTATTTGGCCGCCTTTGAAAGTTTAATTAGAGATATTTCTCACAAGTCCTTTAGCTTTGTCTTTTCTATGAACAACCCCAGGCAAACAATGCTGGAAATCATTCCAGAACTATGTTCATCTTCAGTCAGAACCTTCCCAAAGGCTCACAAAGCCTTCCAAAAGGCTACCTTTTGCACTGATTAGCAGATAAACTTCTATGAGAGTCTTAGATGGGGAAAGAAATGGTTTGATAAGGGGCTCCAAGCACTGCATGACGCAGGCTGCACAAAATGCATATTTCTCAATCTGTACAAACAGAGGTAGCAATAATTCCAGAACCATCTGATACACAGAGAATGTAAAAACCACAGACAGTGGGTATTATGGAAACCCTGTGTACTACATTATGATCTTTGGTAAACAAAGCATCTTGAGGTAAGCACCCAGCTACAGAGATCACTTTTGAAGGTTACCAGACTGAAAGACTACTTCCACTACTGTCTGTAAAACATGATTAAAACAACAATCTCACCTACATGTGGTGCTAAATGGAGAATTTATGTAGTTTTGCGTTCCACCTAGGGCTTAAGAGATGTTTTGACTTTACAAAACACTAAAAAACCAGTTCAGGAAATGCGACTAGATAAAGCAGTCTGGTAGACTAGGAAAGGGAACAATCATCCACAGCAGTTCTTACTTGGCATGCTTTTCTGAAGAAATAATTTCTAGAACCAGCAATGACCATAAAAAGAGAAATCTTTTCCTCTAGTCAATTTAGACTCAGAAACATAAGATTTCATTACCATTATCACAATCTAAACAGTTACATCTTCAGACTGTTTCACATACAAATTCCCTCAATTATTATCAGTTTTGATGGTTTAACAATACAGAAGCTGTTACTGTGTCAGGTGCAGATCATCCTGATAAGACTAATTCAGCATTTCCACATTATCTTTCAAAGGAAGTGGTAGGGCAAGACTGAAGGTACATCTGCTGAAGTAATAATCACAAGAACTTCGAAGTGCTGGACTTTTCCACCTACTGCTACCTGAATGTCCTGAAGAAAGAGCAAAGAACTAAGAACTACAAGCTTCCTGCAACAATACATCTGCCTGACAGTTATTATTAGTGAAGAAGGCCCTCATTTCTAATTCCAGTTTAGTAAACTGCATTCATGATCACCACTACTACTGTTCATACATAGAAAGACTTACAAATGGACATGTAAGCAATTAATTTCTTTTGAGTGTATTTGGAATAGTCGAAACACTGCCAAACAAAATGCATTTTGTTTCAAGAGTATTGTCTTTGGTTTTACTTCCTAGTACCAGAGTACCAAACATTGTTTTAGACGAATGCATATTGTTAATTTTTTAATCTATTGTTAATTTTTTATCTAAAGTTCCATTTTCTTCCCAATACTTTCTATTTTTTGTGCATCCAATATATTGTCAGCACAAGGTAAAAGCTGCAAAATGAGCCATTTTCAACTAAGCTGATGTCTTTGGCAAGACATGAATAACATGATGCAGGACAGGATGCAGAACGGGCACATTAGTTGGCCACAACTGTTAAAATGCTGAGCAGCAATACTGTTTATACTGGGATTTGAAAACTCACACCGAGGCTTCAGTTTTAACATCTCATTGTGAACAGGAAGGGAACTGATGCTACATGTTTTTTCATGCTACATAAAAACTTGAGAAGACATAAGAGCCCTGATTGACATTTGCTAGTTTTACAGGATTTTTTCCCCCCCTATTTTTGCCCTCAAATATGAGGGAATGAAAGCAAAGCGTAAGCATAAAGCTGAAAGCAAATGCGAAAAAAAGGTCATTGAACCAGACTACAGTCCCACAAGGACGTATTTATTCCATAACCACTGAGTTCGGTATACTTGAAGTCTATGTGGCACAGTATGGGGTCTTGCACATTTGCTCGATTATCCTGCAAGCACAAGAGACAGACTGTAGAACTCTGCAGATAACATCTTAAACAGAGGAAGACAGGCAATGAAGTCCTACCAGAGTAGAAAATATATCAGACTCAAAAAAACCCCCAAACACAAAACAAGAGAAATGCCGCAGAACTAAACGAGGTGGCCACATTCACAGGGAGAAATTAGCTGGGATAAGAAAGGAGAGAACAGAGGAATGTAACATTGGCCACATCATGCTAGCATTTCTAAAGTACAGAAATTATTAACCTCTGTATGAAGAACACATTATTGCTTCCAACTACTCTCAAGAAAAAACTATTCCTACAACCTCGGATATTATCTATTCTCCCAGCAAGGCATAGTGGAAAACCAGGGTGCAGCTGCTGTTACAGATCAAGGGGAAATAGAGTCAGAGAAGCTTCAGGAGAAGACATAATAGTTTGGAAGGAAGGAATGTGGTAGGAGTCTCTTCTGGGAAACAATGAAAAGATGAAGGAAAAGCAAGGAAGTTTTAATTGCATTTGAAGTCTAAAGAAGAGTAGTGCCGAAGTTTATTTTCAGAATCATATAAGTCAACTGAACCAGCCTTATGTCATTAAAATGTTACCCCACAGAAGTACAGGACATAATGAAACAATGGCGAGGACTGCAAAGGAAAATTATCCATCACTGTACTCAATGACATGAAAAAACGTATCTGTATCATCCCTCATGGATGAGTGTCTAAGTTGTTTTTTTAAGAATGCCACAACGTCCAATGTCCTAGTGCTTTACTGTTCTCTCCTGAAAGTTACCTAATTTAAAATTGCCCAGCTACAATTCTGATTGTTTCTTCAGAAAGGGAGTTAATAGTCTGTTTTCTGCTATCACAGTGGATAGGAAAAATAGTCCTTACATATTTAAAACACATCATCCGATGTTCCACCTTCATTTGAGTAAAGAACCCCATTTTCTGCTTCTCTAATCATCTTCAGTGACCTGCTCCTGTCTTTCTCTAAATGGTCCACAAGCCTGATGGATGATGGCACACAAAACTAGACACTAGTTTAAAACACACTGAAAAGCTGATGAAAAGTTGAAAGCATAAGTCCTGTTCTACAATAGCATGGTTCTGTTAATTCAAATTTAACTTGAGACTCACTACAAATCTCAGATTTTCTTAATCACTATCCTGTATTTGTGCCACCAAATGTGCTATGGCCTACGTATTCCTACTGTATTTCACCCGATTTTTTTCAAGCAATATTGTCATCTGTCAGCACCAATTGTGACTCTTGTCCCCCAGCCTGTCTCCAATTTTCCTTAGCTCAGTGTCATCTCAAATTTAAGAAAGTTAACTCGATGTCATGTCATCTAGATCATTATGTTTTAATAATAATGATCTGGTCCAAGCCATCCTTCTGATTTTGATTTGATACAGTATTTTATTTGGAAAACAAAGCCTTGGTATCTAATGATCTCCAAGTATAGCTTGAAAAAAGCCCCAAACCAAATTCTCTCCCTTACTCTATTTCCTTGTCTTGCCTACAAGTGTCATAAAACAACACCAAAAGCTTTAGTAATGACAAGACAGAAGGCAACCCTTGTTGCTCTTCCACCACTAAGTGGTCTCACTAGATCTAGGAAGGGTTAGATGGGTTTGACAAAACTTTTTCTTAATGAGTCCATATTCAGCCAGTTGTTTGTAGATTGATCCCAATTTCACCACACTTTAATAGAAAAGAAGCATATTTTATCTTTCCCCATTTTCTGTTACTTCTATCTTTTAAAAGGGCTCAGGGAAGAAAAAATGCAAAATAGTTCTGAAGTCATCTTTAGGAATCTTACATTAAGATTTTCCAGTACAACTAATTAAAACAAAACCAGATACTCTCTAGCTTCTTTCTTCCCCCTCCCTTCCAAAGTATTTGTTACAAGTCCTATTTGCAGGAACCATTTCACTATACTTGTTATTTTCAGTGTAGAAACCAAAACAAAACCAAAAAGATAAAATATGTCACACTTCTCAGCATCAGTCATCAACAGCTCACTGGGCTCCCTCTTCTTTGTTTTTTGCTGTTACTGTTTCCATACTGTGGGACAGTTTTCTGTTATACTTCAAATTCCTTGCTAGTCTCATTTTCTGCTTTGCATATTACAGTGCCTGTTCACAATTAACTTGCAACTTGACCCAGTTCCACTATGCTGAGCAGCAGCAGAAAAAAAGACAAGGTTAACAGTCAAACAGCCCCTAAACCCTGTATTTTTTATTCATAATTCAACAGTCTAAGTTTTACTTCCCAGCTCTGTCCTGCCTTGGCTACCTCTCACAACACTATTCCAAGCATGCAGCCTACACCACCACTCCTTCCTCTGGGAAAGCAGGGGGGAAGTTCCTTCCACAGTCAATACTTCCCACCACGGGGTGGGTGTGGGGGGGAAGAGAGGTGGGAATGTGTCCCCCATTTCATACGAGATATGGACAAAACTTCCAGTCTGTGGCGGGAACTTCCAGAATGGAAATGTAATTTATAGATGACACAACAAAGGCACATTCTACTCATTAAAAGTAACTTTAATTTTGTACTCTGATTGCCTTCAACAAACTGTTAATGCAAACTGCACCTCACGACCTGTGAGAACTGTGTGTCTGGTTTTGGCTAAGGCTCTCAGAGGACAGAACTGATGCAGGCAAACAAAGGTTCACTTATCAACAGAGAAGCAGAGCTTGTCAATAGAATCTCTGCCATTCTGTGCTTTCTTTTGTGCTGCTCAAATACTGCTAATACACAGTAGCGATTCAATCTACAGACTGACACAGGGTTAGGAACTATCAGGAGCACAGTTTTTGTTCAGAGGTCTCTGTTACCTGATTTACTCTTAAGAATTAGCTAAGGAATATAATTGAATAATTTCTAAATACTATTTGTTCTATTAAATACAAGAAAGCACTGCTGCAGAAAAACTCTCAGAAGAAAGGAGACATTGACCATGCTGATTATAATTAATCATTACAGCTCATTACAGTGATGTAATTAACACAGAAGGTCAATGCATGCAAACAGTCACTCTGCTATGACAAATTCCACACATGTACTATTTATTCTAAAAGATGCATGTAAACATTCACAGTAAAAATAAGGTGGATTTGAAAATCCATGTATTCACACCATAACTTTTCCTCCAGATGCCATTTGAAGCCCATCCTTCAGATAGCACACAATTAAGCATAACACTAGCCTTGTTAATGTTTTTCATTTACCAGCTGAGATACCGGGAGTCTAAATAAAACTTCTGTTGTGCTTTTACACTTCTGATAACAATGTCATTTTTATGGCCATGAATTAACTTTTAGAGAGATTTCTTAGTTCAGATCATTTGGAGTGAACCACATTTAAAAGTCAAGCACACATAACCAGAGGGATCACACCTAAATGCCAAGCTCAAGTTTCTTACCCCCTTCCATCATCTTGTTCCAACACTGAAAGTCACAGAGCCATAGAACAAGCCACAACTGTTAACTGACCATGATGGAAAGAAATATATCTTACTGACCTATGTTCAGCTAGGGTGACTCTTTGACTGAATGAATTCTAGAGCAGACACAGCGAAACTTCAGGACCACACAGAGCAGAGGAACTCATCTGGCAGCACACGCTGATTTTAAAGACTCCATGAAACCCTTCACTTAACTTTTCACTGTTTATTGCATAAAGAGTGCAGGTACCTCGCTTAGGGCTGTACATTTGCAAGTAAGGCCAGGTGTCCACGTATTTTGTGAGGTTCCTTTACTCCCTATCAAAACATGTATGACCTGTTGCTTGAATAAATTTCTGGTACTCACTACCCTACCCCAGCAATCAAAACCAAAGACATTTAAAAAATAAGTTTAGAATCCATCTTCAACTACCAGCAAAATACTCATATTGGTATCCTGAAACAATAAATACAAATAAGTGAAGCACTCGGTGGTGGAACTCTTCTTTCATCCAGGTGCCTCCCAAAACAGTCAACCCACCCATTAATTTCAAACAATAGGTTTGGGCAAATTAATTCCAAAAACATAGAGAAAGCTGCTCCTTAGCAACATGAGCTAACCCAAAGTGGTTAAGTAGGATGCTAACTGCCTTGTCTGCCATAAGCAGAAGATGCAATCACACATGAATAAGACAAAATCAAATATTTACTGTAGTCCCAGTCATATTGCTAGAGCAGCCACCTGTGGTTTCTATGTTATAAACCTAGGGCTATGGATATGCTAGAAAAGCCAGGTACCAAAGCATCCCGTGAAGGCCCCTGCCCCTAGTCACCCTTGTGAGGAGAGTAATGGAGTATAGTAGTAAAGTTACAATCTTTCAGATTTGCCACAAAGAAACCCAAGAAAACACAAGACAAAAAAATCCCAAGTTAACAATTCCTTTTTTTTCCCTCTCTAGGGCTACAAAAGAGAAGACTACAAAAGAGAAGACCTACTGACTTTAAAGAGAAGTTGAATTTTCTTACAGTAATAATCCAAACAATATAGTATTTGCAACAGCCCCAATAAACAATAAAATTTAATTAAAAAAAATTAATAAAGATAAGAAATACAACACTTGGAAGTCAGCTGAATGGTAACTTTCAAAGGGATCAAAAAAGTTTAACAGTTATATTCTCACGTGACTCACTGTTTGCTCAGTTTTTCCACTTTACAATCTACCTGGACAACAAATTCCTAACTAAGAAAGAGAATACAGTAACACCATGAGGGAAGAAAAATGCAATAATCTACACAAAACACATCAAGTAACTTTACTAACTTCAAATATTAACAGTTCCAGCTAAAATACCCTTCAAGTGTCTAATGTTTACATAAGAACTGGACTACTAACTCATTTAAAAATATGATAGGTTCAGAAAATGCATGTTTGAATATATTCCACTGTGTATTAGTTGAAATAAATACAGACTTTGAAAATACATAATCCTTTAATCAATGTTGATCTTTGGTATGCTTTCTAGATACAATATTTAACAAAGGGATATTTTTTTCTTCAGAATAAACTAAGCATGCAGGGTGTCTCTCTGGCTTTTCATCTACATCCGCCCCCCTGTTTCTCCCCGTAACTTATTCCTTTTTTGGTTATGATGCTCTGAGAGGACCTGTGGAAGATTAAGTTAGACTAAAACCCCCCAAAATTCTATACAACTGTGGAATCAGTCATTGACTAAGGCAAGTCCTGAGAGAACCAGAGAAAACAGATGACAATCATTTGAAAAATAGCACAGTACTTCCAGTCACCATCCTGTTTGTCATACAGTAAATATCATGCTGTATCCATATAAAAACACTCTTTCAGTTACATGGATCACTAACTCTATGACAACCTCCAAATGAAGATGGATGAAAAACAAAATTAAGTATAGAAATAGAATCTGGGAGCTGAAACTGTTTTTAAGACAAACTAAAAAACTAATTCAAGGACAAAGTCCACTTTACCAAGGTTTGATTTGAGTTGTTTTTTTTGGTGGAATTTCTAAAACTGAGTAGGATGAAAGAAAGCATAGAGCAAATAGTCAGATCTCAAGTGAGAATAAAATCCTGTACTGGGGGTCTATGAACTTTTCTAGCTCTGTAAGAACAGCCCAGTAATACCAAGAGCCAGAGTAAGGCCGAAGACTAAGCAAAGTCTTGCTAGAAAGCATCTACAAGCAGAATATTAACTCATGCCCAAAGTAAGTTCTCAAAGATCATGACCGAACATATTTGTATGGCTTATAGGTGCTCATCCCGTGAGTTAAACCCTTCTTTTACCACCATTGGTAACTTTGCTGGTGACAGACAACCCACATTAATTTTGCTCTTCCATTTAACAGGTCGTTTTGTGCTTCAGTAGGTATTTTTTTAAATTGTTAAGCATAGAAGTTCAAGCATATTAGCAAAAGCAAACACCTCAAGAAAAAAGGTTAAATGAAATGGTAACCACTCAGGCAAAGAGTAACAGAGAACATAGAAACACAAATCTCCTCCCCTAAAAAAATCACAATGAATAGATACATACTTTCTCTTTTTGAAAACACTGGTTTTTCTCCTCTAACAGCATATGGCCACTAGATGCAGTAACACTGAGGGGGGTACCAAAATGTACTTGCAGGAAATCTAGGAATGCCCTACTACTAGAGCCCATTAAAAAGAAAGTATCAGCTTGTCTTTACAAAGGTTTTGAGCTCCCAAAGATATGCACCACTAAAGCCACTCAGGTAACAAATAAAATCCAACAAGTTCCTTTTAACTGCTTCTGTGAAAGGCTAGTGAAAGCTCAGTCACTCAGCATGACCTTTTCACAGGCTGTATAAGCTCAATACACAGTAAGTTTATGGTTTCTTTAACAACTTACTCTATTTTTACCAGAGATCTTCTGTAAGACATTGAAAACTAACATATTTGCAACTTAATAACAAAATTAATTTTTTACCCATTATTTCCATAGCTCATAGCTTCATTTTTTGAAGCAAAAGTATTTCCTGCAGATTCAAAGTTTCTTTATTTAGACTTTGCTGTGTTAGAATAGAATAATCTGGATTTAGTGACTTCTGCAGTAAGGCTGACATTCATGAAGTCCTAAATGGAATTTCAGTACAATCCACATATAATAAAGCTACAAGGTAATTAAGTTTCTGAAGAAGGCATTAATCTAGCCTGTCACCCATAAAAATGCAGAATCATCCAAGGCCACATACGCGGACATCACAAAAAACCCCACCAGAAGCACAGGTGTCCTCCTCCTCAATGCACCAACCCTCTGAAGCTGAAAATGTTTATAACTGTAACACCAGACTTAAGACTTTCCAAAGCAAACAGAATAAACCCCAAAACAATGGAAAACAATTACTGGGGTTTTTTTCCCAGTTAAGTGCTTTTTGTTAGTAACACCACAATCCAGCTGCAGATGTAAAAAACAAATTTCTGCTGTAAAGAGTGCTTAAGGGTGCCTTTGGCTCTTAGCAAGGGTCATCCAGATGATTTCAAGCATTCATAATCTAGTCTTAACCACGGACTTTGCAGTTGGGTTTTTTTGGGGGGAGGGTAGATTTTTCATTTGGTTAGTTGAGTTGGCTTTTGCAAAGTTACTTCTTGTTGTGGAAATATCAGAAGAATGCCAAATATTTGCAAGATGTTAAAATAATTAAGTAACAAATATTAGCCCCAAAAGAAGCAAAAGCCATTTCAGTACAAACTGACAAATTAAAACTCTTGTGTTTTCTTGATACTTTTCTCTAGCTGGATTGTGCAAAATTTCCCTATGCACATGTAAATGCAATGCTTAGCATTTCATATCCCATGGTTCAGCATCTTCCGGGTTATAATCACCAATGGTACATGCTTAATTATGTTTTTTATTGTTTTGATATCATCCTAACTATTTAGGGCCTGAAAATTAATCAATAACTCAGGTAAGAGCCTGAAAATTAATCAGTATTCAGGGCATGCTCCTCCTCTCCATCTGTGCCTTTACTTCCCCGTTATTATTTATAAAGGTTTATTACAGTTTGATGCACGATAAAGCATTTCCACAGCTGAGACACCGTGTTACTTCATTAGGAATGCAAATAACTCTTTTCCCCATGTAATATGAACTAAATAAAAATGCATACAAAATGCCTGCCTTTGCTGCGATTATAAAGATCTCCTTTTCCATAACAGCTCTGAAGTTGGAAAGCTACAAATCTTATTTAAAAAATTGCTGCATGAGTTATGCAAAGAAATGACTGACCAAACTTTAGCCCTGCAAGCGGAAGAGAAGGGATACTAATTTAACAAATCAGTGAGTGTCATCTGAGGACGGACTGTACATTTTAACATCCTAAGTTTTCAGACATCAGAATGAATTCCATGAAGACTGTAAACAAATGGAAAGAAGCAGTCTTAGCACACTGGTTGAAAAGCATACATTTTCAAAGTTTATATTTCAAAACCACAACTGTCAAAATAATCATTAGACTTGGAGGGGGAGGGGGGTAGGAGAGAGAGTGTTCAGGGAGCTGTTTAGATAAGAAATATCACAGCCCTTAAACTTTATTTTTAAAGTGACTGCCAGTTATGACAGATTTTCAACAACTTTCTGGCTCCAAAGAGATGGCAGTGGGGATTCAAGTTTACTTAGCCTTTTTCAGGGTCATATTTTTAGGTTACAGATTAGATGACAGACTTGGAAATTCCCTCACTCAGTTCTCTAGAGGCAGTTACTAATTGCAACTAGCACACGCTTCATTTTGAAAAAACAAGATTCTCCCACCTCTGGCAAATCACACTTTTGGAAGTTCAGTACTTTTTAAAGAACAGCGTGAGAGCAGAGGACTGGCCTCAGAAATGCTATTCCCACAGAATCTACTCCAAAAACACACCAAAACACACTGCTAGTGCTTCCAGACGTGGGAACATTCCACTACTGGATATACAAGCTCACCCCTTCTGAAATCTGTCAGCCTGGGTGACACTCCTCAAATCCAATGGGGACCAGCAGAGGAATTTAAATGAGATTGTGTAACACGTATATTGATAAAAACGTATTAACAAAATTAGACGACCCGGGAGACGACGTACGAGTTTTCTGCCAGACTACCTATGATCAGCTTCGCGTGTTTGCTTGGAAAAAACACCTGCCCGAGACATGAGGTGATGAAAGACACCCGGGTTAGGAGGCGTCGCTTTTCAGAGCCACTGAACGTGGAAGTCCTCTGGGCTGTCTTTGCCCACCGTCCCGAAAAGCTCTGGGGGCCGAGGCCCAGGCGGAGCCCCTCTCCCGAGGCCCGCTCCGATGCCGCGGATCGATGGAGCCGCGGGGCGCGGGGGGTCCGGCGGGGCTGCGCTCCCGCAACTGCTCCAACTCGCCGAGAAGTTGAGCCGATAGAGGACGGGGAGGGGGGGAAAGGACGGGACGGCTCCGTACCGGCAGAGAGCCGCCTGCCGCTGACGCTACCTGCTGATGAAGCCATCCCCATCGCCGTCGCACGTCTGGAAGAGGCGCCTCATCCTCTCCTCCTCACCCGTGCTGGAGGTATCGCTGCTGCCGCTGCCGGCGCTGCTCACCTCCGCTACGGCGGCTGCCGCCATCATGCGCGCGGCTCTGGAGGAGGAGGAGGAGAAGAAGGAGGAGGAGGAGAAGGAGGAGGAGGAGGAGGCGAGACTGCCTCAGGCGCCCAGGATTCCCAGACCCGCCGCGCCTGCAAAGTGAGAGCGGCAGCACAAAGCGGGGCGGGGGCTCCGCAGGGCTGGATCGCTGCGGTCGCGTCCCGGAGCGGAGACCCCCCAGAACGGGTAGGGGGCGACGGAGGTTTCCCTGCCTGCCCACAGTGTCGTCCTGCCCTCCGTCCGGCTGCTCTGCCGGAACCGCAATCTACGGTCTCGCCAAACCGGGGGCCAGCTGCGCTCCCAGTCAGGGCCATCCAAACTCGTCCTGAGGGTCGCTTGTTCTCTCCTTTGAGTGGGAAGGCCCGGCTCCCGGCTTCGAGAGCGCTGTTGCCCGCTTTGGCTGTGCCCTGGCTGCTCAGTGGAAGCCCAGCCCTGACAAACCAACAAACCCCAATGTCTTATGTATCCCTGTGTTTGCACTTGACGGTGTTTGATGGGGTGTTGTTCAGGTGGGAGCATTCTGGGGTGCAGTTCATCCAGTTCTTTTCTGCTGATCAAATTCCACCTGCAACGACCCCAATTCGTTTTTCTACTTCACATGGTTGTGGCTTGTACCTCTCCCTGTCGTCTCCTTTGCATTTCGAGAAAGTCACTTTCTTTGCAGTCTTCGTGTATCCAGATGAAAAAAAAAAAAAATTATCTCACGTGTGTGCTATGGCTTCTTCATTTCATTTAGTACCTTGCCACCCTTCTCAATACCTAATTAAGTTTTCATCAGTCCTCTTTTAAAAAAAAAAAATCCTGTGAAAAGAACTGATATACCAACAGCACCAATGACAATCTTAGGTCTACTGGAAATAGGTATTCTGAAACTGTTTAGAACAGCATTTCTGTTTATGGTAGCATAATGTTTCTTACTCTGTCACCCTGTGATTAATTGGGTCAGTTAAATTTTTTCCTAACCTATTTCCGTATTCGAAAAAAACCCCTCGTTATTAAGGATATGCATGTCTCTCAGTATCAGATATTATCCTTCTTCTATCACTTAAGTCTTTGAAGACATCTAGTTCATCCCACAAAACATCTTGATCTTCCTTGCTGCTGACAGTGACTCATGACTATAAAGTCAGCAAAGTTATCTCATGTCTCTTGTTGCGCAATCTCTTCCAGGTATAGTAACTGATGGCAATAGTTCTAATTGTAAATATTTATTGCACATTGATTAAGAAAGTCATTACAAGGCAAAGAGTCCCTCTGGCATTTTTTTAACTAAAACTTCTTGCAAGTGCAAGCATGCATATACGCTCACTGTCGCATTCTCTCAGTCTGCAGTTTTCCAAATTAGGTTGCTGATGTTAGTTTTTGCTGGATGACCAGGGCACTGGGGAATGGACCCAACACACTTCCATGCTCTTTCAAGGCAATGAAATGTCCTTTCAGATGTTCCATCTTCTGACCTACAATGGTCTCAGTCTTAGCAAGTGCTTTTTCTCAGTCCTATGCAGGATGTTGCTCATGTGTGACACCAGTTGTTTACTGCAGCTGTTTGTTTACATTGAGGACTGGATGAACTGTGCAGTCACAAGACCATTTTCTTCAGACAGATCCCATAGACTTGCTGTTCAACATCACACATAAGAATTCTTGCACACATTCTGCAAATACAGCACTCATTGCTTCTTATTAAGAATTAAAATTCTTAACCATGGGGAGTCGGACTTGATGTATTCTTATGGGTCCTTTTCGGCTTGAGATATTCAATGATTCTGTGATTATTCTATATAGAGTCCTAAAACTGTGTTTCCTGGCAAAGCCACCAATACCAATACAGCAAGGTCAGATCCAAAAAACACAGCAATAAGGATCTCCAAGAATGACCTTCCTCCATCCTGATGCTATCTGCGAAGCCTCACAGTTAGCCAGTTCTTATCTTTTTTTTAAGCAATTTCTCACTTCTTTTCTAATCTAGATAAATATCCTAGCTAGTGCTTAATCTTTTGTTCTCATCTTGTCCATATGTTTCATGCAGTAGCTTTCTTTTCAGATCAGGAATTCATCCATTCTTTACATTCTCCCTCCTCATTGCTAATGATCTTTTTGAGTTTGTTGTTTATACATGAAGTTTTTCCTGCTATCTTTTCTGCTTCTAGAGGTCAGTTGCAGTTAAATTTTTGCATCTTCAAGGTAAGTCCCAAGAAAACCTGGTGCAGTGGTTTCTGACTTACCTTAAAAACAAATCACTCATACCAGTTCCTCCTAGCTGATAGGGACAGCTGATATCCTGGCTGTGGCATGCTAGACAGTAAAACCAGCTGAGGTTGCTGGCTTGTGTCACGATCCCCATCTAATTTTTTAAAAAGATGTATCACATCACATGGAAAGCAACACTATAAGCTGCAGTTCCCCACGTTCCTGTACCTGCTACAAATTATGTAGCAGTTCATTCCTGCAGCCAAGAATGTGAATTTCAGATGGCAAAAAAAAAACATTTAAAACACAGAATATGCTGTGCAGCAGAAGGTACAATTCTTCAAGAAGTGCATCCTCACTGTCTTTTCCGAGTGATGTGTGTGGTGCCTAGAAAGATACGAAGAGAGAGCAATGAAGGAGGGCAAGGAGTGAGACCTCCATAGTGCTGTGAAAAGAAAATCTCAGAAAATAGGCTTGATATTTCTCAAAAGAAGAGAGTTTGTAGGTTTTCTATTTAAAACTGTAGATTTTAACTGTCAGTCTGTTGGCTTTTTGTTTGTTTATCTTTTAAGTTAAATGAATATGTAATTTTTTCAATATTAAACTATATTCTACACTATGGACTTTCCATAATGGCCCAATTTCCAAATGCAAACCTAAATATATACCAGACAGACAATGCAAAAATTACTAAAAATGCTGTAGTAGTACAAGCTGCACTTATTCTCCAACGTTTATGTACCAAAATTTATATTCCTGATGGATAGGAGACACCTCATTTGCAGAGATGCTGGACTTCTAAGACTTTCCACCAAATCAATCAGTTTATATGATCTCTGAAAGCCAAGTCTATGTCAAGTTAGGTGCTGAACAATAGAAAAAGAAAACCATTTTACACCACTCAAAATTTGACCATAGACAGTTTTGCAGAAGAAAAGAGCTTGAGTCTACATAAAAAGATGCCAAATTACCAAAATCATTTGACCAAAGAAGAGAAAAATTTCCTGCTACATAGCTTTCAGCCATAGCACTTTTAACTTCACCTCCTTCAAAACCAAGAAACAAAACAAACAGTAAACTAAGTTTTCAAACAGGAAGTTTTCATTTGGTAACATTCCTTTGAGCAAGGTAGCCAGGGTGTGCAATGCAGAACTTTCTCAGCATCAGGAGTCCAATTTGCCTAGAATACCATCTCTTCCTGTTTCCTGCATCCTGCATCCAGCCCTTTTCCACTTGTGCCACGTACACTTTCTTAAGAGTTCCCTGTTGCTCCGTGAGGTTCTTGGGTAACAGACATTTCACTGTAAACTCACTTGCACCTTGTCACCTGACACTGAGAGGATAGAAAAGTTCTCCTAGGGATATTGACAGAGTGATTAAATCATAGTTACAATTAAAGGTTTATTTTCTGCTGTGATTGGTATAGAATAGAGTTTATTACTAGAATGGCACAGGATTTTTACAAGCAGAGTCAACATACTACAATCTATAAGCAGCCTAATAGAGAATTTATAATACAATTTAACTTATAATTTTTAATCACCTGGACCCTCTGCAGATAAGGTCATATCCCAGTACATGGTTGACTGTATCAATATTGCAATCAAAATCTAGACTCAAAAAACATAGAATACATAGACTAATTTAGTCCTCAGAGGAAGCAGAGTGCTGTGAAGGTGTCTCTGGCCAGAGGGTCTGGGGTCCAGCAGCAGCTCCCATCCAAGTTCCCCACTTAGGACTCGTTACTTCTTGATTTTATGGACACTGTTACAGGTGCTGTTACACTTCCCTGTCACCGTCATCACTGGGCTGGTGACTTTCCAGCAAGGAAGGCACCAAGGAACCTTGAAGCCTGTAGGGAGGGGAAAAAGAAAACCATTTGGATTGTCTACTTGGTGCATAGGACCTTCAGGGCCAAAAGGAAGGAATCTGTGACCCCCTCAGGCACAGAGAATGGTTGCCTGCCCTATAAGATGGTGTGAGTTATGCTGACCACGTTACCACAGGTTGGGAGCAGGGGGTATTGCTCACACCCCCATATAAAAACACTGCAATCTCAAAGGCTATTTAGCTGATTTAAGCCAGTTCTCTAAGTACCATTTTTAGCTGTACTTGCTAGTTAGGCCCCAGATTACTGCCAGGGGCTAGTGATAGGACAACCATGTTTTGCCTTTGCCTAGGCCAATAAACAGAAATGGGGCAGGAGGAAGAAGTAGCTTTATATTTTCTTAATACATGTCAGCATATAGGCCACAGTTATAAACAGGGCACATTTTAAGAGTTACCAATTATCTACTTACTCAGACAAGGATAGAGTGACAACAGAAAAATAAGAATATAGCAGAAAACAGCTGGAGGTAGTGCCAAGCATGGCATACTCAGACCCGACTTTTCAAAATCCCTGAATTCCTTGTGTTTGATGCACTGCTATTTTTATTGGCTATATTTGCTGTATTCTCTGATATAAAACAGAAACACAGGATCCTCCGAGTTGGAAGGGACCCACAAAAATTATTGAGTCCAATTCTTGTATGAATGGCTCATATAGGAATTGAACCCACAACCTTGGCATCATTAGCACCATGTTATTTCTGCCAAACAGAGAAAAGAAATTATTCCAAGAAAGCACTAAATCATTAAGTCAGTCATTAGGAACACATTACGAATATTACAGAAAACAGTTTGGTATTAAAGTAATTAATAAAATGCAACGATCTAATAATTTTGCTTTATTTTATTTTAAGTTTTGTAGAAATATCAGTTTCTGTGGAAGTTTTGCACACCTATTTTATGAGCACAAGATTTTTTTTCATAGAATCATAGAATCATCAAGGTTGGAAAAGACTTCCAAGATCATTGAGTTCAACCTTTGACCAAACACCACCTCGTCAACTTGGTATAAGATAGATGGCAGAATGAGCTATTCTAATTGCTGCCACTGCTTAGGTATTCAGACTGAAAATTTTGAGTATACAAGGATCAAAAGCAATGCCTGATGGTATCAAAGGAGAGGTTATCCTTTATTTTAGTAAGCTTCATATAAAGACCATTTCTGTTTATTGATCTTCACTATAATTAAATTGAAAGTAAGAGGTATATAATATGAGTTTAAATGACTATTATTTAAAACATCATAATGTAGAGGAAAGTGCATCTGCTACCAACAGACCCATGGTTTAGAATCATGGAATCAACCAGGT